>CM038797.1:79907697-80277373 GCA_021764765.1 Vicia sativa
TTGACGATTTATCTTTCTTTCTATTCTTTGATGCTTTCTTGCATTGTTTCATATTTTCTTCGCTTTTGAGCTAAGTTGTGAATACCGCAAAAGTAATGACAATCTCAAATATTCGAGTTAATCGTCATAATTAAAACGATTTCATGTAAAATAAACGATATGATTTCGTGTTATCAAATTTATACTTAAACCTTTGTTGTCCTCGCAAAATAATCAATTTAAAAATATCGGACAAGTTTTATAAACGCACATAACTAGTATACCTTCGCTTTCAAATTGTTACAAGAGATCCTAAGTTAGTTCGCCAAGAAAATCGAATGAAACAACAACGATACGCTTAATGACACAAGCAATGTTAGTCGACGATCATCCGCTTTTAAACAAAACGCTTAATTATACCGTTATAATTCAACTCAAGGTTTCGCTCCTATTTCACCCGCTTCGCTTCGCGCAATCACATTAAGCCCATTATCTTTACACGCACGAGTGGAATGCTGGCCGATCAAAACACAACGGCCGGGCACAATTATGTGGCAACCTCTTTTATCCGATTGTAAGATGCGGGGATCGCATCAGTAGTCCGCCCTACCGAGTTCAAGCACTGATGCTTCCAACCACCTAAACAATGGATTCTTATGTTACTTAGTAAAAGCTGTGATCCATTGGATTAAACGATCAAGAGGATCGCCTAATTTAATTGGTGCCTTGGCTATTTCCTTTAATCATGTAAATTTTTCCTAATAAATTATCGAGATCATCCACTTATATTCATCGGCTTCCAATGGTTTGTGCTAAGACCGTGCCGACCGCTAATAAACCACTAATAGGGCTAAATTAAGACTTAAACCCAAAGTACTCGATAACTGGAAATAGAGATCTATCTGCGTAAGTAGTCAAGGTGTCATAATCGATAGTTCTCGCTTGGATCGCCTCGGCCTCTAACTAAGATTTTGGTTAAAGTAGGTAACTAACGATTATGCGAATATAAAGGCAAAAATTTGGTATGGCTAAATAAACGGGAGAAATGAAATAACGAAATATAACTAAAATAGAAATGAAATTACTCGCTCAAATTAAAATGCAAGATTCCTCCCACACTATATCAAACATTGTCTCAATGTTATGATATAATGGGTAAGAAAAAAGATACAACGCAAAACAAGGAAAACAACAAGAAAAGGAAAAACCATCGCCACCACGGCTTCGCTTCTGACCTTCCTGAAGGAGTAAGCCAGAGTCATCTCTGGTCCAAGAGATGTAACATCCATCCTCAAAGCGCTCACCGCTAGCACTTCATCAAGTTTTCATTCTGCCGAGCGCCGACCACTTAAGATTTGAGCATTTTTAAGTAAGGCAAGCGCCTCCCGATGCACCCTCTCGGCCTGCGCATACAAGATTTTGATGATGAATGGCCTCGGAGGATCTCCAAGAGAAGGAGGTGGAGGAGCAGAGGACACTCAGAATGTCAGCACGGGAACTTTCGATCCAGCCTTCCGCATCTCATCACGGGCCGATACGAGGTTCTTCGAAAGCAAGCAGGCCTTCAGATCTTCAAGGTTGAATAGCCGCCTCGGTTCCGAGGGTCGATACGATCCTCGCAAGGCAAAACAATATTAGTGTAAACTCGGCTTTGAATCACCGGATGGAACTTTCCATCGCCCCGCCTGTGGGATGAGGCGGGCTGATTTGTAAATGGTCTAAAGTGAGCGTAAACGTGGTCGGGAGTGATGACCGGTGTCACCATGGTTTAGTGCTAAAGCCGAGAAGTGACAAGCCCTCCAAAATAGAAAGGTTTGCCGCCCGGTGCATGGAGTGGATATGGGCCAGAGGAAAAGCGCGCATTAATTTTCGACCCAGAATGCACAAAGAACAACTTTGAGTTTAACTTGTGGTTACTATCTCTGCGAAGATGTTGCGTTCCTGATGCGTGGAAATAGCGTATGGTCGCAAGTTGGATTCGAGGCGCTGAGATGATCATAGAGTGCCCTTGCTGTTGGTGAGGCTCGCGCCAAAGGTCGAAGGACCTTCTCCAAAGTTGTCTCACACGGAGACGGGAACCTTCCTCGTAAATGCTACTTGTCCGAACGCTGCTCGAGAACCTGCATTTGTAATCGATATGCGAACTTCAACACCGTAAAGTTGGTTTGTTGAACTGTGGAGTGATGTAGCGTATGAACCGAGGAACCAGAGTGAGGTCTCAGACGTGGGGTGGCTCAAAGCAAAGGTTCCACAGGTTGACATCAAGAAGCGCGAACACCCTCAAGCAAACCAAGTTCTCCGAGGTACTGTCACATATCTAGTGGGTGTGACCACGACGCTGAATTTCAAAACTTAATGCGCTGAGTTTCACCTGCTCACCATTACGAGGGCCAGAATAGGAATGATTGTTTGCCATTTGCATGCAAGGATTGTTTAGTGAGAATGGGTATTGGTGAATGAGAGAATGAGAATGGATACGGTAATGTGTATATATAAGGGAAGAGAGATAAGGGAAGTTTGAAAGTCGTAGGATCGACATGGGTCGAATGGGGTTAATGGGTGGTTAATGAGGAAGTGGATTTGGGGAGTTATGGAAAAGAAGAGAGAAAGGTTGAGGGGAAGAAAAGGAACGCTCGCCATCAGGTTACCGATAGTTCGTGTTACGGCCGTAATATCGAGTCGACGAAAGGAATTACCGGGCGAACTACTGTGGAAGACGATCGTAGAGCTGCAATTTTTGCAAATTTTACAGAATGTAAATACGCTAATACGAGTATATAATTTTCATAACAAAGTGTAACTTCTGCATTCCAACATAAACACAAACATTTAATTCATTCAACATATAAATCCAATAAATATATTGCAAGAGTAGTAAAACCATAAAACATTGTAACAGAAAATGATTGTAAGTTTGAAATTGAAAACAATTGCATTACTTCAAATTAAATAGCTTGTTCTTTTGGATGTAAGGTAAATTGACTTAGAATCGAAATGCGAATTTAACAAAGAATTGAAACTACCTAGAAACAAAACGGAATGGGAAAATTTAAAACTAAGAATTGAAAACTGAAAACCTAAAAGCTAAAAACTAAGAACCGCTTCATCCAATTTTTCTTTTAAAATCTCTAAAGCTTGGGTGATGTTATAGAATTGTTCCATCGTGATGTCACCAAACCAATAAGATCCAAACGATAGTCTTCAATTCATTCTTTATTCCATCAATGTCGCTTTTATAAGCATCCAAAGTGGTTTAATGGTGTTTAATTGTAGTGTTTTCTCCTTGGTTCTACATCGTGCTACTTGTGCCACCATATTTGTAAAGTCATGGTAACTGTGAGGGGTTTCAGATATTTTCGCTTTCGTATATGAAGTTATCAAGAACAAAATATGATCGTGGTGTTTCGTGTCTCCGGGTCGTGTGGATTCAATTCATACAACCAATTATCACGGTTATGGACACTAACTCGGCATGGTTCGAAGGGTAAAAAGAGTAACAACTTCGCTTCTTATCGTGTAATCAAGGTGCAGTGGCCTAAATTTCCTATTATCATGTTGTTGAAACGTAAATATTCATAGGCCTAATTGATCCAAATGGTGCATGCTATTAAGTTGGTAACGAAGTCCAAGAGCATTTGCAATCATAGTAACCAATCTCCCATCGACAGAATATTAGGTCCTCACTAATGCGGGTAAAGGTCTTCTACCGAGTGGACAGACTAATGTATGCCCTGTTTAAACAAGAAAGCAGATAATTCATCCTGGATACAGATTTTGATTTTGTTCTTTCCCAAACAGAGTGTGGCAAGAATCCTATGGAAATAACGGATGGTCAAGGTATTTCATTGTTATCCATGCTTTCGTCGTGGTGATAGTTTCCTTAAAGTACCCTTAAATAATCCACCAAAATCCAATAAATCACCCTCGTGGGTAAAAGCTAAGGGTCCACGGGAAACCTAATAAAGCAGCCAAGTCCCTATGGTTATAGGTGAACTCAATACCAAACAGCCTAAAGGCGATGATTCCTTTCGGCCCGACACCGTTCGTGGATGTAACTAAGGAACTCAAGAACTCAAGGGTGAGCTCTCAAGTGATAAACCTATTTTTCGTGTGTGCTCTCTCCCATCCTAATCGTTAAACATGTAGTAAACACGCATGCCTAAAGTGTCCATAGTGGGTTCATCATATATTGTGGTTAAACTGATGGCTCTTGAGACAAAGCCTCAAATCTTCTCCCTTGGTTTCTACCTCTAAAGGTGGTTTCCATAAAGTTCTCTGGGATCCATAGTAAAAGTAAAGCGGGAAACAGAGTAGAGGAGAAAGTAAAGAGAAAAGACTTTTCGTAAACTCAGCAAGTAAATTGTTTTGAAATCGCAGTAGCTTTTATAAAAGTTTAAAAGATGAAGAGTACGATACAAGCAACAAATAAACAAAATAGCAAACAAAACAAATAAAATGGGTTGCCTCCCATGAAGCTGCTTTTAACGCCATAAGCCCGACAAATGCTTAGTGAAAGATTAGTCGAGAAATAGGTAATTTACGAGTTTAAGCTTATTCAGATAGTCTCTATTATCGATACGATTATACTGTTAGAATCCGCCCGCTACAATAAACGGGCACTATTTCTATCCTTAATTTCATCATCCGCTTAGGAAATACTTTGTAATTTCGAAGGACCCGACCATCTAGATTTAAGTTTTCCAGTGAAAAGTCTAAGTTCAGAATTGAATAAAAGTACGACATCTCCCACACTAAATTCTTTTCCGAGATAAACGATCGTGCCACTTTTAGTGTGCTCTTTGTAGATTTTAGTTGCTGTAAGCGCCTAGTCTTAATTCTTCCAATTCATGTAAATCGAGGATCCGCTTTCGCCACAAAGAAGGTAGTTAATATCGAGTGTCTTTATCGCCTAACAAGCTTTATGCTCTAATTCTACTGGAGGTGATGGATTTTCCGAGACAAGTTTGAAAGGTGTAGTTCCGATAGGAGTCTGTGTTTCGTCCCATAAGCCCATAAAGCTTCGTTGCTTGGATGACCAATCTTTCGAGATATAGCTACGCTTTTTCTAATATTTGTTTAATCTCTCCGCTCGAACTTCGACTCTGTCCGCTAGTTTGGATGATAAGTGTTGCTACGCCGTGTTTCACCCATATTTAGATAGTAATTTATCAAATATCTTCGAAATAAATGAGATCCATCACTAATAACAAGTCGAGGAACACCAAAACGCTGGAAAATTATATTCTGAAAAGCTTTTATCACCACTGTGTCATTTGTAGGAGAAGCTATTGCCTCGATCCATTTTGAAACATAATCGATGCCACGAGTATAAACTTGTTTCCAAAAGAAGATGGAAAGGTCCCATGAAATCTATTCCCAAACATCAAAGACTTCAACTTAGTATTCCTTTCTCGAGGCATTTCATCGGTCTCGAGATATTACCGCAAGGCATCGATCACGCTTTTAACGGCGATGTGACATCCTTCCACAAAGTTAGGCCAAAAAGCCGGCTTGAGAATTTTGGCACACGCTTTTAGAGGTGCTAGCATGTCCGCCATAAGGAGATGAATGACAATGGGAAATGACGCTTCTATTTCTTCGCGGGTATACAACGGCGGAAGATTCCATCAGGTCCTCGCTTAAATAAAAGTGGTTCGTCCTAATAATAACTTTTGAGATCATGGAAGAATTTCTTTTCTCGCTGGTGTTAAGTCGGAAACGCACGGCGCCTAAATAATTAACGATGTCAAGATACCAGGCAATCCTATGGTCATGTCAATGGCTTCCATGACTTCCTTTAGCTTCGGTTTATGTAAATCCAATTGAGCTAGGTCGCTATCATATGTGCTATCGATGTTCATATGAAAATCGCCGTTAATTGGCACTTGTTCGGTTTGTACCTTCCAAACGGGATAAATGATCCGCTACGACGCTGTTCCTTTCTTGTCTTAATTTCCAAGTCAAATTTTGTAAAGCAAGATCCATCGGAGGAGTCTCGTTTTGCATCTTTCTTGGCAAGTAAATATCGATAGCAAATGGTCCGTAGATGATGATTTTTGCTCCTACAAGGTAAGAACGAAATTTGTCAAGCGCCAAGACCACGGCTAAGAGTTCTTTTTCAGCAGGCGAATTCATCCGAGCCGAGTCTAGCGCTCTGCTGGCGTAAATTGCGAAGTTTTTATCTTTCCTTTGTCCAAGAACCGCGCTTAGCGAATCACTTGCATCGCATATGATTTCGAAGGTAACCTCCAATCGGGCGGTTGATGATTGGTAAATAAGTGCGTTAAGGGTTTCAAAAGCTTTGAGACAATCGTCATCGAATATGAACTCAAAGATCTTCATTAATAGACCGTAAGTGGTTTTGTAATTTTCGAGAAATCTTTAATAAACGTCGGTAAAAACCTCGTGTCCTAGAAAACTTCGTATCTCTAACGGTTTTAGGTGGTTGAGTTCTTTAATCACTTCTATCTTAGCTTTATCAACTTCAATTCCTTTATTGGAAATAACATGTCCAAGCGATTCCTTCTCCGACCATGAAATGGCATTTTCCCGCTTGCACAAGGTTCACTTTCACATCGCTCTAAAACACTCTAAATTAGATAGACATCCTTCAAAGCTTTGTCCACACGTAGAAGTCGCCCATAAACACTTCCATGATGTTGTCAATGAAATCTGCTGAATGGCCATCATACATCGTTGGAAAGTTGCGGAGCATTACATAATCCAAAAGGCATAATCTGCAAATCCATAGGGACACGTGAATGTAGTCTTCTTGATCATCGTGGTGAATAGGAATTTGGAAAATCCTGAATAAACCCTCAAATAGCAAAAGTAGGAGTGTTTGGCTAATCGTTCTAACATTTGATCAATAAAGGGTAAAGGAAAATGGTCTTTCCGAGTAGCTTTGTTCAGTTTTCTATAATCAATGCACACTCTGTGTCCACTAACTACTCTTTGTGTTATCGATTCGCCTTGTGCATTTTTCACGAAGAACACCTCCTTTCTTAGGTATATGCAATGGGCTAACCCATTTACCGCCTGAGATCGGTATATAATTCCAGCTTCCATAAGCTTTTAATTTCATCTCCGACTACATGTATCGAGGATCGATTGATTCTTCTTGAGGTTCTCTAGAGGTTTTGCAATCCTCTTCTAATAGAATACGATGCATACAAATTGAAGGACAAATTCCTTTTAAGTCTGATATGTTGTAACCTAACGCAGTAGGATATTTCCTTAGAACGTCTAAAAGTTTTTCGGTTTCAAGCGTTCCTAAACTGGAATTCACTATTACAGGTCGAGTTTGTTCAGTATCAAGGAATTCAGATCGAAATTTTTAGGTAAAACTTTCAATTCTAGTTTTGGTTTTCGGGACATGGTATATGATTAGTAAGTGCTAGACTTTCGCTAGATCGTCATCTTTATATGGTTCTCAATTATCGCCTTCGAATATCGAGGGTTTCAATTTTCATTATTTTGAATATGTGGTTTGTTTAGCTTCCATCTCTCATGCACTCATCTATAATATCGAGTAAATAACATGTGTCATTCATGGCGGTGCTTGTAGAAATTGAGGAGGATGAATTCCACTTTTTCCTCCGACTTGAATGTTAATCGCCTCTTTACATCAATTATAGCTCAACTGTGGCTAGGAATGGTCTTCCTAATATGATAGGGGTAATCAATCTTCGGTAATGTATAATTATGAAATCGGTCGGATATAGAATCGACCTATGCTAATCGGAACATTTTCCAATATACCTCTGAGATATTTAATCGATCGGTCGACTAATTGAATGTACATTTTTGTAGGTGTAAGTTCTCCCATTTCCAGCTTTTTGCAAATAGATAAGGGCATGACACTGATACTTGCTCCTAAGTCGCATAGAGCTTTGTCTATGACGAATTTTCCAATGTTACAGGGTATAGAGAAACTACTTGGGTCTTTCAGCTTAGGAGGCATGTTATTCTGAATGATAGGAATTCCTTTATCTTCTAACTTTTTCTTATTAGATAGGATTTCCTTAAGAAATTTAGATACGATGGCATCTGAGTAATGGCTTCTGTGAATGGTATTGTGATATTTAGTTGTTTCAGAAGTTCCACGAATCTCTTAAATTGGCTCATCGATTTAGAATTTGTTAATCTCGGGGATACGGAACTTGTGGTTTATAGGGTGGAGGCAATTCTCTTTTCTACCTCTTGAGTTTCGTTTTTTTCTTCGGTCGCCTCGCTTTCACTCCGGCTTGTCTTGCTTCCTACATAGTCTCTAGTCTTGGATCAACAGTGTCCATCAAGTTCTTTTCCACTCCTAAGTATCACGGCATTAGCGTGTCCTTTCGGGTTAGGTGGTTGACCAGAAATATTCCATGGGAGCAGCAGTGGGTGCCTGTTGAGCTACTTGTGAAATCCGAGTTTCAAGCATTTTGTTATGGGTAGCTAAAGCATCAACCTTGCTAGCTAATTGCTTAATTTGCTCGTTGGTATGTAAGTTCGATTTAAACATCCTTATTGGTCTGGGATTGAGAAGCAATGAAGTGTTCTATCATAATTTCGAGGTTTGATTTCTAGGAATGTTGGAAGTATTAGGTCCGTTATTAGGATGATTCGGGATAGCTTTTGGATAACCAGTGGTGTAGCAGAGCTTGTCCAGTGATATACATGCGTGTTGCTTTTGTACGAGAAATTTGGATGATTCTTCCAACTCGTTATACGTGACTCTGTAGGGATTTCTTGCACGTAGTTAGCTTGTTCGGTGGTACTCCGGTCAAAGGGACATTCTGGAGCAAGATGTGATTGAATACCATAGATGCGAAGTTACCGCAGCCACTGAGTGACTGAAAGGTTCTCTAATTTTGGTAAGAGCTTCCACTTTAGCATTAACTTGATCCGGCTGTTCACTTCGCCTTGATACCTTCGGTGAGATTTCTACATTAACTCTCGCTTCCCCATTGGTAGTGGTTCGAGCCATACTTTCAATAAGTTGGTTCGCTCGCATATGGTTTATCCATCGCGCCCACCAACAAATGCTATGGTTAATCTTGTATTGTACAAGAGACCATTATAGAATGTGTGAATAATCAACCATTCTTCTAAACCATGATGAGAGTAGTCTTAGCATATCCGTATCGTCCCATGCTTGAAAAAGATTCATTGTCTTTCCGTTTAAAACCATTGATGTTAGCTCCGAGCATAGCATTTTGCTTGGAGGAAAATATCTAGCTAAAGACTTTCTTCAACTCTTAAGTGGTGATCGAGTTGAAGGGAAGAGATTGAAGCCAAGCACGAGCTCTGTCTCTTAAAGAAAAGGAATAGCGCAATCGTACGCCTCGGGTTTACTCCATTCTTTCACGATCATAAAGCACGGATAGATGTAGATTAGGGTCGCCAGGGAGCTCCAGAACCGTTTGCTGAAAGAAGCGAAGGTTTCAATGAAATCGCTGAGCAATAGCAGGAGCGCACATCGTATGAGGTTCGCTTGAGAAGGAACTCGCGAATCCTTAAGAGGACGAGGACGAGGAGGTGGATCACCATTCTTCGAACTCCGCCGAGATCTGGAAGAAGTACGGCGGAAGATTGTTGAGTGCGGTACTTTTGAATTCTGCCTTCTTAATCAAGATAACGCCGATATCGAATGGGTATATGCAAAGTACCCTTTGAGAGCGTATTTGGCATACACAAAAAGGGATAAATAGTTGCCTTTAGCCTAGCGGTTATTAAAGAGTGCACTAGTGATCAGATCAAGACGGCGCAAAAACTTGATGTCGATAAACCTAATGTGTCTAACGGTATCTTTAACTCGCAAGCGCACATGACCTATCACGGTAGTAATAAAAGATTGTCGAACCCACAAGGACTTTGTAATCACTCTAGTGGAAAGTAAGTTAGTTTAGCTAAGGCGGAAATTGTCACGCTTTGGTTTGGGAAGGTTAAGGAAGGTAAATTAATTGGTTTTTAAAATAATTATAAATGAAATGGTCGGTATGTAATAGAGTCGACTTAAAGGATCTAATGGCTTAGGCATATTAGGATGGTCAACTTAGTTTGTCCGTGAATTAATCGCTTTAAAACCCTCAACTCACACTTTCATGGTCTTATCTCGATTATACGCCTAAAGCCCTATACCGCTAGCCTATAAGTGTTTAGAAGTAATTTTGGAAACTTAATTAATTCTAATTTGGTTTAAAGCGCTTTCACTATATTTAAATCAAATGCCTAACTTTAGCTATCCGTTAAAAACCTCACACTCGTGGTCTCGATCTAACTCTATTTACTCTTCTTACTTTCGTAACGAAGGTTTTATTTTTAAGCATAAAAAGTTATAACCAGAATTAAGTTGATTTAAGTTTTAGCCTAAGTTTGATCAGATACCTAATGTCTCTTACTATCCCATACCGACACTAAAGGTTTAGCTAGCCATAGAAATTAAAATGAACGATGTGAAGTAAAAGCAAACAAATATAAATTGGACATTATGAATAATAAATTAAATTGCATTAATTAATTAAAGGTATGTAATACAATTGCAAAATAGAAACCTGAAAATAAAGCCAATACTTCAATCCTTCTTCCACAAATCGGAAACTTGGACTTGGTATCGGTTGAAATGTAAAATTCGAGGCTTGAATAATAAATCTTACTATAATAATAATTTCTGATGTTGGAAATTATTATTTGGACAATGAAATGGAAAGGAAACAATTGAATGTAGAAAATAACACTTGAAATAATGCTGGGTTCAAGATTCGCAGAGCTCGCACAAGAAAATCATAAAATGCTCGTCCGCTTGATGTTGAAGTCTCGTATTTATAGATGAGTGAATCTAGCTTGGTTCCTAAAACTTCTCACACGTAGGCCTTCCACTTCTCCATGAATATAGGAATGTGGGTAGTTGAGGTTGAATGTGCAAACGGGAGTGAATCCAGAGAGAAATAAGGAGTTTTGAACTCCTTCCTCCACTTTGCCACGATCCGTATTTTGAAATAACCTGTATGCGATTACGGTCGTGGTGAGACGTTACGAGCGGTGGTTGGTGTCATCAGTGTTACGGTCGTCATGGATGTGTTACGGTCGAACACTCTTCAGATGCTTACTACCGTTGTATTACAGACCGCAAGCTACAAAATTTGCAATCTTGATGATTTATCTTTTCTTCTATTCTTTTGATGCTTTCTTGCATTGTTTCATATTTTCCTGCTTTGAGCTAAGTTGTGAATACCTGCAAAAAGTAATGACAATCTCGAAATATTCGGAGTTAATCGGGTCAAAACAAAACGAAAGTTGATTTCATGTAAAATAAACGATATGATTTCGCGTGTTATCACTACTCCTTCAACTGCGTTTGAGTTCACCCTTCTCGGTAAGGTTATCCATGGGGCATGCCTTTTAATTTTGGCATCGGATTTGTTAACCGACTTCTCAAGTACAAACAACCACGCTGAAGCACCTACTTGGTGAACTCAATACTTCTCCGAACATGGAGTAACTTTTTAAGTCACTATGATGGTTTCTCAACCAATCATGACGAACCTCGACTTCCAGTAGTTCACACTCTACCGTACTGAAGAAGCTCACCATAATCCAAAGGATAACATGAACTCGTGGTCCGATGGAGACTCTCCAGGAACAGCTCCTCAAAATGCAGCTTGAAATTAAAACAATCCGTGGAAAGGAACTGTTTGGGAAGAACGCCCATGATCTATGCTTAGTTCCTCGCGTAAGGATACCTACAAAATTCAAAGTCCCTTACTTTGAAAAGTATAAAGGAAATTCCTGCCCACAAAGTCATCTTACGATGTATGCAGGAAAATGTTCACGATAACGACAATCACCGCTTGTTAATCCACTACTTCCAAGATAGTCTTACAGTGCCGCAAGTGGTACATGGATTAGACAGAGGAATATCCAAACATTTAATGACTTAGGTGAAGCCTTCACAACAATACAAATTAACTTGATATGGCTCCTGGACGGATCAACTCCGCTCCATGTCTCGAAAAGAAAGAGAGACATTCAAAGAATACTCAACGTTGAGGAAATTCGCCCAAGTCAACCCACCATTAGAAGAAAAGGAGATGACCAAAGTATTCTTAAACACTCTTGGTACATTCTACTACGATTAATGATCGCTAGCGCTCCCGAGATTTCACCAGATGGTAAGCATGGGAATGAGGCTAGAGGAAGGAGTTCAACCGGACACGGAGAAATAGGAACTTCTAGTGGAACTAGGAAGGTTGGAACCGCTTTCCAAAGAAAAGGAACATGACATAGGAATGGTATCCCGAGGGAAACCGAAAGAATGTCGGGCCAACAATCGATGTGTAGCGCCATAACGCCGTTGTTAACACAAAACCAAATACAGAATTGCTCGATGGTTCCAACAAACTCACAATACAACAAAGCAAGAAGGTTTAACAATCAAAATCGAAGCCCCTCGTCGCAATTCACCCAATTCCATGACGCATACGTAACTATACACGCATTAATAGAGAGGAATCTGTATGCATAAGGTCACCCTCCGGTCCCAAAAATTGCCATGGTGGTACAAAGCGGACGATCTTGCCCTTTTCACTGGCGCACCAGCCATGATCTTGAGTACGATAGCGTTAAAAGTCAAGTATGAGATTAGTAAAATCTAATCTTCTTTCCTTTAGAAATACAAACCCAAACGTGCAGCAAATCCACTTCCGGTCATAGTGGACATACCGTGAGTTTGATACTAAGGAATACAGATCGGTATCAGTCACATACGTGAATTTGATTAGAGAAACTTGGTACATCTCATAATACGTGCAAGACAATGGGTGCCTTCACTAAACACATTACGCAGTTTTGGAACATACGCTTTAAGGATCGAGGGTGTCCCACCATAAGAGCGAGATATTCAACGATTGCTAGACATTGGTGACATATGATCACGTAAAGAGATGACTATGGCGTGAATACAGAGGGCATTTTTCGCATGAGCTTTTAGTCTCGGATATCAACTCGAAAAATCCCTAAGTAAACGTTATTATCCTTGTTTCAATGTGTGACATGTGGAGATTGAATATAATGGTTCAAACGCTCCAGATCTCCTTTGGTGATTGCCTACCCGGTCTGCTCCATACGCTTCTAGCAAAGCAAATCAATACAATGCAACTGATAGAGGATGGAAAGGAAACCCATGCCAACTCTTCCACTAATGTCAACATAATCGAGATAGGACGTAACACGAAGTGGGCGAGTACATACTCCATTGCCACCAAGACCCGTTGCTGTCCCCATTGTTAGACAAAATCCAGCTAACATATCTCCCGAGAATCCCACAATGATTCCCATCATAATCCAGCACAAATGTTGGTCCTTTGGAGAACCAACGCCAATATTTTGATGAGATAATCAAGTTAATCAAGAAAAGTGAGTGCATGTAGTCGTGGATCACCGATGCACTCTCCAAGATTTCAATACTATCTCTACTTTTGAACTCCGAAGCTCACCGAGAAGCTTTAATGAAGGTACTAGACCAAGCTTATGTAGACCATGATGTAACTATGCACATTTGAGGTATTGTAACATAACAACTTGCAACAATCTAAGTTTCGTTGATGAGGAACTTCCAGAAGAAGGGAAAGATCATAATCTGGCTCTACATATCTCAATGATTTGTCAATCAGATTCCCTGTCCAATGTGTTAGTAGATACTGGTTCATCTTTGAACGTAATGCCAAAAACAACTCTCGCTCGTTTGGCTTACAAAGGGACACCGATGAAGTTCAATGACATAGTGGTAAGAGCCTTGACGTCGAAGTCAGTGATTAGTCGGGATCTCCCGATGACAATTGGCCCACATACCTTCCAAATCACCTTCCAGGTCATAGACGTGCTAGCTGCTTACAGTTGCTTGCTAGGAAGACCATGGATCCACGAAGCAGGAGCTGTGACATCCGGGCCCATCGAACCGAATTCACGTAAATGGGAAGTTAGTGACCATCATCGGTGAACAAGTTACTAATAAGCCATTTATCCATTTTCTTTCATCACGCCTAATCACGTTGAAGGAACACATCTCCTGTATTCGTAGAAGATGAATCTACTAGCAAAGTAGATCATCTATCTCTTCTTATAAAGAAGCACAAATAGTAAAAGATAGCAATCTTTGAAGGTTGGGGACAAGTAATCAAACCCCACAACAACGAGACAAAGGCGGACTCGATTTGCACCGTATTCTCCAAGACAAGCAAAAGGATGAAGCACTTCATCCAATCAAAGAAGTATTCAACTGGGGTTTCTTAAACCCTGCTCTTCAAAGTTAATGTTATTATCATTGAAGGTGATGAAGACGATCTCTCCGAATGGAGTGAGCACTTATCTAAACACCTGAAATGTGTCTCGTGAAGAATCTTATGCTGACTATCCTCCAACCGAGAAATTCAAAGGCATGTCCCTACAAAGGAATGAAACTGTCCTTCAGTTTGGGATACCTTGGGAGAACCAAGTGGCAAGTTTGACTACATGGTGAAATACATCGCTTTAAAGCTCAAAATCGATTGAAGACATCCAAATTTAATCGGACGGGTGATTCTTTTGAGTATCCTAGTCAACCGGAAGAGTGTACCCATCTTCCCGATCTAATCAACCAATCGAGGTTCCCAACGAAGATTTACGCTTTAACGCCTGTGGAGTTGTTAAATCGAGATCCCGATTATCACTACATCAACATAATTACCAAGATCGTGGACGATTCGGATACGAACTAGAAAGTGTCGACAATGAGTCTCTTCACCTAAGATTGGAGGGTACATCCTCGAATTCAGACAAATGCCAATAGAAAATACATATGTTGATCCACGCTTCTCGATCCTGCTCATCAAGCGAAGAAGATCGCTTCAAGACAAAAAGACAAGGTCAGCTGGCCGAGTCTCAAAGCCCGCCTACCAAACGACCAAAGTTCTACTATGTTCGATTCCAAAGTCCATGGTTCCCAGTTAAGCAAGTTCTAGTCTTTGCAAGCTGTTTTGAATAGGGTTTAGCTTTTAAATAATTTCTCTTTGTCTTCCCCCTGTATTTTTGGGCCTGTTTCATATTGTGAATCATAAATAAAATGCGTTGTTTTGATTCCACACTTTGTGTTTGTTTTCATTTTACCCTTTCTTGGAAATGATAATCCTAAAAACACAATAAAAATCTTCAAAAAAATACATAACTGTGATACACTTTCACATTAACTTTTCAAAAAATGATGAAAAAGGTTAATTAATCAAACATAAATCAAATATGCATTAACAGATGGACAAATCCATTGAAAGCAATAACTCTATGCTCTCCCAACTTTGAAGTCCTCTCAGTCGCCAAGGAAAAGTTGAAGAAGAGATCCCGATGAGATTTTCGACTACTTAAGCACGAAGAAAGAATCATTCAACCTCACAAAGAGCCTTTGGAAGCAATCAACTTAGGATCCGAGGAAGACAAAAAGAAGTAAATATCGAGCTTCACCGAAGAACATCAAAAGAAAGATGTGATCTTCTCAAAGAGTATGTTGATGTGTTCGCTTGGTCCTACCAAGACATGCCGGGTTTAGATACCAAAGATCGTGAGCATCATTTGCCATTAAAGCCAGTGTCCACCCGCTAAACAAAGACTAAGAAGAGTTCACCCGAAATGGCCGACAAAATCAAAAGGAAGTTCAAAACAAATGACGCAGTTTCCTCACTGAATATCCTCTATAGCTAGCCAACATAGTGCCCGCCTCCAAGAAAGATGGAAAGGTCGAATGTGTGTTGACTACCGATTTGAACAAAGCAAGTCCAAAAGACGATTTCCCACCGCATCGACATGCTAGTGGATAGTACCGCAAAATTCAACGCCTTTTCCTTCATGGACGGTTTCTCCGCTATAATCGATCATAATGGCCCCGAAGACATGGAGAAGACATCTTCATCACGCCATGGGAACTTTTGCTACAAAGTAATGCCATTTGATTAAAGAATGTCGCAACTTACCAAAGGGCAATGACTACTCTCTTTCATGACATGATGCACAAAGAGATCAAGTCTACGAAGACATGATAGCAAAGTCACACAAGAGATATATAATATCTCTCTAAAATTGTTTCACGACTAAGGAAATTTCACCCTCAATCCTAACAAATGCACCTTTGGGGTAAGATCCGAAAACTCCTAGGTTTCATCGTCAACAAAGAGGTAGTTGACCCCGACAAAGTCAAGGCTATTCAAGAAATGCCTACACCACATACGTAAAAGCAAGTAAGAGGATTTCTTGGACGGTTGAATTACATCTCCGCATTTATCTCTCAAATGATCGCTACTAGGCCGATATTTAAGCTTCTCCGCAAAAATCAAGAAGTGTGTACGTAAGATTGCCAAAAGCTTGACAAGATCAAGGAATATCCGCGATCCAAAGAATACCGATTCTCTAGTCGAAGGAAGACCACTAATCATGTACCTTACCGTTAGAAGATTCCATGGGCCATGTTGACAGCAAGATGAAACCGTAAGAAGGAGCATGTCATCTATTATTTGAGTAAAAAGTTCACAGATCGTGAAACTCGCTACTCCATGCTCGAGAAAACATGTTGTGCTTTGGTGGGCTTCAAAACGCCTCCGCCAAAATGATCAATACGATCAATCTCCTTTGAAAAGCCACCAAAGGAAGAATTGCTCGATGCCGATCATCTATGACATCGCCCGCTCAAAAATCACCAATCTTCAAATTTCACCGACGAGGATGTTATGTACTTGAAGATGAAAGATTGTGACAAATCGCTCAAGAAGGTCCCGGAAGCCCGGGCTTAATTTTGATGGAGCGTTAATGTTCGGCAATGGAATTGGGCGATCATCATCACCCGAGGGTTCTCACATCCCGTTTTCCGCCAGACTACTATTTGATTGCAACAACAACATCACAGAATATGAAGCTTGTATCATGGGTATTGAAGAAGCTATCGACTTGAGGATCAAGATCCTTGACATATATGGAGACTCAGCCCTTGTGATCAACCAAATCAAAGACAAGTATGAAACTCATCATCTTGGTCTGATTCCCTACAAAGATTATGCAAGACGTTTGTTGACTTTCTTCAACAAAGTTGAACTGCATCATATCCCTCGAGATCAGAATCGAATGGCAGACGCCTTGGCTACTCTATCTTCCATGTTCAAAGTCAACCATTGGAATGATATGCCTAAGATCCATATCAGACGCCTTGAAAGACCTGCATATGTATTCGCAACTGAAGCGGTCTTCGACGATAAACCGTGGTTCCACGACATCAAGCGTTTCCTTCAAACACGAGAGTACCCACTCGGGGCATCGTACAAGGATAAGAAAAATCTAAGAAGGCTTTCTAGAAATTTCTTCTTGAATGAAGATGTGCTATACAAAAGAAACTTCGACATGGTCCTGCTCAGATGCGTCGACAGACAAGAAGCAGACACGATCATCCATGAAGTGCATGAAGGGTCCTTTGGAACCCATTCAAATGGGCATGCAATGTCCAGAAAGATCTTAAGAGCAGGATACTATTGGATAACGATGGAATCCGATTGCTGTAAACACGTCAAGAGATGTCACAAATGCCAGATCTACGCAGATAAGATCCATGTGCCACCAACTCTACTCAACGTTCTCTCCTCTCCGTGGCCTTTCTCCATGTGGGGCATCGACATGATTGGGATGATTGAACCAAAAGCATCCAACGGACATCGCTTCATTCTAGTGGATATTGATTACTTCACCAAATGGGTCGAAGCAGCATCTTACGCCAATGTTACAAGACAAGTGGTTGTGAGGTTCATCAAGAACAACCTTATTTGCCGATATGGAATTCCAAGTAAGATCATTACAGACAATGGATCGAACCTGAACAACAAATGATGAAAGAAATGTGTGAGGAATTCAAGATCGAGCATCATAACTCATCTCCTTACCGGCCAAAGATGAACGGCACCGTTGAAGCTGCCAACAAGAACATCAAAAAGATCGTCCAGAAAATGGTCATCACCTACAAAGACGGCGAATGTCGCCATTTGCTCGCATGGTATCGTATTCAAGACGCACTTCAACAGGGCAACTCCTTTTCTCTAGTATACGGCATGGAAGGTTCCCCGTAGAAGTTGAGATTCCATCAATGAGAGTTTTCATGGAAACTAAGTTATCGAGGCCGAATGGTGTCGAAGCACGACCAAATTGAACTTAATCAAGAAAAGCGTCGACCGCCTCGTGTCATGGACAACTATATCAAAGAAGGATGAAGAAAGCTTTCGACAAAAGGTTCGACCTCATGAATTCCGAGAAGGCGACCTCGTGCTTAAAAAGATTCTCTTTTCAACCGATTCTAGGGCAAATGGAATCCTAATTACGAAGGCCCATACATCGTCAAAAGAAGCTTTTTCGGTGCTATGACTCACAACCATGGATGATGAACTCCCGCATCCTGTGAATGCGATGTCAAGAAATACTTTGTCTAAAAAAAGAACATTTCGGTAAGTCGAAAACATGAAAAGGCGGCTTAGGCAAAATGAGTGTCTCGGTGGATTGAAAACCTAAAAAGCGGTCCAGCAAAATTAGAGACAATAAGCGAAATTATCCGATAGATTGAAAACACGAAAAGGCAATTTAGGCAAAATAAGGATACAAAATGACAAAGTAATCGATTCGTCTACGTCAATCAAGAATCTTCCATCAATGGATCTTCAATCAAATCTTCTGAAGCAACAAGCACAGTTGGAATTCAAAGTTGTTAGGGATAATAGTGGTTATTTGTTTTCAATGTAGCCTTTTCCCAATAAATTATCATTTCCAACTTTTGTAAATAGCTCATGGAATCACGCCTTTGGCTGATTACCATTCTATCAATAAAATTTGAGCCTTGTGCCTTTTTGTTTGCAATTCTTGCTTTATTCTGTTTTGCAAAATAACGCTTTTTATTGTGAAAATCACTTTTGGAACTAAAATGTTTTAAATGAATTTTTACTTCAAAGTTTTGAAATAAAGGCGAAATTTTCCTTTGAACTATGAACACAGAAAGAACTTCAACAGTTTTCTCCGTAAGTGTTTCGACCTTTGACAGAATAGAACAATTGCTACAGAAGTTTTCTTCTCCTCAGCAGAGATCATCAAAGGAAGGTATTCTTATCCAAAAAGAATTCCCAACAAAGTTGATAATGAAATGCCTTTTTCAGAAAGTTTAAAGCATGCAACTCATGTTCAACAGTAACATCTACACCATTGCTGCAAATTTTGCTAAGTATTTGTTTGAACTGTGACGTGGTCCTTTTCCCAAATACCTCTTTGTTGTCTTGTCAAGTATCGTCAGCATACATATGACATTCATCATACATAATAGCATCATTAATGCATTCCTGTATTTCTCAATGTGCATATCCATATCACTGGTTAGGATTACATTTACTCATGTGGAGGTGTTATCTCTCCAGCAGATTATCCCCACGCAGAGAAATACATCTTTTCTCTATCATGTTCCCCAGCTGAGATCATTCCGCATATAGGAACAAAGTCTTGATTGACCGTTTCTTTCCAGTTCATTCCTGGATAGAACCTTGTCTTTAACCAACAAAACAATAAGCATTAGCCTCGTCATCCGAGCCGCTAATTTCCTTTTCATCTTTAAACTTGTCATAAAACAATTGTTCTTCTCAACAAATTCAAATCATGACAGTTCAAAAAAATTTTTTCCACAGTTGTCTTTCTGTCTAAAAGAAAACCTGTGTCTTTCAAACAAAATGCCCGCGTCTTCTCAAGAGAAAGATCCTCGGCAAGATTGTAGTTGTGAAAATAGGACTCATTTGAGACCTGTTTCCATCATTTGTCTGTTATTCACAAGGCTGAATACTCAGCAATTTTCTCAAAAAATTACCTTGTTATAGTTATCACTTCGCTGATAATTGGTAATATCTTTGGAACTCAATACCATAGATTATCACAAGGCTGATAATTGGTAATATCATCTTCACTTACCTTAAACATTGTCACAAGGCTGACAGAAGGTAATCTCTTTGTTTCCCAAAACGAAACAGATATTCACATGTTTTGTGAATCTCTTTTTCCCCAGCGAGACATATTGCATGTTTCCTAACAAACAGGATCCTCTTTTCTTAAACAGATCGAGTCATCCTCATAAATTTTTCCCCACCATGTCATTTCTTCGATATCATCTGGGTAAAACTTTTACAATTATCTTACATCATCTCGCATTTTTTGGTATCTTAGGTCCAAAATTTGCGTATTCTGATATTTAAGTCTCTTTACACCTATCAAAACAAAGATATTCATCTTCATATCTCAGGTTAAAGAAACTTAAATAGGGGCATCTGTCATACCCCAATTTTTGACCTAATATACTACCTTACATCTGCATCATTGCACCATTAACAGTTCAGAACAGAATTAATCGGGTGTGGATTTCACAGGTCAAAATTAGGGTTTCATCAAATTTTCATCTGATTCAAGAGGCAAGCAATTAGGGTTTGAGTATTACTCACTTCATTTGATCTATCTTGATCAAACCATCAACCTCTGATCTTCAGATATCAAATTTTTTCTCTTGATCTATCAAGGATCGACCAATTAGGGTTTGCATCGAGCATGAGCAATCTCTGATTTTCTGATCAATGAATGACTTTTTTGAGTAAAGATTGATCTTCATATCTTAAATACAACATGTTGACCTAATTTCTGGATTCAAAACATCACAGAAGTTCACAGAATTCATCAGTCAATTTCTGGATCATCTGATGAAATTTCATCTGCATTGAAAAAGTCAAACTTTGACTTTTGGTCAACTTTTTCAAGACAAAAATTTTTCAATCATCAAAATACTTCAAATGATCCATCATGATCATAAAAAATCAAGAAAGTTGGAAAAGTCAACAAAAAGTCAAAATTTCTAACACTTAGAAAAAATTTCAAGTGTTAAAATTTCTTACTTTTTCCAAACTTCATGGCATTTTTTCACATAGTTCCAATTTGAATTGGAAAAAACTCAAAACATGAAAGTTGTAGCCCTTGAAACAAGCTTTCCAAAATGTCCAAGAACTATCAAATCCGTGGAGTTTAGCTATACTTTTGAATTTGAAACTTAGAGCTCCAAAATCCATAATTTCCAAGTACAAACTTCAAATTTATAAGTCATTTTGCATTTTCTTCTTCTAGAACACATGCCACCTTGTAAAGATAAGCTAGAGCTGATAAAAATCAGTTGGATGTAATTATGATGGATAAGATCAAGTTGGAAATTAACCATGGTTAAAAAAAGGAAGCTTCCTTTTGCATTTAATGCAAAAATGACTTCCTTGCCCCTTAAGGCAAGTTGAAAATACCAAAGCCAATTCCTTGTACTTGCCATTCAGAATTTGTGACCTATAAATAGAGGTCTTGTTTGCAATTTCAAACCACACCAAAGCCATGCAAGTACATGCTTTCTCTCTACTTTCTTAAATTTCAAGAAACATAGTGTAAATTAAGGAAACTTGCATTTTTGAAAAATTGGGAAGAAACATGAAATATTTGGTGTCTAACATGTCTTAATATCAAGATAGAACTTGTTTGTAACTTAAAATCAATCCAAAAACAAGTAAAAACTAGATTTGCATTTCATACTTCAAAACTTGCCAAAACTGCCTAAGCTTTCGAATTTGATCATTGGCTCGAGCAAGTTGAGATTTTTTGACTCAAACATCATCACCATACTTCGTATGGATGATGCAGACCATCATTCTTGATCTGTAACAGCTCTAACCCAGAATTCGAAGTTTCCCTTTGAGCTTGTGTAGGTTGACTTGGTCAGAACGATTCAAGCTGATTTGAAGTGAGCAGACCATCCTTACACCTTCCATAAGGTCCGTTGGTGCTCAAGCAATCACAAAATCACAACTGGAAGCACTCAAACATAGAATTCGATTCCAGCTTCAACAGGTAAGAACACCAACTTCGAACTCCATGATTCTTTGATTCAAATCAAAAAAACTCTTGGCCATTTGTTTCTGCACTATCCACGATCATTAACCCTCAATCAATTGATCAAATTACTCACCATACACGATTTCAATTAAGATTTTCAGTTTTAGGGTTCTTCACGTTTTCTGAAAAATCAATCATGTTAAACAAAAAATAAATGAAATTAACCACTGCCATCGTGTTCCTTGTTAAATTTAGGTCAAGTTTGATGTTTACATCATGTATTTTCATTAAGAAACAAGAAATCCATGGCTGATGAAGGATCGGGGAAGAAGAACAAGGCTACGCGCATTTTTTTTTAATTCAAATATCATGTTTAAAATATATTTAGTTTGTTTAATCACAATACACGGATGTATTGCCGCCCCAGTGGTTGCCAGCTCACTCTTAAGACTCTCATGCCATGCCTTGCCTATAGGTCCCGGGTTCGAGTAGCCTTGGGACCTTTTTGCCAAACTTTTTAATTTTTCATTCATGTTTTTTTACAAACTTTGACTTTTTCAAAACCCAATCAAAACTCCTCATTTTGAGGTGATTTTTTGTACACTTGTCAATTAATGTATCTATTTTATGATAGTACAAAAATTTTCAGAAAAAACTTTCATCCGATTATATTTTGATCGAGCCGAAAACGACACTTTTGAGTACTTTTCAAAACACCTTTAAAAGGTGAATTTTTCACACTTTCGAAGCCCGATTCTTTTCAAAACTTCTTATAAATGAACTTCACATTTCAAAAACATTTTCAAAACATTCTTCAAAACTTTTCATCAAACTTACATCTTTTACCATGATCGATCTGATTAAACGATAAAACCGAATTCGTTTTCTCTCGAATTTCTTAACCGATCATGGGCCTCCCTCACGGTATAAGTCCCAAAATTATTTTATGTACATAATTATTTCTTTGTACATATCAAATTCTTTTCATATACATACAAATTTTACCATAATACGACGTTTTTGTAAAGCATGACAAACTTGATCGTTTGTTTTCGTTTGTATATACACTGAATACCATTGGTATTGAAAGGAGCATTATTCCCGGTGAAACTGCTTTTAAACCAATGGGCCACCCTTATGGTGTAAGTACCAACCATTCTATGTACATCCACAACTTCCTGTACATAAATACTCGTTCGTGTACACATTTACTTCCTTGTACACAATTCAAACTTGTAAATAATCAAGTTATGCTCGTTTTTAAACGTTCTTTTCACATACACTTGTTTATATTTCCTTCATAAACTCTTGTAAATAAACATCATGCATCTGTTTATATTTCCTTCATAAACTCCTGTGAATACATATCACACACACACACACTTGTTTATACAACTGTCTAGTTATAACATAACAACTAGTCTAACCAATAGGTTCCCCACAGTTATAGCCTCCTCTTGGGCTTTATACAAGATAACTCATCCCTGCAGAGTTTAGCCTCCTCTTGGGCTTTGTACAAGGTAACTCATTCATCTGAGTTCAGCCTCCTCTTAGGATTCATATAAGAAAACTCATTCATCTGAGTTTAGCCTCCGCTTAGGCTTCATATAAGACAACACTCCCCTGCTGAGTCAGCCTCCTCTTGGGCTTCGTTCAAAAGAACTCCTCATTGAGTTTAGCCTTCTCTTGGGCATCATACAAGAAAGAGACCAAGAAATCTCTTAACAGCCTCCTATTGGGCTTCCAATACAAAGAATCACCTGCGTTAGGATAGAACCCAGAGAGTATAATTTCCCGGTGAAATTGCTCTTAATTCCAAAAGGATGGTTTCCTTTTAAAGCCAAAGCCACCACACCCTATAGCTTCCTCTTGAGCTTCATACAAGGACCCTCGAATGCCTCCTCTTGGGCTTACAATACAAGGACCCATGGGCTTCTTAAAAGCATCCCCCTAATCCAATCAATTTCTCCTCGAGATTTAGACATCTATCATCTCTATGGAAGAAGTATCTCATCTATCACATCACATACAATCAAAAACTTTTCAAACTCTTTTCAAACAAAAAACATCTCTTAATTGTAAGTGGTAACGCTTGTACACTCAAGAAAAACACCCAATGCTTACAATTAAAAGATTCAATCATTTTCAAACATCTTTCTTAAACATGTAAGTGGTAACGCTTGTACACTCAAGCAAAACACCTATAATTTACGACGAAAGATTCATCAATCCTTTCAAAATGTATGTGATGAAATAGATTAGATACATTTTTTCATTAAGATGACATTTGTCTGTGTCTCTTACTAACATCCCGTTGCTTTCCACTAAGCATACGTGGGAACTACGATTGCTCTGACTTTCTCAACATCCTTTTGAGAATACGTAGGCACAAGGTCTCATCCTTGGCGAGCAAATTTCTTTCTTCCTTAAACCAAACAAACCATGGATCCCTTTAGATCCGAGCTACAAATGCTCTGATTCCCACTAAGGGATATATAGGCAGAAGATCCGAAGATCTTTGCGAGCACAATAATAACAAACACTAGGATCCCTCATAATCTATCCTTCTTGAAATCCCAAAGGAGAAACTTTCCCAATCATAGAAATAGCAATTAAAACACACAAACATATCAAACATATTCATATATAAAGCTATAGATAACTATATATATTTAGGGTGTTCCATCTATTCCCTTTATATAACAAACCCCCTTACTCAGAATCTCCCCAATGAGTTACGTCTAGTTTGCGCTAGTCGTTATGCATATCAAAATCAATTGAGGGTATTAACAGCTTTCCCCTTTTTCATAATCATTAAATCATCTTTTCTTGTGTTGAAAATAATAAAGCTTGATGCTCGCGGCATCTTTATAAACAAATCAAAAGAGTAAATCGTTTCGGGCCAGAGAATCCGAATTCATATTCGATTCCCTAGCGCGTCACTTTTTAACGCGAACAGGGCCATCAAGATGAAATAGGAAGGAAGGATTATGACATCTATTACTTAAGTAAGAAGTTCACTGATTATGAGTCATAATATTATTTTCTTGAAAAGACATGTTGTGCTTTATAATAGGCTGCAAAGAATCTATGATGGTATATGTTGAATCAAACTACTTGGTTGATATCCAAAATGGATCCAACTAAGTATATCTTTGAGAACTCGTCCCTTACCGGAAGAATTTCCTATTGGCAGATGTTGTTGTATGAATATGATATTGAATACCGTACTCAGAAAGCTATAAAAGGAAGTGTGTTGGAATAATACCTTACTCCCTAAGTAGTTTACAATTATCAGTTTGTTCAGTTTGATTTCCCCAATGAGAATGTGATGTATTTAAAAGTTAAATATTATGATGATCTTTTTCCCGAAGAAGGTCTAGATCCCAAATCCCGATGAGTTCTAGTGTTTCATGGAGTCGTGAATGATTATGGTAAAGAAAATGGTGATGTGATTATCTTCCCCATGGCTCCCACATCCCTTTTACTGCAAGGATGATGTTTCGATGTACCAACAATATCGTGGAGTATGAAGCTTATATTATGGGTCTCGAAGAAGCCATGTATTTAAGGATTAAAATTCTTGACGTGTATTGAGATTCGACTTTGGTGATAAATTAGATTAAAGGTGAATGGGAGACTCGCCACCCAGGCTTGATTCCATATAAAGATTATGCAAGAAGGTTGTTACCTTTCTTCAACAAATTTGAGTTCCATCATATTCCTCGAGAACAGAATCAGATGGTAGATGCTTTAGCCATATTGTCTTCCATGTACAAGGTGAATTTCCAAAATTAAGTGCATCAGATCACCATTAGACACCTTAATAGGCCAGCTCATGTGTTCACAACAAAGATGGAAATAAATGGTAAACATTGAAATTATGATATCAAACACTTCCTTCAAACTCAAGAGTAACCACTTGGGGCATCAAACAGGCATAGGAAGACAATGAAAAGGTTGACAGATGGTTTCTTCCACAATGAAGATATGTTATACAAAAGAAATTAAGACATGATCTTGCTCATATGCGTGGATAGACACGAAGCATACATGTTAATGCATGAAATCCATTAGGGTTATTTTGGTACCTATGCCAAAGGACATTCAATGGAAAAGAAGATGCTTAGGGAAAGTTAACACTGGCTGACAATGGAAGCAGACTGCCATAAATTTGCAAAGAGGTGCCAAAAGTTTCACATTTAAACTAATAAGATTCATTTACCTCCAACTCTCCTCAATGTTATTTCCTCTCCATGGCTTTTAACCATGTGGGGTATTGATATGATCAGCAAGATTGAACCCAAGGTCTCCAATGGACATTGTTTCATCTTAGTGGCAATAGACTACTTTACCAAATGGGTGGAAGCAGCTTCACATGCTAATGTGAAGCAGTACCTAAGAGTTGCTTCCTTTCATTCTGCAAATCAGTAATGATCTTCCTTTGCTCTTCCGATTTCTTTAGGCTTTCTTCACACATGTCACAAGTGTGCTTGTAAGACAAATCCAGGTCTTCATAAAGATAATTATTATCAAAAGCTTCAATTTTGTCTGCTTATCTGCCAGATAGAGCCAACATAACTTTGGCAATTTTAGGATTATCTTCATCTTCTGACTTATCATCATCAAACCAGGTTGGCGTGAAATTTTTCACTGTTTCTAGATAAAATTGGGACATTAAGGTCTGATATGACCATATCCTTCTCATCTAAAATATTTAATGCCTATGATTTGACTTGACTTCTCTTCCATTCTTGTTTTCTTTTGAAAATCAAGATTGTTATTGATGTCGTATGAAATGTTCTTGACATATGGTCTCCCTCTTTTATCCAATATTTTCAATACTATATTGAATTTTTTTCCAAGTAGCATAATGGTATTAGGCAGATCCTCATCAGTGTCCAAATTATCTTTCCCTTTATCATTGTCAACATTAGACAGAAAAGTTATGCTTTTGTTCTTCTTCTTCTCAGCCTTGTCACCAACAACCAATTTAAATGTTTGAAGTAACCCAATTAGCTCATAAATACTTATGTTTTTTATATCCTAGGCTTCTTCAATAGTTGTGACCTTCATGTCAAATCTCCTAGTTAAGGTCCTAAAAATATTTCTTACCAACTTTGCTTTTGACATCTTCTCTCCCAAGGCACTTGATGCATTAGCAATTTCAAGAATCTTCATCTGATATTCCTAAATTTTCTCATGATCATCCATCTTCATGTTCTCAAATTTTGAATTGAGAAGTTTACATCTTGAAATATTCAACTTAGAGGTACATTCATAAGTTTTCTTGAGAATTTCCCTAGCATCATTGTCTACAGTACAAGTATTAATCGGCCTGGACACATTTTCGTCAACTATATTGAATATAGAATTTAAAGCCTTGGAGTTTCCAATGACTTCTTTATCATCACTTTCATCCAACTCTTCTTCAATTTTTATCATTTAAGTTTCATTTTCTTTCTCATCTTAATAAATGTCCTTCACAACATAATGTTTCCATCCTTTAATTTGAAAACAGCCTTCCATGCTTTGTTGTCCATAGATTTTTAAAAAGCTACCATTCTAAACTTCCACCAGTCATAGTTTGAACCATCCAACATAGGTGGTTTATTGTTTTATCCTCCTTCTTTCTCCATAGTGCCGGAAAATATATCCCAAAATCTCACTCAGTAAACATAATAGGGTGCTTGCTCCTGATGCTAATTGAAATTCTGGCACACATAATTTCATATATTAAGATTGTGGTCTTAGAAACATACAATATCACGACACATGTTATAACATCTGCTAATAGAAAAACATGACTTTTACCAAATCACTAACAATGCAGAATTTAAAAGCAAAACGTAAAAGAACACGAGGAATTACTAACCCAATTCGGTGCAAACTCACCTACTCTGGGGACTATTACGTCAGGAAGGAACTACATTATTAGTATTATTTATCCCTACCCAGTGCAATTTCTACCTAAGAACCCCTCTCACTCCCAATCAATGCAGTGATAAAAGACCAATCCCAATCCTAAGAAATGTCTCAAAAAACCAAAAACACTACGCCAAAATTGATATTTTGTATTTAATAAAGCTTTTAAAGAAAGAATTATTAAAAAGGATAAAACACATTTACAATAACACTTTATAGTCGGACGCTACTATAGGATAAACACAATGTGGTTTTGAGAGCACTTTATAAAAAAATGTTATTATTAAACTTTAATAAGATAACATTTTCTACCAAGAGTTATTAATATTATACACTATAATAGCACTTTTGTCAAAACCATATTAATATTATTCCCTAAGATATCCTTTTTATTAAAAGCTACTACCTCTGTTCCTATATATAAGAGACAATTCATTTTTTAAATTCATTGAATAATCAATGTATTTGGTCAATTTATAGACTAGGTACATTGATTATTCAATGAATCTAAAAATTGAATTGTCTCTTATATATAGGAACGGAGGTAGTATTATTTTACACTCCTATGTTAGCGCTTATGCAAAAGCACTATTATTTTTATAGTATATAATTAATAAATTAAATTAAGTAAACAAAACACACACGTTCCTATGTTGGCGTAATGGCTATTGTTTTTATAATATATAATTAATAATTAATAAAAAAAACCAAACATCTTTTGTTGGCGGATACTTTTCAGTTTGCCACTCACCTCCAAAAACCAAAACTCATTGCTTTCCCTTCTCTACTTTCACTGTCAACTACTTACTTATTTATTCTTTTTGAATTGGAAGTTTAGAAACATAGGGATTTTGGACTTAGATTTATTTAATAAAATATGACATTTATGTTTAAGGTAGTATCTCTAAATATGATTTGCTCAATATAAACATAGAATCATCCACAAATATGGATTGGTTGGTTTGAGCCTATGAATCAAAAGTTTTGTTGCCAGGACATGTCTATAGTTAGTTAGTTTCGTTTACAATTATGGAATAATATCAAGTTTGTCTGGAGTATACAAGCAACTACGGTATTTGGATAAGGCATAAGTCTCCACAAATTGGATTCAAGGAGTAGGAAAGACCAATCTGACGTATGACCAAAATCAAACTGATAGATAAGTGATTTGCTTTATGTGGGGTTGTTTATATGATTCAGTTTTTTCAAACTTGTGTTTGTTTGTTTATGTGTTATTCTATTGTGTGAAATAAAAATAGAATGGTTGGTTGATAAGGTGTACCCATGTGCTATTCAACTCTCCATAATTTTCATACCTCTCTACATATTAATTTCTCTCATATTATTGTTCTCTTTTGGTTTTGGCTTCAGAATTTGTTTACATTGCATGTTAGATTCATTGTGAAATTCACACCGATTCTGTTCACATTGCATGTGATGATTCAAACGTGGTAGTGATTATAGTTGATTAAGAAAATTTGCAAAAGAAATTTTAGTGGTTTTAATATTGAAGGTTGTTTGTTGTTTAAATCGGGCGAGATGTCCACATTGTGAACTGAATCAGTTTGGAAATATTTGTTTTATAATGTCATTGTGCTACTTTGTTAGTTATTTAGTTAATTTGTCCAAACTGGTAGGTAGGTAATATTTGAAAGAGAAGAAGGGAGAGTCGTATGGGGTTTTTCAGGTGAGGCTTTCAAGTTGTAGCATGTCCCAACAGGGGTCCCTTTTGCGATTATGCGTCATAAAGATAGTAGAACTCCATAGTCAAATTTCTCTGGAGTTACAAATTGTTTTTCTGGTCTATTTCCGTTTCCATTTTGGGTCTAGCCTAGACTTCTGTTCTTGTGGTAAAAAAAAGCTTTTTGTGACTTCTGGATACTTGTGGTCTGCTCTCTAATACCAATCCTTCAAACTAGGAAATTCACAGCATATTTAGTTTATCAGAATATTATATTTAACTAGGGTTTGATTTGTGAGCTTGTTATGTTAAAATGATAGTTTTTATTTTTGAAACAATTGGAGCTTGGATCATAAATCAACACTTGGTTGATAGTTATTCCTTCTTGCACCTCAAAATTTTCCCTTTTGATTTTACTTTATATGGCTTATGTTTCAACATACATACTCATGCACTTTTGTAGTAGGATCAAGGTATTTTGGTTATTATGGTTTTCTTCAAGATATAGAAGATGGTTGTGTTAGAACAAGATTTGGTTATGCAATTATGTCTCTGAATTTTGATGATAACAAAAAGTATGTTTGAGTGAACAATTTTGTTACTCTAATATTTGTTGTATTTTTAAGTATAAACAAACAGGTTCTGCTTTTGATGGATGGCGTGGCTGTTTACTGTGGAAAATGGTAACAACCACTAGTCCTCCCAAAGTCCTAAAATTAAGGGTCACTCACAAGATCGACCAGTTGATCTTAAGGCATGTGCTAAGATTTTTGAAATTGTACTGATTCTGTCGAAATTCTTGCCTAAGGAACGATTTCCTAAGACTAAGGGAATAAGTACAACGACTTTCCACACAATAGTTCAGGTTCGACCGACAGGTAACTCGTGACCGACGAAGACAACAACCTAAATAACTTGACAAATCTGAGTATTCACTATGATTTTGACCTACTAAGGTGACTCGTGACCGACAGAAGGCTGTGAATTCAGGTCTGTTCTAAATGAAATAAGGGTCGACCGACTCTTTTGTCAACTAGAAACTTGTAACAAAAAGAACATCAACATACACGAAGACACAAAGTGATTGCTGAAAAGTAAATAGAATGCAAGTAAAAGTTTCAAAGAAAACGACTGAAATGTAAAGGTTTTGCATTGAAATAAAGGTGGTGATTCACATACATCAAACATTTTCGCAACTCTTTCTTCCTGACGCTCGGAATTGGGCAGAGTTTTGGCAAGTATTTTGAGCATACAAGTGAACACACAAAATGTACATTGAGATGACTTATTTATAGTGTTTACAAAATAACTGCCTAAAAACAATCTACGAATGATATTTAAAACTTGAAGAAACCGCTTCACAGGATTTCACCACCTATTTGGCGCTTAAACAGTGCACACAGCTTTGAATTTTGAATCTTCCCGCTTCTGGATTCTAAGAGTAAACTACTCCCAACTTCGACGCTTTCTTTTAACAAGAGCAAAATAATGAAATTTCTCTAAGTCCATAACCCTCTATAATCGACTAGGCTCAACTTTGACTACTTCCTTCGCTATTCAATATTTGGTCGAATCGACTAAATTCTATGCTTTATCCATTTGGTCGACGTACCTCTTCTTCAACATCCTTGTCTTAGCATTTTTTCCTTGGTCATAAATTTCAATCCTCTAAAGAACCTTTATCTTTAAGGAGTGACCCTTATTTCACATGTACACCTGCATTTAATATGTACCTTTGAATACCTTAAGAAATTTTGAGGTAATAGTGGCCAAGACATTAAAAGAGAAATTTCTCTGCTTCTAAGATACAAAGGTTTTGATGAACAAGTAGCGAGGAAAGCTTCAGAAGACTCTGAAGCTAAGTTACTCTAATACGTTAGTCTGAAGAAACCAGTTAGAATATCTAAAGATAGGAGTGCTACTTATGTCAAGATGCCAAAGACTCAAGTTTCAGAATACAAGGGTTCTGAATACCAAGTGCTTGAAGACTCTGAAGACATGGTGTTGTACCCTAAAAATTTTCCACCTAAGAAACCAACCCACAACTAGGGTTTTGTTTCTCTCAAAGCAAAAGTGATTTATAATGGCTAAAGTGAATGAATTCCTCCTCATATGTCCCAAAGTATCTCCATATCAAATTTCAAGCCTGATAACTCAAATTTGCTCAGTCAATTGCTCAAATAGTAGAAAATCTGTTGTATTGGACAAAAAGTCAATTGGGGTCAACATATAGTCAAACTCCATAATTTTATGTCTAAATCAAAATTTTGAAGTCGCATTCACCATTTTATCAAGTGTTGATTATGATTCATCAAGAAAACTCAAGAGTTGATCAAAAGTTAAAAGTTACTAAATTAGGGTTTCTTAAGTAGAAGTCAACAAAACTTTGACCAAACATAACTTTCACATACTTCATCAAAAATTTCTGAAATAAATCTCATTTTGAAGGAAATTCAATTATCTACAATTTTGTCTCTAATAGATTTTTTCCAAAAAATGCTTCATTTGAGAGATATGAGCCAAGAAATTATAGGTCCTTTCAAAAGTCAACAAAAAGTCATCTTTTCTCAAAGAAGTGTACATGAACATGGAAGCTTCAATGAATATGAAATCAAAGAGAGATTTTATATTATATCTTAAACTTTCTAAAAAGTCCAAGATCATCTGCAAATGTTAATAATTGAGCAAGATATGATTGGTGCAAGTTTGGTAATTTTGAATAAGTGCATGAAATACATATTGAGCAAAACTTGAATTTGGACTAGTGGGCCTAAGTTTTGAGTTTCAAACATGTCCATGACCATAAATAAGACCTCTAAATCCATGCTCATATTTTTGTAATTTTTATTTATACTTAATTGTATTTTTATTCAATTAAAAGCTAAATAAATTAGATAAAATACAAGAATGTTGAATTGATTCGTGGAGGCCTTGTTTAAATCACATGGAGGCCCAAAAATTCAGCCTTGGAAGCCAAGAAATCGAGCCATCTTGATTGGAGTTGATTGAGGATCAAAATAGCATGATTTTCTTATGATTCCAAATAAAATATTTTTCATTCAAAGCCATGGATTTTCTTCAAATTTGTTAACCTAATTCGTTCTCTTATATACACACAACAATACCACAAGCTCAAGGGATGGAAAAAATTGCCTCAAGAACCTGACGTAATTCACAAAATCTGGAAAAATAGAGCAAGGTCGAAACCTTAGTTTCATGCCAATTCAAGAAGTTTGGAGGATCAAATCAGCCTCATCGACCCTCTCTGAAGCAAAATCGATCAAAACCAATGTCCAAAACCCCTTGAATCAATTTGACCAAGTACCACGGTTCGTATCTTTTTTTGATTTTCGATTACAGATATTTACGCATCATAAACATGTTTTAATTACATATTCGTGTTTGTATTTATGTATAGAATCTTTCTTGATGGTTTGATTTGAGTTTTAGTGCAGGTATAGAGAAACACCGTTGTTAGGGTTCCGGTTTCACGAATTGGGGAACATTAGGTAGAGGAAAAATTGGCCAAAACCAAGGGTACCGTCGAACTCAGAGGGAAATTTCCAATTGATCTATGCCTCTGGGTTGGATTTATAATTCGTATTTTTTGAGTTTTGATTTTGCAGGGCTTTAGGGACGCAAAGAAATCGTCGGTATAGGCTTGCCGATGGAAAAGTCGTGGGTAATTTCCTAGAAAAATTCAAATTGGGGACGATGAACAAGGTCGGCGCGTTTAGGTTTCAAAAAATTCTTAATATTTACTTTCAAATATATATTTATATTTGTGGTTAAATATACTGATGTATAGCCACCGTAGTGGTTAACAGCGCAAACTTAGTCCTTTCACCCCTTAAGGCGTGGATTCGATCTCGGTGTTTGCCAAACTTTTTCACAATTTTCTAATTTTTATAGGACATCACATGTCTACATTCAGAGACGAGATATTAACACCACCGGCTAGTGGCCTAGTGGTCAACTTTTGGACCAGTGACCTTAAGGTCACGAGTTCAACACTCCCAAGGCCAAACCATTTTTTAGAATTTGTTTTCTTCATGTTTTTTCTAATTCTTTTCAATTTCTTTTCATTTTTAATTTTTTTTTCACAAATTTTTTTTTAACTATTATAGAAAAACTTAAAAAATATTTTAATTTCAGATTTAGGCTAATAAAACGTTTAATTAATTTTGGACAAAAAATATTTTATTTTTCTTTCAATTTAAAATTATTTTCATAATTAATTAATAATTAAATTTTAATTAGTTTTTCTTATTTAAAGCCAACTCCAAAAAAATACTTTTCTTTAACACTTAGGATTTAGAATATTTTCACATTTATTAAAAATATTTTTCTCATGATTTATTTATTTCTTTTGCATTTAAATATTAGAAATCGATGTATAGGTCGCACAGATATTTTTGTAATTCCGTAGCTTTTATTTTTCACGCATTGTCTCTATTAAGTAACTTCTTACAGGATGTAATAGCCTAGGTTAAATTTTCATACTTTTACTTTCCACACCTCCTTATTATGTAATTGTCCAGAAGCCATGTAATAGCGTAGGACTTTTATATTCTGCACCTTTATATTATGTATATATATATATATATATATATATATATATATATATATATTAACTGCCTAGATGTATGTTAATAGGATTGCATAGCAAGATCTAAAAATAACTTTTCATAACCCTAATTTCAAGATAATTACCTGAATTGAATCACTATTGCACACTTGCACCCTTAGGGTATTCTCTCTTGTTGCCTTCGGATAAACATGGTCATATCCCTTGAATGTAGGGATACCATTAGCAAAGTAGCCTACGAATAACATCATCATAGTCCCTTCAGTACAAAGATCATAGTCCCTCGATGATCCTCCAGGTTGCCTACAAAAGGATGATCCTGTCCCTCGATTGTTGCCTATGATAAATGATGATTGTCCCTTTGAATTGCTAAGGTATCCTTACAATGTTGCCTTCAATGACCATACGATGACCCTACGTCTGTACCTTCACATCCAATGGATGGGGCTATCTACTAACTAATGGTATGGATAACACTATCCTAAATGAGAAGGAAAATAACAAGAACGACCTTTGAGTGGGTAATAACTGTTAATTGATTTCTCAAAACAAATATTGTTCACACCTCACATTTTCAAACAAATATTTTCAAACACTTTGCATACATTCTTGAGGACTGATACAAAAATCATTACAAAGTTAAAGTCAAAATATTTTCAAACGAATCACACACACACAAACACAAAAGCAAGTTTAAAAAGTGAGCTAAGAAATTAAGAGCCTGTAGTTAACTACAGATGAAAAGGGTGCTAACACCTTCCCTTTTCATAACTTACCCCCCCTCCCCCCGAACTCAAAATCTATCAAAGGTCTTTCCTGTTCTTTTCACCTTTCCTTACATAACTGGTGACTCTGCTGGAGAGAATACCTAAAGAGGGGTTACTTTAGGGTTCTTAGATTACTTTTTCTTTCCTTTCATTGTCTAACTTGTCTGATTTACTTTTAAGGGTTTTTGCTTGGGTATTATTGCTTGTAAGGATCCTACACCCCGATCTAGGATTCCTTAGGTAAGTAGCAATAGATCATCGCGACTGTCTGGCATAGACCGACACGGTTAAAATGATGGTTCTGTTAGTGTGACACTTTGGATGTCTTAATGTTCCTCAAGTCCAGTTGAGGAAACATTTGGCATCTGCGTGGTGTCATCAACACTAACTAGACTTTTAGAACCCTAATTTACCCATCTTAGCCATTAAAAGGTAGTGAGATAGCCGACTTTGGTGCAGACTGAAGTTGGTTGATACTTGATGTTATGCTCATTAAGATTCGACTTCCAAGATGTTTTGGTCGACCATTTGGGTTTCGCACTGAAATAAAGTCTGCGAGAAAGATCCGTGATATGAGATTCCTAGAACCCGGTTACTATTGTAGGTCTGGTTGAACCAACTTAACTTTAGTAAAGGGTACGCACCTATAAACCTCATGCAAGCCTTTAAACCTAGGGGTATTGTGTGACTTGTTTATGTTTGCTATTTATTTAAGCATGACATCATAACATCATAACATCATAACGTTTCACTAACCATTTCAAGGACCTAGGAATTTATCTTTGCTCTTTGTTGTAGGGTTATGGCTTCCGCTCTCAGGAAAACTATCCGGATCAACTTTATGGGGATACCTTCTCAACTCAAGGAGTTAGTCTCAAAAGTTCCTGACCACTCTCAATTCATCAAGAAGCATGGTTATCTACTCGACTTGGTTACCTCCGGTTTGAAGAAGATATGATGAGCATTGTATTCCAGTTCTTTGATCCAAAACATCACTACTTTACCTTCCCTGACTATCAGTTGGTACGTACAATGGAATAATTCTCTAAGGTATTTAGGATACCCATTCTTGATCAGATACCTTTCACCGGTCTAGAAAAGGTTCCAAGGATTGAAGACATTACAACAGCTTTACACCTAAAAAGGTCAAACATTGAAGCTAATTGGGAAACGAGAAGCGTAGTTAAGGGTTTGCTTGCTAAATTTCTGACAAAGAAGGCTCAAGAATTCGTAAGTGCTATGAGTTTCCATGCTTTTGAAGATGTTCTGGTTCTATTAATCTACGGGTTGGTGTTATTCCTTAATCGGGACCAATTCATAGATGTATACGCCATTAAGATATTTCTCACTCATAACCCTATGCCTACTTTGTTCGGAGATACTATGTATTCTCTCCACACTCGTACTATGAAGAGATAAGGTACTCTTATGTGTTGTATACCATTATTATCCAGGTGGTTTATTTCGCACCTTCCCCGGTCAATAATGAAGAATGAACAAGGCCTGAGGTGGTCTAAAAGGTTTATGTCACTCTCTCAGTTAGATATCCGCTGGTGTCTCTACCTTCAAGAAGATTTTACTTTCATTGAGCGTTGTCGGGAATTCCCTAATGTGCCACTCCTTGGAATAAGGGGAGGTATCACTTACATCCCTTGTCTAGCGCTACGTCATTTTGGTTATGCTTGAAGAAATTGTTCTCATGATATGCTTATCCAAGACATCGAATTTGACTACGACAAAGATCTCCAAGGTTATCTTCGAAGATTTGTGCACCCTTGGGGCATGGTGAAGAAGACTGATACCAAGACTTTGGGGTATAAAAATTCTATTCCTTGGGAACCTTATCTCAAATGGGTGAGAGCTCGTGCTCAAAGTTTAATGATGTCGTATACTGCTATCCTATTGGTGATTGTAGAACATGTCGTTGAAGGGGATGAGCCTTATACTATTCTTCATCCGGATATGCCTACTGATTTGGAGGAATTGAATAGATCCTGGATTCAACTTAAAGAAGAAAGGGACACATTTGAGGCTCAGTGCTATGCCAGCAAAAAAAAAAGTGTTGGAGCTGACGAAGCTACTCTACGAGGAACAAAGTCTTAACATTTATGTCAACACAAAGAGGAAGAGTCCATGGGAGACCTAAGCATTAGGAGTTTTATTTCGCATTTAAAATTTCTTTTGTATTGTCTTCTATTATGATCAACTAATAAAAAGTTTGTTCCTTCTGTTTACCAAATTTAAATATCCTAAGTCCCTTGAAAACATTTCATATGCATTTGCACATCATATCATTTCATAACAAGTACTCCAAAGACCGGTTTTATTATTCTATCGCTGTTTATTTCAGCAGAAAAAATGGCTCTCAAACAAACTCTCCAAGCTCAGAATGCTCAGTTCCAAGAGATGTTCATCAATTTGGACAAGGGGCAGGAAGATCTGAAAGAGCTCATCACTAAGAAGAAGAAGATATCATGTATTCTCAACATAGGAAGAAGATTTAGAGGTCCGATCAAGGTAGTCATACATCTTGAGTTCCCAGAAAATAGTGGTGACACGGAAGGAAGTGTCAAGGAAAATGAAGGAAGCAATCATGGGTTTGAAGAAGAGGAATATGGAGATTATCTGAGTGAACAATATCCTCCCACTGATGAGAAGTATAAATAACTTAAAGATCACCTGAATGATGTGGAAAATCTGAAGGTGTCAGAGCTTAATTTTGAAAATTTAAGTATGGTTTCAGGAGTGGTGATTCCTCGCAAGTTAAAAGTTCCTGATTTTGCAAAGTATGATGGTATTTCTTACCCGAAGCTTCATTTAAAGTCCTACTATTATACCCCAAAATTTTCCCTCCTATTTTTCAAGTCAATACACATCTCCATACTCAAGAGTTCCTCAAGGGCTTACCAAATGAACCCACTCCTAAGCAATCAACCCATAACTAGGGTTTTGGTTCTCTCAAGTCAAAGATGGTTCCTATTGCCTAAAGTGAGCATCATGCCTCCTTATATGTCTCTAGGTATCTCTATGTCAAGTTTCAATCCTTAAAGCTCAACTGTGCTCAGTCAATTGCTCATATGGTTGAAAATTAGTTGTATTGGACAAAAAGTCAATTGTGGTCAACATACAGTCAAACTTCATCATTTTTGGTCAACATCAAGATTTTGAAGTCACATTCATCATTTAATCAAGGGTTGAGCATAACTTTCCCATACTTTACCAGAAATTTTTCCACCAAAGCTCATTTTGAAGAGAATTCAATTCTCTACAACTTTGTGTCTCACAAGCTTTGCCCAAAAATGCTTCATTTGAAAGATATGGATCAAGACATTGCAGGTCCTTCTAAAAGTCAACAAAAAGTCATCTTTTTCCAAAGAAGTGTACATGAACATGGAAGCTTCAATGAAGATGAAAATAAAAGGTACTCTTAGAGGACATCTTGCGCTTTCTAAAAGTCCAAAAACACCTTCAAAAGATTAAAATTGAGTATGTTATGACTTGGGCAAGTTTGGGAAATTTTAAGAAATGCATGAAATGTCAATTGAGCAATTTTGACTTTTTAAGTTAATGTGCCTACTTTTTGAAATGTGGATGTGGATATAACATGTTAAAGGACCTCTAAGCCCATTGGTGCATGACCGTGATTTTTATTTCATTTATTTTTTTTTATTCACTTAAATTCAAAATAAATCAAGTAAAATATCAAATAAATGATAAGAAGCGCATGGGATTTGATTTGCAATCAGAAATCAATCAAATATCATCCTTGGATCTCAAGATATTCATTTAAACATGATTGGAAGAAGATTGATGCCAAAATAGAAAGATTTGATCAAATTTTCAATCAAATCTCAATCACCATAATTGGCATATATTTGATTGCAATCACTTGACCTAATCCTTCTACTATATATGCACATTGAACCCTGATGATCAGAGGATGAATTCCTGCCTCCCAGAACCCTAGCCAAGTCTCAAAAATCTGTGACATTCAAGTAACTTACAGCCAAAGTTTTAGACCAAATCTGGCTATTACAGTCAAATGATTGCTTTGAATGATCATATGCATTTGACAATAGTTACTACTTATATATATATATATATATGCGAAATAAACAAAAATAGAAGTTACTACAGGCAAGTTTAAAAAGTGACCGAAGCAATTAAGAGCCTGTAGATAACTACAGATGAAAAGGGTGTTAACACCTTCCCTTTTCATAACTTACCCCCCGAACTCAAAATCTATCAAAGGTATTTCCTGTTCTTTTCACCTTTCCTTATCGGATAAAAGAAAAGTCTGTGGCGAATCTTTCTAATCGCAACATTTCTGATAAAATGCAAAACAACCAAGTCAGTTCTTCCACCGTATTACACATGGATCTGAAGATTCTAAAGACTTGCAGTTCTTGTCAACTTATCTTACAATACAAGGTTACAAGACCAAGTGCTGAAGACTTTTAAGACGTGGTTCTGAAGACTCTGAAGATTCTAAATCATGTGTTCTTTATTGCTTTCATATTCTCAATCTTGATCAAGAGCAAAAGTATTTAATTTTTAAAAGGCGATTGTGTTTTAAGAAGAAACGTTTTTCAAAGAAGAAAACCCAATTCAAACCCCTCCCCTTTGTTGTGTTTTTTGAACCTTCAATTGGCATTAGAGCTCTGGTTCTTAAGTGATAAAAAGGTTAGAGATTTTATCAAGCACCTAACAGTGTTTAGCACCAATCCAGTGTGAAAAACAACAATGGCTGCTCAAAACAACAATGTAGTTGTTATTGCTTCTGATAAAGAAAGAGATTTTTGTAGTTCAAAACCTCCAATATTTGATGGAGAAAGATTTGACTACGGGAAAGACAGGATAAGAAGTCATCTTCTTGGATTTAATATAGATCTATGGGATATTGTAGTTGATGGCTACACCTACCCAGTAGATGAAGAAGGAAAAGAAGTTCCCAGAAGCGCCTTGACAGACGCCCGAAAGAAGATGTACAAGAATCACCATAAAGCAATAACAATCATTCTTAGTGCAATATCTTTTACAGAGAATGACTGCTAAGTCTATCTTTGATTCTCTTCAAGTCAAGGAAGGTCTTTTGGCAATGTGGGATGTTTTAGATTCAGAGGATGAAGAACATGCCAACATGGCTCTTGTGATAGAGACTAGTACCAGTGGACAAGTATCAGAAGAATAGTTGCTTCTTAATGAAGAGTCAGATTCTAATGATGATGATGAGGTACTTTCTTCCCTTTCTCGTTCTGAACTAGAATTAGGATTAGTTGAACTCATGAAAAGGTATCTGCTTCTTCTAAGAAAGCACAAAGATCTGAAAAATACTTTTGTGACTTCTTCTAAAACTATTACTAAGAGTGAGCCAAACATTTTAGTCTTAAATGAAAAATTATTTTCTTTATAAAGAACAAATGCTGCTCTTAAAAGTAAAGTCTCTAAACTAGAAGAAGAGATCACCTCTAGCATACCTGCCTCTGACAAAACAGTTAGATATGATAGAGCTTTTCAACACTTCCTTGATAAAAGCATAGATAGAAGCAAAATGGATTCAATGATATATGGAGTTAGCAGAAACTGAAGTAGAGTTTTAGGATACTTTGGACCACCCAATTCAATGGATGAGACTGAGAATATAAAACTAGTACCCTTATTTGAACAATTTGTGCTTGCTGGCACTAAATTAGAATGTTCAAAACCAGAGGAATCAGATTCTGATGCATCACAATCATGGATGCTTGCCACACTTTCTTGGAAGAAAATCTATTTTCCAAGATTTGGAACTTAAATCCAGAAGGCATTATGAACTGTCAAAATAAATTGGTTCTGAAAGAAGCTGTGAAAAGTCAGAAAGGAAGACTCGTCAGATTTAACAGCGTAACTTTTCTACTCTTTAATTCTAATCTCAATAGTCAGACGATGCTTCGGTCAGAAGTGTCTATGATCATATGGAAACCCATTGGTTTTCCAAATTTTGGGATATCAAGTGTGTCTCTTACTAAGTGCAATGATTAACTTGTGTAACTCTTTGGTTATCCTTAATCATCACACGCTATCTAAGCTAGATAGTGAACAGTATACTAATTCTTGGAATTGATCCTTCATGATTACCTTCATTAATTACTCCTCGATATTACATTTTTTATTATTTTATTATTTATTTTTCTTTACTTGAATTTTAGTTTTAAAGGTATTCCTTAAAGGTCGTGTAATTAGAATTTTAGTTTTACTTGAATTTTAGTTTTAAAGTTATTTTCTTTTCACTTATTCACCTTCTTTCGTTTTTCTAAAAACCCTAAATTATAAAAATCCTTTTCTGTTAAACATTCAAGAAATTTCTCTCTACAATCTTCATTCGTTCATATTGTCATCTCTCACTCGATGAATATCGAACAACAAGAAAAAGTCAAATTTTCAGAAGAAATAGAACAAGCTTCAAACTCGAATGCATCTACAAGGGTTCCATCGTCAACAATCGTCACAACACTCTCTCCTTCATCAGTTGTTATTTCTCCACCAACTATAGTCAAAGCTGGTTCATCTTCTGGTAAAAGAATTGATGAAAACCATATCACACAAAAAGCTATTCAAGTTCACTACAACATCGATCCAAAAGAATTGCTAGTGCTTAAAGAATTAATGGTTGATTTTGAAAATCTTGCCAACAATGGTCATAGTTTAGACGAAGAACTAAAGGCTAAAGGTTGGAAAACTTTGTTCAAGAGGACTCATGGTCCTACTTATGAACACTTAATGAAGGGATTTTGGAAAAATGCATACTGTGATGATCTACACATTGCCTCTGATGTACTAGGGCAAAAAATTATCATTATAGAAAAATCTATTGCAGATTTACTGGGGTTAAAGTTCTTGGAAGAGAAGTGCACCTTTTTCATGAACTTTAAGTCTGATGAAGATAAGGAACTCCTTCAATCTCTATAATTTAAAAACTATTCCATAGAGAATAAAGAGTATAAGATCAAGCATCTCCATTATATTCTCAAAATTTGGCACAAACGTATTCTAGGTTGCATAAACCTTAGACCTCCTACCAGCTCTGTAGACTACTTCAATATCGGCCAACAATTTTTGGTGTTCTATTTAATGACCAAGAAGAAAGTAAACCTTTCGTTTGTTCTCCTTAATCATTTGAAAGAGACCATTAGAAAAAGAGAAAAAAAAAGAACCACAACAGATGCAACGAAAAAGGTTCCCAACTACATTTGCGTCTGATTACAGGTATTCTGGTTGAAAGTGGTTTGGTAGCATTTTTGAAAAAAGAGGCAAAGTGTATTGATGATCTGGTGTCTAGCACTGGTGAACCATTCACATCTCAAACTCTCAAAAATATGAAAATTATTTTTGAGGTTAAGAGACATCAACTTAACTTGACTGAAATTCTCAATAGAGATCCCATTGAGAAATTTCCTTTGTTAACCCTCTCAAGACATCTGAAAAAAGTGGTCAAATACGTTGAGTCAATAAGTAAGGCTGAGCATTATGTGACTATCATATCTGGTGAAGAAGAAGAAAAGGATTTCCCTAAAGGTAAAAGGAAGCAAAGGGCATATGGTCCTGATTTTGAGAAGAAAAAGAAAAGGAAAAAGAAGAAGAAGAAGAAGAAGAAGTCAAACCTTCTAAGTGATGTTATCCTTACTGAGAAACGCTCAAGTAAGTCATCTTATGTAACTTCCGTCTCAATTTCTTTCCCTTCTAAATCATTTTCATTACCACCATATGTATCGCAACCTTCTACCACCACTCTCCCAAAACCAACTTCTTCAATATCCTTTTCTGATATTGTAACCACCATCTTAACTCCCAATTTTGCAACAATCTCATACACCTCGGATATAATTGCTTCATTCTCAATAACTCCATCTATCACGACTTCCATCTCATTAACACGAATTATCACCTTCACTCCTTCAATTGTGACATTCGTACCTCAATTTCAAACTCCTTCATCTCTTGTTAGTCACTCTAATGATCACCTTATTTCCCTCAATGACAAATTATCTAATTCTATTCAAAATACCATATGCCCTGGCCCAATTTCTCCCACAATCTTTGCTGAATCCGGAAGAATGGCAGTTGATAACCTTGAAACCTTTGAGATTTCTCTAACTAAATTAGATCAAACGTCTGAGTTCTACGACTCACTAAAGTGGTTCATCCATTTGAACCCTTTTCCTCTGATTTGCCTCTAATATTATATGAGAAACCTAGTCCCAAAACCTTTGTTGAATGCCTCAATATGTTTAGGGACAAGGCCCAGAAGAAGATAGTTAAGCTCAATGAAGAGGTTGGGATTAGCTCTTCTCATAAGGATCTGGGTGCCGCTTGGGCACATTGTGAGTAATGGTTGAAATCTGAGGTTGAAAGAATCGTCAACTTCTTTGCAACTTCAAGAACAACAGCGGTAGAGCTTGTTAAGAAAAAGGAGGAACAAATGGAAAGAATTTTTTTCTTCCAACATATTGCTAAGAGGAAAAAGGAAGCAGAAGCTAAGGCTCTTCAAATTGCAGTTGAGGCAGAAAAGAAACAAAAAGAGGAAGAGGCTAGGCTAAAAGCTGAAGAGGATGCGAGAGTCCAAGCTGAAAAAGAAAGACTAGCTGCTAAAGCAAATAATGCACAACAATCTTATCAAGTTGCTCTAGTTGCGCCTTCAACTAAACAATAATTCAAGGTCATAAATATTGCTATTGAAGAAATCAGAGAAGAATAGAAGGAAGTAAAGCAGAGTCTGAAAGACCATAAGGTTATCAATGAAAATGTTCAGAACATCCTGGAGTTTATTCTCTGGAAAATGTTTGGACCAAACCCTTCTTCCTCCAAATCTTAGATTTTATGCTTCTGAATCATTTTCAAAATGCTTTTTTTCTTCCAAACTTTTATTGTTGTTTGATGAATGTTTTACCCTTATGTTTTCTAAATCCTTTGAATGAATGAAAGTGTCTTTATTTATTCTCTTGTGTTATTTTATTTTGTGTTTTTCACACTTTTTAAATATAATTTTTTTATTATGACAAAAAGGGGGAGTAGTTAAAGAAGTAATTTTGATTCTCAGTGATCAAATTCTCTGAAAAATGTTGCTTACATTCTAACCAAATATAAACTATTATTTCTTGGTAGAATTGTGTTGCTTTTATTTTTCAGGATTTTTTATGGAATCTGAAGAAAGTCATGCATCTGACTCCTTACAGTAGACTCTGGAAGAGTTAGTTCGAAGTCAAGTTCCAACAGGAGAATCTAGAATTTGTCTGAGCGACGTTTAAGTTCAAGATCTCAGTTGAGAAGTTGTGTCTTCAAGAATCAAGACTCTCAAGATCCTTCTATTTAATCTATTGGAACTAGGGGGCTCTTGCTCGTATGGTCCTTAGTCATAAGTTCTGATCTTTCACCAAGTCTGTGATTCAGGGGGAGTTTCCAAGTAAAGGTTAAGTAATCCTTACCTTTCTCATTCTTACTTTCTTCTGATATTATGCTAAATCGTGTCATCAAAATACATAGTTTTGTCATCATCAAAACAAGTGAGATTGTTAGAACAAGATTTGTTTCTGCAATTATGCCTCTAAATTTTGATGATAACGAAGAGTATGTTTGACTGAACAATTTTGTCACTCTAATATTTGTTGTATTTTTAAGTATAAACAAACAAGTTATGCTTCTGATGGATGGTGTGGCCAAGACATTAGAAGAGAAATTGCTCCGCTTCTAAGCTACAAAGGTTCTGATGAACAAGTAGTGAGGAAAGCTCCAGAAGGCTCTGAAGATAAGTCACCCTGATACATTATTCTCAAGAAACTAGTTAGAAGATCTAAAGACTGAAGTGCTACTTATTTCAAGATGTTGAAGACTCAAGTTTTAGAAGACAAGACTTCTGAAGACCAAGTGCTTGAAGACTCTGAAGACGTGGATCTGAAGATTCTAAAGACTTAAAGTTCTTCTCAACTTATCTTACGATACAAGGTTACAAGACCAAGTACTGAAGACTATGAAGACGTGGTTCTGCAGACTTGAAGTTCTTTCAACATTATGTTACCATACAAGGTTCTTCAAAACCAAGTGCTAAAGACTCTAAAGAGGGAAATCTGAAGACTCTAAAGGCTTGAAATTTTGATTAACCAGAAGTTAGATTCTATCTTTTTAATTATGCTCGAAGAAGCCTTTGAAGTACATAAGGTTAGAATATAATGTTAACGTGGTACAATACTAAATGGTACAAACAAACGTTTCATTCCACTACCATGAAGGACAGATGATGCGTACGATCTTGTCGCCCACGTTCTCTCAAGCCTCCACAAATTTCATATTTCCAGATGTACCCTCCAACGGTTACATCACATGCATGGCACTATATAAAGGCTTGAAGACTTGAAGAAACAGCTGGTAATTCACTATAAAATTCACGAAGAGTACTTCACGCTTAAACGTCATTACTTCTTTGTAAAAAGTTGTATATTCTTTCTAGTCATTTGTACTAAAATTATGTTTATACATCAGCTTGTGTAGAATCATATTTACTTGTAAACAAACTTTATATCAAACTGTTGTTTGATTGTTCCTTGAGAGACCAGTTGGGTCAGCTTCTCAAGAAGTCTAGGACAACTAGTCTTAGAGGTTGTTGGTCACACATAGTTGACGTGTGCAGGTGTTAGTCACTTCCACTTGGGTTGTGCAAGTGTAATAATCATTTGGATTATTGGGTTAAGTCCGAGAGAGAGAGAGAGAGAGAGAGAGAGAGAGAGAGAGAGAGAGAGAGAGAGAGAGAGAAAATCACCTCGGAAGAGGGGACTAGAGTAGCTTGAGGTTTTCAAGTGAACTAGGATAAAAATTATGTGTTCTTTACTGCTTTCATATTCTCAATTTTTATCAAGCGCAAAAGTATTTAATTTTTAAAAGGGGGTTGTGTTTTAAAAAGAAAAGTTTTTCAAAGAAGAAAACCTAATTCAAACCCGTCATTTCTTTTGTTTTTCGCACCTTCGGTTATATTGTCAATTAGTGCTAGAGGGCTCTCATGCCCTCGCTTTATGGTTCATTAAATCTAGAAAAGTTTCTTATACCTCAAGACATCTTTATTTCCTCTTTGGTTCCTTAGACGTTTGAAGATTGCAAGATTTTGAAGTGAATCACTACTCTCAAATTCATTTCATGAGATTAGGGTTTTGGCCTAGTGAAGTGTTTAATGCTTGTATAAGCCATTTCTTGGAAGTATTATCTTCTAATTTTCATATGAAACATATTTTTTCAATAAATTTCCAAACATGTTAAGAGGAATTAGAGTTTTGAAGCTAAATCATTATCTCCTAGCACAAAGGGACAAAACTAGAGTTTTTTGTTTTAATCAGGAAATATATGACTTTTTGGGAAAGACTTGATTAAATGCTTCTCTATATGTCCATGAGCATATATTATTTAAGGATTGATTATCAATTTTGATTGGAATAGGTTCAATTGATCAATTGGGGTTTAAAATAGTCATTTGAGCAAAAGTCAACAAAAGTCAACTATTGACCGAGTGGACTTTTGGTCAAAGTTGAATTCAATAATCATGTTTCAACATCATATGGCCTATGTTTGAAGAAATTCAAGAGAAATATTGATTTTGAAGTTTTATATTTTTCTAAATAAGGAAACTCATAAGTTTGAATTTCAAAAATTCATAATTTTCTCAATTTTTATTGAAAATTTGCAAACTTTACATGCTTGGAAAGAGAAAAATAAGATCTACAACTTTGTTCTTTTTACCACATGTGCAAAATGTGAGTATTTTGAGAGTTATGGAGCAACGAATTATAGGTCACTTTGTTGAATTATAGGTCATTTCAGATTTTCGTGGCCATTTTGGTGACTTTAAAGGATCCAAATGCAAACACTTAAAACATGAAAGTTGTATAACATATCAAGACCTTTCCATAAAATCCAAGTTTGTGATCTTATTCCAAATATTGAAATATTTATGCCCTTTACATTCGGACTGCATCTTAGTGAATTTTTCCAAGGACCAATTTTGCAAATTCTCAAATTCTTCAAATGTGGCCATTTTTTTTACTCCAATCAGGACCATAAGCTATTTGGGTCATGTATAAGAGACTCAAAGCCTCTATTCACATCCATGCATGCATTTGTACCAAGTTTGTACAAAAATTCCAACTTTTACCTACAATAGCCATTTTTATATTTCTCTCTCCACACTCCACTAACTTGTACCATCTTTTGAGCACATGTTACTGCATATATGAGTTGTCCAAAATAATCAAAAGGCTTCACCATCTCTTCACAAAATGCATCCTTGGTCACTAAGCCATATTTTTTCCAAAACTTCCATTTATGCCCTCCAACGGCTATGAGGCCCAAATGACCACTCTACCCTCACTTTGGGGCTCTATATAAGAGCAACCTTGCCTTCATTCATTCACACATTCGCAACATTATCATATCTCACAAAATTATCATTTCTAACCTTATCTCTCTCTCTCTCTCTCTCGCTAAAACCAAGCAAGATCTTGAAGTTTCTCCAACACAAAAGCTCTTTATTTGAGCTCCAACAAGAAGAATCAAGAACAATTTCTGGGTTTCTATCCTCCTCTCAAGAACAAAGAGGCAGCAGACCATTCTTCCACAAGGTAACTTCTTTAAACCCTAAATTTTGTGTTTCTAAATCTGGAAATTTCTTGATGTTGTTCTTATATTATTGGTGAATTTTTCCCTTTAGAACTATGTTCATAAATACTAGTTGCATGTTGAGTTATTTAGATCTGAAAAATAAGTGAAAAAGTGAATTTTTTTGTTTTTCTCGTCTAGATTTCTCCCTCATATCTCAACTTTTTCAAGTTTTTTTGTCAAAATTGTAGATCTCTTTGAGATCTAAAACTTTTATGTTTACACTTTTTAATTTCATCAAATATTAAGAGAAAAATATGGGTTTGAAGTCAACTTGCAATTTTGAAAACATGTGGATTTATATTTTTTTACCCAACTTTTGGTCCAGATTTCTCACTCATCTCTCAACCATTTCAAAAACTTAATGAATCAAAATTATATATCTCTTCGAGATCTATAACTTTGATGTTTACATTTTTTCAGTTTCATTAAGAAAAGAAGGAGAAATCTGGACTTGAAGTCACCTGAAAAATCATGCGCTGCAGGGCCATTTTCGTAAAAAAAATTAACCTTGTTTCCCATGCAATGCCACACAGCGCGCCTCCATTGGGCCGTCCTTTTTTTTTTTTTTTGTCTTTTTTGCCCCAATGATTGGCAACGCATGATTGGCTAATTATTGATTGTGGGGCCATGTGTAGAACTTTGACCATCCATTTAATTTATTCTTTATATTTTGTTTTTTATTTCATTTATTTTCTTTTGTTTTCTTTATTTGTTTAAATATATTTTTAATGATTCAAAAAATACAAACAAATATGGACCGAAAGATAATTGAGTCTATTTTCTGAATGTGGTTTTTATTTTCTTTTTTTGCATTTATTTGCTATTTTTCATATTTTATTTTGTTTAATGTGTTTTATTTTATTTTATTTTACATAGCTTTAGTGTAAAATTAATCCTGACTTTTTTAGGAACCATAAAAAATCACAACAAAAAAATTATATTCCTCTGAGTTTTATTCAATTTTTGATGGTCTTACACCTCTTTTATTTTAGGTTTTGTTTGTTTTTCAAAATTTGAGAAATGGTTTAATGGTTGTTTTAGGTTTTATTGCTTCTTTTTAAGTTTTAAAATAATTCACTCACTTCCATTGATCTAAGAATTCCAAAAATATAGGTTTAAGCTTATTTAGGATGTTAAGATCCTGTTTCTGATTTTTGTTGAATTTTATTTTTGATTTTTGTATTTTATACAAATTAATCTTGTTTAAAGGTCAATTAAGCCTAGTTTTGAGCTAGCATTGATCTTTTGATTTAATTTTGATACTATCGTGAACTTTTAAGTTGAGCAAGGATTGGTTTCTGACTTGTAAGAGACTAGAGCTCTTTCGTTCATTTTTTATCGAATTTTGAAGTGAACTTGTCCCTTTGGTCTAGTGTAATTACGCCAAGCTTCATTTTGAAACTTATGGACATAGTTTAAGGCCAATCTTGGGGTATATAATGATCACTTGAGTGATATAATGATATGTCCACTTGTTTTCATTTGTTGGAAATTATATGTTGATCATTTTATTTTTACCTTGAGCATAAAGTTGGTATAGTTTACAAAACCTTAATTTGGGGGTGTTTTGATCTTTGAATCACGTTTTTGTATAATGTTTAGCTTTTAATTGATGGTTAGAGGTATTATAAGCTCAAGGATAGTCTTCCAAATAATTGAGAGGCATTTGACCTTAATTAATCACTTTGATCTTCCACTTCGAATGTGATCTTGTCTATGCTTCCTTTGCTTGTATTGTGAGATATATGGAATGAATTTATGCAATCATTTGGGAATTTAATTCTCATTTATTTACCTCATTCTCATGACATGTTTAGTTTCTTAAGATCGATTTTATTGACCCACAAGCTCCCTGAATTTTATTTGTTATGTTTGCTTTTGTTCCTGAAGTTTCATCACCTTGTGATCATGGTTTAAGCATTTGCCTTATGCATGTCATTTCAATACTTTTGATCCAAATTTAACTGAACTCTTGATGTTTACTTATGAATTTGTTTATCATATAGCCATTATTAATATGCTCTTTTATTCATTGACTTACATTTGATTGTAATATCATCATGATGACCTAAAAGAGCTAAATCTTCTTTCTTCTTCAACTTTAATTTGATGATGTTTTATGGTGATCACTTAAGGCATATGATCCATCTATTTTGTTATTGTTTTACTTATGATTTGTAATGTCATGAGGCCTTGAGTTCCATGCTTCTTGATTATTTGATGATCATTTACTTGATTACTTAACATGGTAACATAGTAGGAGATACACTTGCTTCTTATTTATGTTTTGAACATTATCATTTGATGATTGATTCTTGACCTTTGTGTTATGTCCCAAGGGATGTACCTTAATTTTTTTCTATTGCCTATAACATCTAAGGACATTGCCTTTCATTTAAATTGTATTGCTTGTATGTATCAAAAGGGACTACATTTTTCCATATATCATGACACTAGAGTATGTTACATTATTAACATGTCTTGAGTCTTTAAGTTCATGATTGATACCTTTTGAAGGTTTCATCATTACCCTAGGATATAAAAGGTTTTGTTCCATTATTACTTGATCTTGATCAACTTCATTTGATCTAAGATAAGTATCATCCTTCCTAAAGGATGTTATTCATCAATTAGGTGACTTAACTTGTGCATGAAGTTTCATATTCTCACTTGGCTACCCTTGAGTATCATCTTGAGGTAACTTATCATACAAGTTACACATTTCATGATTCTTAAATAATGTACTCTTTGTTTGATTTCTGCTTGCTTAACTTGAACTTGTTTACTTTTTTCCTTTCAACACTTCCTTTGTAAGCTTTTTGTGCTATCTTCTTACATGACTTGTGAATTTTAAATATGGTTTAATAAGTTTAATATGCTACTGAAATTTGTGTCTTAACCCCATCTAAACATGTTCCCTCTCCATTTATCCCTTTCTCTTACCCCTTTTGTCTTTAGCAACATATCTAGGTTTTGTTTTGACTTCTTCATACATTAACTTATATTTGTGCTTGAGTAATGTTAATTTATGGTTGTTTATGTGTCATTGGTATGTCTTAACTTCATTTGTTTCTTTTGACTTCATTAATATTTAACAAATTGTGCAATTGATCACACAAAGTTAACACTTCACATCATAACTTTGTTTGGACCTAATATGTATGCAATGGTGTTTGTATCATGATCTTAATGACTAGTTGAGTTTTATCTTGATTATTTGGTATGTGTTAAGTTAATAACATGTATATGTGTGCCATTTATTCTTCATACTATCCCATTCATCTCACGTGATTACTTGTTAGTATTGCATGAGGACTTAAGTCCACTTAGGATTCTTGAACCAACGTTTCTTGTATGTTTTGATTGTGAATCTTTGTCAAGTATGTAAATATGATGATCATGAGTCCTATATGTTTCCGCTAATGAATTATACACTCACTTATCACTTTCACTTCATCTCACCTCCTCATAACATGATATGTTAGGCACTTGACTCTTAAGTCTTTGCTAGTTAGTGTGTGTGCCCAATTACTTTTTTCTCTTGGCATCTATAACAAAACCTTTTGTGCATGACCCTTAGGGATGTTTAACATGTGTTTAAACTTAGGTATCTACCTCATGTCTTTCCTTTTAGTACATGTTTTAGTTGAAGTGTTGTCTTCAAATTTCACACTAACACCCTTACTTGTCTATTTAGGTGATTTATCATTTCTCTTGACCTTAGTGGCCATGCTTAGGGTAGTATAATGTGTCTACCATGTCAGGATCATAACTAATACCTTATTTTTTATGTGCTTTCATGACATGCCTTTTTATTTCTTATCCTTTCTCTCTTGCTTTTCTTCTTCACTTATCCAAGTTTATTTGTGAGAGTTATATCTCTTGTGCGTTTTACCACATGAATTTTGTGTGTTTGATGATTTATCATCTACTATCTTGGTGTATTGTCATCTTTGTAATGTTTTGTAATTTCTCTACATAATGTTTTATCATCTTTATATGATGCATTGTCATCCATGCTTGGTGTTTCATCATCCTTCCTTCATCTTAATGCTTCATCATTCTTTCTATTGCATGTTTTATCATGTATTCTTATGTGCTTATGTGTCCACCTTATTGCATTTATATTTGTGTTGTTTGTTTGCTTTCTCTCTTATCTAAGTATGATTTCTTACATATTCTTCTTCTTCCTCTCTTTTAGGAGATTGCCATGTTCCCCATAGGATATTTAGTTTACTCTTCCTTAAGCTTGAACTAAGTAGACCTTAGGTTTGTTATCCATGCATGAAACATTAGGTAGATTCTTCCCCTCTTATCTTCTACTATAGGATCAATTTTTGCATGACAACCTTAGGGCTTTTTTGTTAGTCTCCCCTTAGATCTTTTCTTTTGCATCTCTCTAAGACTAAAACTTTTTTTCTTTCAAACTTCAAAACACTTAATAAATATTTGAGGAGAGTCACACCTCCAAAAGTATTTAGTAATGGGAAGGATGAAAGGGTATTGACTCTCACTTATCCTTCTTCAATTTATAAGACTTTGGTATGATTCAAATCTCAAACTTTGTTTTTAAAAAGTAGAACGTGATGAGCGTCCCTATATGGGGGAGCCGTTTATCACTTAATCTACAAAACACGAACCAAATCCAAACTTATTTTTCCATTTGGATTTTTATTTTAAAACCTTTTCAAAATGGACATTTCTTCGCTAGCATTCTTCATAAAAAACACACAACCCACCAAATTGTTTAAGGTGAACTACGAAGTGTTTTGATCCTCATTGCATGGTTGGCGGTACGTAGGCACGAAGGTTCATAACCGCGACAATCACGACTAAAAAACCTTTTCTCTATAAATACACTATGCATTCATGCATTTCCCTTTTAGCATTAAGTTTTAGACTTAGATAGGAACACCCTTAGGTTAGAACAAAAAAATGTGAATCCCGTAGAGTACTATGAATGTGTGGGGTGCTAACATCTTCCCCTTGCATAATCGACTCCCTTACCCGATTTCTTGGTCGTAAGACCGTGATTTCTCCCTTTCAGACTCGATGTTCACCTTTCCCTTCGCAGAATAAAAAATGTTCGATGGAGACTTCATTGTTCCGATGATTTTCATCCAGTTGCCTCACCTTCCACCATGAAATGTACAATTGTGATTTTTCTTGATTTGTCTTGTTATATTTGCAATGATTTTGTGTATACAACAATTTTAGCCTCTACATGTAGTTGTTATTATTATTGGTATTCTAATGGTCACTTTTAGGTGGTATTCTTTAAATTGCGTCTAGATTTTTTGTTCATCACATGCACATGAAGTTGGTTTAGACAGGATAGAAAGGTGTTTTGTGTTTTTTCTTCTTAATTAATGGTTTTATTGAAGTTAGGATTTTAAATGTTGTCGTGCGTATAGACGTGGTGAATTTTGTCTCTGATTTTCTAGGGGACGATTCTTTTTCAATCTTATGTATGTAGATTTTTAATGTATGTTATAACTCGTATGGTGGATTCCTCATTATTATCAATGAATTTATGTAGAAGTTGCTAAGTAGACAAATATCCTTACATCTGCCAAATAAAATGTGATATATATACATTAATAAGATAAAAAAAAACATGTTTTTGACATTGAATGAAAATTATGTATGACCAACAAATTAAGATATTGGTCTATGTGCGAGAACGAGCAAGCAGACCACTATTTCTATCACTTCTGGTAGTATCAGGACTCTCTGCTGTCGATATATGTTGTGAAGCTTGTGAAACTGTCCCATTAAATTTATCTCTTATTATCTGGAGTTGTTCAGTAACTATTTACTTTTAGGTCTTGGTTTTTAATTCAATCTCACATGTTGTTTGTTAACATCCTATTCTATCAAAATCTAGTAACTTTACAGTCTGTATGAACAAACTTGCAAGTCGTTCTCTGATTTCAATATACACTTCTGAAGTGAACCAATGTAATTTAATAATTGATCTTCTAAATTAGTGATTTATCATCAAAGTTATGTGTTATAGTAGATTCTTAACTATATATTACATGATATATGTATCATAAGCATATTTGTTTCAAACCTTTTTCTTCTAAGTTTAAAATTTCCTCAATTGAAATACTATAAAGTGAATGCTTGTACATGGTAACATGTCCTTCCGCAACCTGAGGTACACATTTCTAGATCTAATTTATTGATATTTTCTTAATGAATTAGGATTGAGTATGACCAAGGAGTCAACATGTTTTCTCCTGAAGGCCGTTTGTTTCAGGTTGAATATGCAATCGAAACCATCAAGGTATGTCGTTTATTTTTCCCTGATCTCGCCTTTCTGTTTTAGGGTCTATAGGAAAATGGCTTGTTCTAGTGTTTGTGTTTTTAATGGGTTTTACTTGATTGCAACTTGAATCAACTGCAATCAATTTGAAGACAAAAGAGTGTGGTATCCTTGTAGTTGAAAAGCGTATTACTTCCCCTCTACTAGTTTGTTATTGTTCCTTTTATTTAATTTTTTTATTAATTTAGTAGAAATTTTATCATTTTATGTAATTACTAATTACTATTAGTTGTTATGTTCAATGTGGGATTGTCATTGTCAAGTAAGAAAGATGTGACTGCAATGTCAAGAGATTTGATAGATTAATTTAGTGTAAATCCTAGGGAGATTTGGTAGATTATTTTAGTGTAAATTTTGCTTTCAGGAGCCTATAAGCATTGAGAAAATTATGGAAATTGATGACCATATTGGTTGTGCAATGAGTGGATTGAATGTTGATACTCCTACACTTATTGAGAATGCACAAGTTGAAACTTAGGTACTTTTTGTTACCTTTGTATGTGTAACACGGTGAACTGACTTCGTAGGATTTTTGTATCCAAATTTGCGGATAGCAAGAGTCGCCACCGACTTTTATTTTTATCCAATTAAGGGAAGGTAAAAGTAACAGAAAAAGACCTTCGTTAGATTCTGAGTACGGGAGAATGGTTATGAAAAGGGAAGGTATTAGCACCCCTTTTCATCCGTAGTTATCTACGGGCTCTTAGTTGCTCTAGATCACTTTTTTAAAATTGCTTTCTGTGTGTTTGACAAAGATGTTTTGAAAAGGCATTTCGCTTTGACTTTGTAATGATTCATGTAGGAATGTATACAAAGTGTTTGGAAATGTTTTTGTTTTGAAAAGAATTTGAACTTTGAAAAAAGTGTGTGGTGTGGAAAGCATTTGATAGAGCAAGCAACTAAAAGACTTATTTACCCACTCAGAATTGGTCGTTTTGTTGTACTTCTACATTTCTTTAGAATAGCGCTAGCCATACCATTAGTTAGTAGGTAGCTCCATTCGTTGGATGTAAGCGGGACATTCGAAGGGACATCGGATGGTCATAGAAGGCAACTTGTAGGAAGTATCCTAGCACATTCGAAGGGACTATCATCATTTTTCGTAGGCGACAATCGAGGGTCAAGATCATGTATTCGGAAGCGACATCGTGGGTCTTATGATCTTTGTATCGAAGGGACTATGATGATTTGTTTGGAAGGCAACGGTGCTAGAATACCTCTACGTTCGAGGGACATGACCATTTGTAATCGTAAGGCAACGAGAGAGAATTCCCCTAAGGGGTGCGTGTGTGAAAGAAGTGTGTTGATTTCAGAATATGTTATCTTAAAGTTAGTGGGCTATGTTCATTATTATCTTGCCATACACGCCTAGTTACTAGCAATTTATAGGGTGCGGAAAGTAAAATGCGGAATGTAAAGTGAGGAAAGGTAAATGTCGTACGCTATTACAAGGCTTTGGGGCAGATACATAATTTAAAATACGGAAAATAAAATCCTAAATTAAACTATTACATCCCATATACAGTTACATTATTGGAAAAAATAGAATGATAAAGGAAAAATCGTCTGAATCGGAACAACCTGTGAAAGAATGAGAAATCGGAAAATGCGATATGAATCGAACAAAAGAAAAAATGTTAGAAAAATGCAAATTTTTATATGAGAAAATTATTACATGCTGGAAATAATGTAAACATGCTAAAATAATTTTTTGGGATTTTTTAGATGCATTTTGGTAATTAAAAATGAATTAAAAGTGATTTAAATGCAAAATTATAAATAAAAATAAATATGCATGCAAAAATATGTTTTTTAATTTATTAAATTAAATAAAGATTTTCAGAATGTAAATGTAAAAAGAAAATATTTTTTTGATAATTTTTTAATGCAGAAATAAAAATATGAAAAGAATTGAAATAAAATGCAAAATATTAAAATAATTAAAAAAATAGGAAAATAATGAGTTTTGTAAAAGGAAAAAAGGCATTGGTCTTGCCAGGATTCGAACTCGAGACCTTGTGTTCAAACCTTGAGTCCCCTTGCCTTTGCCATCTGAGCCAGCGCGTTCTACTGTTTGAAAACCGAAGCGAGTAGAAGAAAGACAAGTGTTGCTTCCTGGTTTCCTCGTCCGTGCGCGAAGCTTCATCGTCCCCAATTCAAATATTTGAAGCTAGCGTCGACCATTGTTCGACGCTATGTCCCTGGCTAATTCAAAAAATCAAGCAAACATAATATAAATGAATTCTAAAGGCATGGTTCGATTCAGGACATCATTCCGAACACGATGGTATAGGTCTCATGGTCCAATTTTTCCATTTAAACAAAGCCCTAATTCGAACTCAGAAACCCTAGCTATGGTATGTCACGATTCAGGCCATGGAAACACGATTAGCTTACCCAGATCGCTTGCAAACTTGATTCTAAACATGAACAAACAATCAAAACAGGTTAATAATGCATGAATGATGAAAATCGATTTTGAATGAAACTTGACAAACCGAAATCGTGTTTGATGAATTCTTGATGGTTTTGAATGATGTAAGAGTCTGGATCGACTCAGAACAACCCAAGGAATGCAATGGAATCCTCAAAAGCAATTGAAAGTGGCTGGATCGATGGCTGCTAGTAGCTTGTAAGTCACGGATTTCTTGAATTAGGTTAGGGTTTTTAGAGCAATTTTTTCGTCCTCTTGCAATTGGTATGCATCAAGTATAAGTACTGGAAGGATTTGGGATCATTATTGGCAAGAATCAATCACCATTCAATGATAATCAAATTTGATTTTTTCATAAAAATCAAATTTTCAAAACTTGATCAATTTCAATCCAATCTTGCCTTTTTTGATCCAATTTCGAAATTGCTGGCTTTTAATTAATTGCTTGGGTCTTAAGGAAAGAATAAAATCAATCTTTCAATTAATTTTGATTTTATAATTTATTTTTAAATTTAATTTGCATTTAAATGAATAAATTACAAATTAAATAGAAAAATAAATCAAAAATTCGTGGCATTGGGCTTGGATATTCCTAATTGTATGAGGAATAAGTTTGGATGAAGAAAAAGCAAGTCCATTTGCAAAAGATTTGATTTTTGGAAGTATCTCTCTTTGTGCATTCTTTCAAAATTGCCCAACTTGTGAGTGGTGTAACTTGCTCAATTTTCCACACTTTTGAGTGTTCTTGGACTTTTTGGAAAGCTCTAAGAGTCCTCTAACCAACCCTTTTGGTCTCATCTCAATTGGAGTTACCATGCTCAATATATCTTCAAAGCAAAAAGTTGACTTTTTGTTGACTTTGAAAATGACCTGTAATGTTTTGAGCTATACCTCTCAAATGAAGCATTTTTTGGACATTCTTGTGAGACATGAAGTTGTAGAGAATTGAATTTCCTTCAAAACAAGAGGTTGTGGAAAAATTTCTGAGAAAGTATGAGAAAGTTATGATCAGTCAAAGTTCAGTTGACTTTTCACCTAGAAACCCTAATTTAGAAAGTTTGACTTTTGAGCAAATCTTGAGTTTTCTTGATGAATCATGATCAACCCTTGATCAAATGATGAATGTAACTTCAAAATGAGGATGTTGACCAAAAATTATGAAGTTTGACTGTATGTTGACCACAGTTGACTTTTTGTCCAATACAACTGATTTTCAACCATCTGAGCAATTGTCTGAGGAAACTTGACTTGTGAGGCTTGAAACTTGACATGGAGAATTCTTGAAGCATATGAGGAGTCATGAAGGCCATTGGAGATGTTGGAAGTTCATCTTGACTTGAGAGATACCAAACCCTAGTTTGGGTTGATTGTCTAGGAGAGAGTTTGTCTGATCAACTCTTGAGGAATCCTTGAGCATAGATGTATGAAAGTTCTTGAGTAGATGGAGGGCAAATTTTGGGGTATGACAGTATGGTATTGAATGTAGTTGGTTGATTGTTGATTAATGTATTTTGGTTTGTCGTTCATAGAATCATAGGTTCTCTTATAGTGAACCCATGATTGTACAATCCACAAGTCAAGCTCTTTGTGACCTAGCTTTGCGCTTTGGTGAAGGCGATGAAGAATCAATGGTACACAACTTCTTAGTTTTTTTGTGTTTCTTTTTGTTTTCTTGCTTTCAATCTTTAATGCTCAAAACTTGTGAACTTTCCTATTTCCTTTTTGTGTACAAATTCACTAGAAACACCAATGCTTTGCGGATTAAATTTTTTGAATGTTTAATGGAGATATAAATAGAATTCTGGTTATTATATTATATTTAGAGATGCATAAATATCCTAAATTTACATCTATTGTGAAATATATAACATTCATATTAAATGAGCAAGTATATGTCCTAGTGTAAGGTGTATTTTACAGTCTAAAGATTGGTTCTGATGCATGCGCCAAAAAGCTTTTTCTTTTGTATAAAATGCTTATTTGCAGTGATAATGGACACCATTTTGTATCCTTGATAGCACCATTTCTTTTTTCTGACAGTCTTGACCATTTTGAGTGTCTCTCCTCTTTGTTGGCCATTATGAGAATGGACCTAGGTTGTAAGTATTTTTTTCCATCTAAGCAATGGTTACATGTGGATCATGTGATGGAGTTGTCATTTTTGCTCATTTTCTATGTTTGTCTAAATCTATGATATTGATAATATTTTTAGTTGATGTTGTTTCTCATTATATGTTAGACTTAATTTTCCGAGGATCAGTGAAAGGACTTATGGTAAATTTGCAGGTAATCAATCATTGATGCACATTCCTTAATACCGGCGTATTTCACCTTGCCTAATCTGTTGTTAACATTGGTTTCACAATCATTTTGATTTCCTTTCATTTGTATTACTTTATTGAAACATTCTGCAAATTTGAATCCATAAAACATGATTTGGATTCTTTATTGTTGCAATTCCAGTTGTAACTATTTGCATCCATGGTACAAAGATCTTTCATATTGTTAATTGTATTCTAAAATCAATTTGGTGGTATTAAAATATGAGTCAGCTGATTTTCATAAATCAAGTTACTTATTTATTTTAATTCTTAAGGATGAAAGGAGAAAACATTACATAGATGATGGTTTTGTTGACTTGACTTTACATGGAAGCTTGCTATTAAGCACTACAGTGATAGTTGGAGAGCTTGTCCTTTTATTCTATGTATGCTTTTTTTTACATTCCCCTAAAGTTTAATGTTTTATATGATCCATTTTCATTATTATCATATTTATGTATGTAAATATGACACCCAATGAATGTTGTGAACATTTGGCTTTCTTTGGCATTGCGACAAACCTCGTTACCTATCTGACCACCAAACTACACGAAGGAAATACCTCAGCTGCGAGGAATATCAACATTTGGAAAGGAACTTGTTATCTTACACCTCTTATTGAATTTGTTCTAGCGGATGGTTACTAGGGAAGATACTGGACAATTGTTGTTTTCTCTATGATCTATTTTGTTGTAATAAACTTAATATGGATGTTTCTTGCAGGGGATGTGTATCTTGACAGTTTTTGCATCTATTCCATCATTGAAGCCAATTGAATATTTGGGTTTTGTATGTCTTCCAGCTATTCCCCTACAATATTATTCGCTCTACTTTGGTCTCTATGTAATTGCACTTAGGACTGATTCCAAGGAAAGAACCAAGAAGGCTTCATTTTTCAATTGGTATTGCAATTCTATCAACTTAGGTTCCATTGCATCATGCAACTTCATCGTGTGGGTTCAAGATAATTTAGGATAGGGTCTTGTATTATGTATACCTATTTTATTTATGGGTTATCTGTGGGAATTTTCTTTTCAGGAACCTCTCTATACAGGTTTCAGAAGCCAAGGGGTAGCCCAATTATAAGAATGTGTCTGATTGTGTTAGCATCGGTCCAGAAGTAGAATTTGGTTGTTCTGAAGGATAGTAGTCTCTTGTATGAGACGCCCAACAAGATATCTAGAGTTGAAAGAAGTCACAAACTGATGCATCATGATGATCTGAGGTAATGTTTTTACTTTGAGATTTGTTTTCTGCCCTAGTGTTATTGGTCAATATAGCCAAAGGAGTATCTTTATATATGTTGAATTTATATATATTGTTGTTGATGTGCAATTTTGTTTTATGGAAAATATGGAATTGGATGTTTATGAGAAAATAAGAGAGATGAGCCTTGCTCCATTGTTATAGGAGTTGTTTATTTTTTGGGTCTAATTTATGCAACTATTCTGTCTGATATTGCTTTTGAGCTATTATTTGTACTATTATAAAAGAAGACAAGTTACTTTCTTATTGCGCACACACACATACATAGAAAACACCATATTCACGTCTATTGCATGTCAACATTTTATTGTACAATACATAATCAATATATTCCTTCTGTGATACAGGAAAACAAGCAGCAATTATTTTGCCTAGCTATGTGATTGTATCTGCGAGTTCGGCACTTTTGGATTGTGAAGTGTGGTTACTATTTGGTGTTGTTTTGTTGTCCTTTCTTGTTTTTTAGGTGTTTTATTTAGATAATATGATTGTTTGCTTTAGAATTTGGATTGAAGAACTCTTATTTGGAATGCATGCATATACAAATGCCCTCTCTTTTAGTACATTAAAATGTTATGATATTTGTAAATAAGTGGATTTGGTTTAAAGTTATCCGGTATTGAATTGAATGTAGCTTTTTGATATTTTCACACCAAAAGAATAATTTTGTGTACAGCAAAAAAAAAGTGTACTACAATAGAGTTTTATAGAGATTTCAATTAATAAAACATCCTATGATAGCACTTTTAAGAGAATGTGCTATCAAACATGTGCCATAAATTAGCATTTTGTTTGAAAGAGTTATCAAACATTTTCCATATAATAGCGCTTTGTTGGAAAGTGCTATCAATCATGTTCCCTATAATAGCGGTTTGTTTGAAAGTGCTATAAAAATTAAATTGAAAAACATATTATTAAGCGCAAATTCCCCTTTAATAGCGCTTAAGAAAAAACGCTATTACAAACTGGTACTTTAATAGCTCTTTTAAAGTGCTATTAAACAATTAAACAAAATTGTTTACAATAGAAGCACGGTTAATAGCGCTTTTAAGCGCTATCAATAACAAAACAAAAACTTTATTTAATAGCTTTTATGGCGTAGTGAAAGGAAGAACACACTTTCAAATTACAAATACTTAGTTTGATTAAAAGCTTCACTAAGAACAATACTAAGCTATTTGTTAAAAAGCTTAGAGGATAACAATAACTAGATAAACAAGTAACAATAAGTCAACTCAAATGCATTAAAAAATAAATGAAGACCTACAAATAAAACACACGAAGAACCTAAGGAACTATCAAACCCTAAACCCTTATTTTCACAACATTTTACAATAAAATATGCTTCTTAAAAACTATGTCTTAGACGTCTCCTTATATAGCTTCTGCAGTTGAGATTGGACTGACTTGGACTCTTCAATCAAATCCAATCTTCAACTGAAAAATTCCTGGAGAATATTCTCCACAAAAATAGAAACAAATATCATAAATGTTTCCTAAAAAGTCTTAAATATCATTTTTATGAAACAAATCAAATATGTACTTTTGTTTCCAAATCATCTCCTTGACATGCGCATAATGATGAGGAATATTCAAATTGATCTCACCAAGTAAAATTAAAGTGGTGTCTAACGCATCAGATCAAGATATCACAACATCTGCTTCGACATCTGACTGAAAAACTCATAACAAGATGCTAGCTGAAGATTTTGATATCTTGTGCTTCGGAGAAGGATCATGGAGCTCGAGATGAGATGATGTTAAAGTATTCAGGGGAACATAGTGAATGTCATAGTTTGGAAAGAAAAGAATTAGCCCTTCGAATGGATGTATTGAATTCCGGAGTGTCGAACGGAAATAATGGTGATATGTGTAAAACAAGCTTCAATCGGGCAATAGAGTTGTATCAGAGGAAATGGGTTCGAAATCGAAGTGAGTGATACATTTGAAATTCAAAACGCGAGCGGGATAAAAGGGAGTTGAAACGCGCGCTGAAGAAACGGTTCGAATACGTGGAAGCGAGAGAAGCATGGTGTGCTGCATGTTCTAAACGTGGCAAGATCTTATGGGTCAGACCGTTATGGTCGAATTAGTATAAATAGGAGTCTTAATGTTAGGATTTCGTGTGTCATATCTATTGTACTAAAATTCAGTCACATTCAAAATACCACATGGCTAGGGAAACGAATGCACGAATGATGTACGTATGATTGCACCAAAGCTTTATTATTCAACAATGTATCTTTATCCTTCCAGTTTAACTTTATCTTGCATTAATGCCTTTTAAGTTTCTTTACTTTCAAAGTCATTTCATTTAAATGTTTTTTCTACCATCGCTGAAGTTCTTTACTTTTCCAAAACTTTTACATTAATGTTATTTCGAGCTTTTTATACATTTGTTTACATTCACCTTTTACGTTTGATTACTTTGAAAATCTTTTACACTTTAAGAGTTTATTGAATATTGCTGCATTTATATACTTTCTTGCCTTTTCGAATTTGAATGTTCTTGTTTGTTCGAACCAAATATACATTATTTACTCAATCATATCACTAAGTAATCGAAACATACTTGAACCTATACAAAACATCCAAAAACAAGTCTCAAATATGGATCTTTATCTTAAGTTTATACCAACGGCCGATACCCCATAGGATCAATCTAGTCGATTACGCAAGTTACGGAGGATTGAATAACATAACAGTTATAACGCTTATTCGATAGTTTGGAAGACTAGCGGTTGTTTCACCAGAAATCACTGTGAACAAAATGGAACGCCCAGTGGGACTGAGTTTGGCCGTTATAAATTAAGAAAATTATAACCATAATTATCATAAAAATTCTTTCTGAGTAAATAAAGTCATTGGTATATGAACCTTAGGAGTGGTAGAATAACTAAGAGAAACCAACCTTTACCCAGAAGAAATCGAAATAATAGAATGTCTAATAATCAACAAGGGGAACAAAATGCCCCACATGGAACAGGCACTAATGCATTTCATTGCAACGTCGGTCGATCCTTGAATGCACGATCGGTTGCATCTTCGACTAGTAATATAGCCACGAATGGAATAAGTGGCATGTCAACAACAATTCGATTTTGGGCAATACGAGAACCTTTGGTTACCACAGGGATCCGTCCCACAACAGGACACAAGCCCATTTCGCCACCCACTACAAACTAGACCACCTAGTTTCGAGGGTAATAGACCCGAAACCCTCCTTATGGGATGCCAACATCTTTTATGGCGGGCTTGCAAACTTCGACCTCAAATGCATCACCCCAATTAGGATCGGATGGGGTTAATCAATTTCTCGAATAACCAAGGTGCAGGGGTTATAGCGCCTTACCCACCCTAACCACGAGAAAACCAAATGGCTTTTAGGCAATTGATGGATGATAGTAACCATAACATGATAGGGTATTAGCAAACTATGCAAGAAATCTTCGCCCAATAGTTCGAGCGTGTGGACGAATAGAGAAAATCGAGATAATATGAGTCGAATAGCGATTTCTTTGCTGCGAGGCGTAAGCGAACCAGGCTTTGGTTCGCGAACACCTATCATCGAACAAGCCATTGACCCACCCTATAGGCGGTTAGAAGAATTTGACACGAGGGCAAGGGCACAAGAGGAAATGCGGTGATCCGAGAAGAACCACTTAGGAAGTTGTAGAACCCGTGGCGAGGATCGAAAGATATGATGCTCGGTGATTCGAGAGGAACCACGAGGGAGTTGGGGAACAGGGGCCGGCTCGAGGCAAGAGGCCCGGCGTTTGAGAAGAACAACCTAGAGGAGTAGTTATGGTAGGTAGAAACCAAGATCTTGTGCGGTGGTCCATAGAATTGAAATGATAATATCTTGGCGAAAATAACCTAACCACCATGATAGAGAATAATGGCCCCCAGGATTAGGAGGCCAAATTATGCTTCTCCATAGCGATTATGTGATGCATACCGACTTACCAAGGGACACAAGATCCCTAAGTTTACAAAGTTATTGGAGATACTAACGAATCAACAGTTGAACACATGCGTATCTCACCGGCGGAGACATAACCAATAATGAGAACCTTAGGATTAAGTATTTCCCAAGTTCCCTCACGAAAAATGCTTTTACCGGTTCACCACACACGGATCCATAGATACTTGGGCCCTTTTGGAAAGATTGTTCCATGAACAATTCTACATGGGACAATCCAAGATAAGTCGAAGGAACTAGCTAGTGTTAAGAGGAAGTTTACCGAACCCATAGGCGAATACTTGAATAGGTTCGACTATTGAAATCCGGATGTTTCACATGGTCCCAACATGAATTAGTCGAAATGGCGCTGGTGGCCTCGACTATCGATTCGAAAGAAATTAGATACACAATACTTGAGAGATATGGCTCGGTTGGCGGATAGGGTTCGACAAGTCGAAGACTAAAGGCCGAAGGCCGGGCTTTCAAAAGTAATAAGAAAGAAAGAATTTCCTATGTCGAACCGAGGAAGTCCATCACGATTCGAGGAGGTCAAGTGGACCTAGCGAGTTAAAGCAGCCCCACCCTACTCTTGTAAACTATTGGTTCCCAAAGGAAAGAAATTGTTGAAAATGAAAAACGACAAATTCCCAAAGAAAGTGTACACCTTTGGCGTGACAAAGTGTGATGAGATTTTGACCGCTTGTCAAAGATGGTCAATGATTGTGCCATCGAATGTTAAAATACCTCCTTTAGATCAAAGAAAGAAAAGAGGATTTTGTAAATATCATAGCTTCTTAGGCCACAAAACCTCACGTGTTTTCTTTTCGGGACTTAATTGAATGCAATCAAGAAGGGACTAAAGTTTCCGATAAGCCAAAGATGAAGGTAGACGAGGATCCTCGGATATTGCAGACACCAACTACTCGAACTGCGGGCATGGGAGAAATAAATATGGTGGAAGCAGACCGGGGTCAATACATTGAAAGATGAAAACACGAGAATGAGTTGGGAACTAATCGAGTCAATAATGGAGTCATGAAGACATCCACCAACAACGAGCCTTCGACTAAGCCACGCGATCATTGATTTGAAGGACATCCGCGAGGGCCGGAGAGTCGGGACGAAATTGATACAGGAAGGTCTAGGCGCCAATTAGAAAAGGTCCAAATTACAAAGCAACTTTCCCGAGAAAGAGATGGGATACTTTGGGAGAACCCGGAAGATTCGACTATCTGGTAAAATATTTTGCGGAGGTGCAAAATCCCAATCAAGCAATCAAACCATCGGGTTGGGAGATGAGGATACAAAAGATGGAGAGGTAGAAGGACCAAGCCCAAGAAGGAAGTTTGGGACACTGGGGAGCCTAGTGGCAAATTCGACTACAGTGAAATACTACCGAGAGTTGAAAATACAACTCAAAGACATCGAACCGTCGGGTTGGGAGATGAAGAAAAGATGGAGAGGTGGATGTTAATATGGTGAACATGGAGAAACCTTGTTACGATATGCAAGAAATGGAGAAATATCTTGAGAAGGAAAAATACAAAATGGAGGAAGGATATCTGCGAGATACGGTTTAAAAATTACCTCATGGTGTGCCACAAAGGAACGAGATGATGCTTTGCCCCGGATGCGCATCATGCAGGAGGATTGCTGCGAGTTCGAAAGGAGCCAAAGGGCTCGAGCGTCAATGGCGCCAAGACAATCAATTGTTTAGATGCTATCCTCGACACGGAGAGTGTGTTGGAATTCTTAGTGCGCCATAAGGGCAGCGAAGTGTTTGATTTGCCCAAGGTGTTGATATGACCAAAACATGGCGGGGGCATTGAAACCATTCCTTCGCGCCATCTGGAATCACAAGGAGATGAGTCGGAAGAGTCGACACCTCCAATCATAATCAAAGAAAGCGATAGTCCTTACCCCAAAGGTGTTCAAGAGTGACATTGAATCCTTGAAGTACCGATAGATGGTGCACGTCAAAACCAATAAGGGAAAGATAAGGAGAAGCAATGAGCGAAATGCGCGTCACGCCATGGTGTGTGAGAGCAGTTCAACAACAAAAGAAAGAAGAGTTGAGGTTGGAAAACTATAAAGGGAAGAATCCCATGTCAAGATCGATGGCGAAGCGTGTTCGAATGGGAAGGAAATCTTGGCGATTGAAGAGGTAGTTTCGACCAGCAGAAAGAGATGTCCAGCAAACCAACCAAGCGGCAAAACAAACCTCTAGTTAGTAGGAGACTCTTTCGACACGAAACCGGATGGATCAAAAGAATATACTCCGGGGCGGAGGAAGATGAGGATATCTTTGACGGATAACCAATTAGAAGGAGAATCCTCAACTTAAAGCGCAACGTAGTGTCTACTACCTTACGAATTCAACGGGCGAAATCAAGAAGAAGAGGATGATACCATTGATATGATGAAACATAGGCGGTTGCTATTATGTCATGGATAATGGCGCCGTAGAATGCATTCTTGAACACCCAGAGCCAGCAATGAAGAATCATTTGAAGCCATTGTTCATTCGAGCAAAGGTTAATACCCATGGTGTGAATAAGGTCCTGGTAGATGGAGGCGCAGCGGTTAATCTAATGCCTCATTTTATGTTAAAAAAGTTGGGAATACAAGAAAGTGAGGTCAAACCGCATAACATGGTTCTATCAAATTATGAAGGGAAAGTTGGTCAAACATTGGGAGTGGTGCAAGTGGAGTTAGCCGTTGGTTCGAGCTGCAGGCCCACCATGTTCATGGTAATCGAAGCCAAGGCCAACTACAACCTGCTGTTAGGAAGAGAATGGATTCATGGCGTAGGGGCAGTTCCTTCGTCAATGCACCAAAGATTAGTGCTATGGAGAGAAGATGGGATAGTGGAGAACATTGAGGCAGATCAGAGTTACTTCATGACTACAGTCAACCTAGTCAACAAAAGAAACTATGACAAGTATCTAGCACGAATAGCCCCTTGTGCTCCAAATGAGGAGATGAACGAAGTCAGAGATGCACAATATTATATGACCTTCGCCATGATGGCATGTATTGGGATAGAAAAATAATTAAAGGAGACGAAGGACTCGAAGGTACTTGAGAAGGCAGCGAAGGGTGGGAGTTCGACAACGGTGCTCATGATTGAGTCCTCCTTCTTGAAAGGATTTGGCCTACGGATGAGAACAAATGGATAGCGACTTGAGGCTGAAATAGGCAGTATAGTTGAAGAAAATAACATGAAAGGGGCTGGTTGAAAGACTCACCTGAAGAAAATGAAATAGAACAAAGGTTGGATGCCATATATGATACAGAACCCCTGGGTTTCGAGAAGGATCCTACAAACATAGGTGCTAAGATGTTGGCACAGGACCAACTCGAAGAGGTAAATTTGGGGGATGATAACACAAAAAGAATAACTTATATAAGTGCGGTGGGTCCAAGTCTCAAGCAAGAGGTGATCGAAATCCTCAAGCAAAATAAAGATTGCGCGTGGGACTACGACGAAATGCAGTTTGAAGAGAGAGTTAGTAGAGCACAGACTTCCAATTAAGGATGGCAAGAAGCCCATCAAGCAAACTCCTAGGAGGTTGGCGCCAGCAGTGCTCATGAAGATTAAAGCTGAGGTCGAAAGGTTGCTGCGTTGCAAGTTCATCAGAACCACGAGGTATGTCGAATGGTTAGCTAATATAGTGCCTGTTATTAAGAAAAATGGGTCCCTGAGAATATGCATAGACTTTAGGGATTTAAATCGGCAACCCCAAAGACCAATACTCTATGCCGTAGCGAAATGTTAATAGACTACTGCTGCGGGGTTCGAATATAAGCATGCTAGATGGATATTCGGTTATAACCAGATTTTTATTCTTGAAGAGGATGTTGCCAAGACACATTTCGTTGTCCAGAGCCTTAGGCACCTATGAGTGGGTAGTGATGCCTTTTGGCTTGAAAAATCTTGGGGCCACTTAACGAGCAATGGATTCCATTTTTCATGATTTTATTGAGACTTTTATGCGGTGTATATTGATGACATAGTCATCAAGTCATCTCTTGAAACTCATACGCACCATCGAGCCAATCATTCGAAAGAATGAGAAAACATGGCTTGAAAATGATCCTTAAATGTGCATTTTTGTGCGGGCGGAGACTTCGGCTTTGTGGTTCATAAAAGGAATCGAAATCAACCAAAATAAGACAAAAGCCATCATGGAGACTAAAGCACCCACATCAAAAAGAGTTGTCTCTTGGGAAGATAAATTTTCTTAGAAGATTCATCTCGAATCTAAGTGGAAAGACTCAAGCATTCTCTCCACTACTTCGCAAAACAAGGCAAGCGGAGTGGAGTCAAGTACATCGAGGCCTTGATGAAATTAAAGATACCTCTCTCAACCTCCTATCTTGTCTCCACCTTCGTGGGAAAACCCATGAGGGTACATATCATACAGATTTACTATAGGTAGTATGTTAGCACAAGAAGATAGTAATGGCATCGAAGAGCTATATACTATTTAAGTAGGGTGCTAAATGATGCGAAACTAGATATAGTAACATAGAAAAGTTATGCCTATGCTTATACTTCTCTTGTATGAAACTTAAATATTATATAAAACTGTTGATGTTTATGTCTCCTCCCATTTCGATGTTATCAAACACATGCTGTCAAAACCAATTATGCATAGTAGAGTGGGTAAATGGGCTTTAGCCTAACAGAATATTCTCTAACCTTCATGCCTTTGAATGTGAAAGGACAAGTAATTCTTGACTTCATTGTGGATCACTCCTTTGGTCGAAAAGACCATTATGGGTTATGTTGGGACGCAACCTTGAAATTATACTTTGATGGTTCGACTCACAAGAGGGTAGTGGTGTTGGGGTTCTTATAATTTCTCTGAAGGAATTCCAACAAAATTCAAGTATAAATTGGATGGCCTTGTTGCTCGAACAATGAAGAATCTGAGCGCTTATTGTTGGACTTGAAGCTTTGTTGGAATTAGGGCAATGAAGTCGAAATTAAAGGTGACTCGAGTTAGTGGTCAAACAAATAACAAAGGAATATAAATGCATAAAGGAAAATTTGATGACATACTTTCATAGCTATGATTGATCAAAAATTCAATACATGAATATCCAACATATACCAAGAATAGAGAATCAAAAGCAAATGACCTATACAGTTGGCGGTTATAAAGTCTCTACAAAAACTTTAAAGAGTTGATCGAAATAAGAGGTAGGGTTATGGCTACGGACTAACACCATCAGTTTAGAAAATATCAAGTTAGGTTGTAGTGGTAAAGATAGATTCAAGTGTTAGCCATAAACACCATTTCGGATCAGATTGGCGAAGCCCAATTGTAAGCTATCTAAAGGATCAACCTTAAGCGTAGATAGAAAAGCGAAATATAGAGCATTATCATATGTCCTTATGGGAAATGAATTGTTCAAGAAGACCCAAGAAGGTGTATTGCTCAAATGCCTAGGAGAAAGTGAGGCGTATCTAGCATTATCAGAAGTTCATAATGGGGCATGTGGGGCACATCAAGCAGGCCACAAGATGAAGTGGTTGCTATTCGATATGGTATGTACTGGCCTAGCATGCTCAAAGATTGTATAGACTTCGCTAAAGGATGTGAAGAATGTCAGAAACATGCAGGGATTCAACATGCTCCTGCGAGTGAGCTGCATTCGATCATTAAACCATGGCCCTTTAGAGGATGGGCGTTAGATTTAATAGGAGAAATCAATCACCTCGTCTAAAGGTCGTACATCTTGGTAGGAATAGATTATTTTACTAAGTGGATCGAGCGATACCACTAGTAGCTGATCAAGAAGCTATTATTGAATTCATACGAAACAAATAATCTATAGGTTCGGATTGCCGAAAGCATAACTACTGAGACCAAGTGCATATTCACTGATAGAAAAATGCAAGAGTTCGCTCGGAGATGGGATTTAGACTCGACATCAACACCATATTATGCTCAAGCAAATGGTCGGTCGAAGCGACCAACAAAGTAATAATTGGTTTGATCAAAAACACATTGGTAAAAAGCCAAAGAATTGGCATAAAACTTTAGACCAAGTACTATGGGCACATAGAACATCTCTAAAGGAGCTACCAATACTACACCTTTCCAACTAACATTTGGCCATGATGCGTCTTGCACAGAAATTAATCTACATCGATTCGAATCCAAAGACAACATGAACTCCCTCGTCATTATATTGGGAAATGATGGTGAATGAGTTAGTTGAGTTAGGCAAGTCGAGACTACATGCATTGGAAATCCTAATGAGGCAAAAGGAAAGAGTGGCCAAGGCATATAACAAAAGAGTAAAAGGTAAGACATTCAACGTTAATGACTTAGTATGGAAAGTCATATTGCCCATGGACAAAAGAATAAAGCATTGGGTAAATGGTCACCTCATTGGAAGGCCCTTTTCGAATAGCAAAGCGTTTTGAGCAATGCGTATGAAATAGAAGAAGCGATGATAAGCGAATCCTAAAGGTAAATGGGAAATATTTAAAGAAGTATAAACCATGCCTACAGGAGATTCGAATACTAACGGTGTAGTCATAATATTATAATGAAGTGCCAAAATGGTAACATAATTGCCAAAATGGCATTGTTCAAGCATTACGAATAAACGTGTCAATCAAAATATAAGAGTTACAAAATAAACAAGATTGAAATGGGGATTGTTCCTCGGTCGAAGATATTCTTGAAAGACTCAAGTCTTTGTTGGGTAGCGCGGCACCTTCGAGGATGGCAACTTCACCTTTGAGTTGCTCGGTTTCAAAGGCCTTTGTTAAGAAGTTCTTCAATCGATTCTCAAAGGTGTTGGACTCGTAGGCAATTTGTTCTTCTTTGGGCCTCTTTGATCTTAGCCTGAAGTTCTTGAATCTGTTTCTCCCGAGGAGGATGGATTGAGATCGAAGCTCATAGTCGACTTTAGCTTGCTTAATATCGTGGCTTGCTCTTGACTTCGCTTGAAGCATGTTCATAAGCGCATCCATTGAAGCTCTTTCTCTTAGACTTTATTTGCAGTGATTCATCCGGAGGAGGCATCGGTCACATTATCCAACAAAGATAGAAGTTCGAGCAGGATGGTACTAACTTCCGAGAGAGCGGTAGTGAGGTTAACTTGGTTCAATAATCCTTCATGATGAAACAGTGGTACTATCTTGTTTAAGCACTTCGAATAGATCCACATCAAGGATTGTTTTTCTAATTCTATGAAGAAGTACAACCCTATCATCAGAAGGCATTGCATTAGAGGTCGAACTAGCACCAGTTGTAGAAAGTGGAACATCCCTTTGAGCCAATTTAGCCTTCATGTACCCAATAGGGTCATTTCTTTTCAAATTGGCTAATTCTTCTTCAGCTGTTTGGGGCTGAGAAGACCCAGGAAGTTCCATACGTAATGGAGTAACATCCATTTCGAAGTCCATTTGCTCATTAGTACGAAGACCATTACTGTCATTATTGACGTTCCCATCATCTTGTTCATCATCAGACAAATCCACCACCTCAATGTCATCATTCTGATCACCATCAGCATTAGACCCTGTCCTTTCGCTCGAACCTTCTTGAGCGTCTTCTCCTTCTTCATCCTCAGACCTTCCCTCGCTAGAATCTTCACTCTCTTGAGGCGGTGGTTCTTTCCTCTTGGTTTGAGGTATTTGTTCACACTCTTGAGATTCACGGAGGGATTTTGGGTGAAGAGCCTCTGAGGCACAGCGTCTTGAGCATTGTTGCATGGGTCTCCTTGAGAGGAGGCAGTGCCTTGATCATCGGTCGATCAAGCTCCAGTTGGAGTGCCATGTTAGAAGAGCCTCTTTTTGGGATTATTCGAATCCCCATGAGGAGAAGAGTGAATCGGAGCGGATGTTTGAGGAGGAGTCAAGTGGTTGGGATGGGTGAATCATCCTACATAGATAAAGAAAGATTAAGCTGTAACTAAGGTACGAATAATCATTTTAAGAATTCAAGTAAACTCACTGGGTTATCGTAGATATATTCTTTATATGTTCCAACATTACGTTGGAGGTCGAAGGTGGAATTTTGGATTGGTGTGAGGGAGCAACGTCTCTTGAGTCAAGTCGAGGCGTCGGTATCCTTTGGTACATTTTCTTGTTTCTTCTTCAAAGCCGTTGGAGAACTTTCTCCGCTTTAAGAGTCCTCCCAATGGTGCTAGTTTTCTCTTTTTGGAGTGGTTGGAGGAAGTTTACTAAATCGAAATGGTACAAAATGCAATTTAGACTTAAGTTACAAGAAAAAAAAAATATCGGACCTATTTCAAATACGGTAAATTGTTTACCTTGAATCGAGCATTGTTATGGGTGGTGTGATTTGAGTAGTTGTTGGAGTAGGTGCGGTGTTCGTTGTTGTAGTTGCGGATTGATTGTTGGAGTCACTTGGTACACCATCATTTGTCTCGTGGGATTGTTGAAGCTTTCCCGCCTTGGTCTTCGATCGGTAGTCTTGATCTGGAAATCGAAGCAATTAAAGCGAAAGTTAAAACAAAGAGTAACAAATATTTGGGGATTTCCCAATCATTCGCCGCCCTCATTCGAAAGAATCGACATGGCGGAAAGGTCATAGCGAAGATGTCTGGGAAATTATGAATCGATGTCGAGCCCATGTCACAGTCTCGGATGGCTTTGGTTTCTTGTGGGATTTATATTTGAGCATTTCGCAAATTAACCACCAAGGATATGGAGGAAACCAAGCGAGCCAATTCAAGTAGGTAGTTTTGGAAATCTAGGTGGATGCATTTCGGTGCCAACCTATACCTATCTTCGTGTGACAACGAAGGAAGTTGGAACTTAGAAATTTTTCTTTAAATTTTTCCCTCAAGGTTTGTGCTCGATATAGTGGTTTGCGGTAGCGTGAGATCATAAGTAGTTTGAAGTAAAGAAAAGCTTTAATCTCTTGAGCATGGGTCAACATACCTTTCTTTTATGTACTGCACATCGAGCAGCGGTCGGTTTAGCTTGAATGGTAAGAGTGTCAAACATATAAGATTGATAGAATTTAATCCACCAATCTAGAAAACTCTTTGAAGATAAGGGTGGTTCGAAAGGGATTAAGTTGAATTAGGCGAACTCTTGATATTGTTCTTGTTGAAGCTTGGCATCTCGGCTTTAAAAGTTCGACCGAGAGGTAATGGCGCTTTGAGTTTGGAACAAGGGTTCGGTATTAATTGACAGACCAAATTGTCTCGAAACGGTTAGGTTGATAGGCAAATAAGAAGATCGGTTCTTGGTCGGAGTGATTCTTGAGGAGATTAGTCTTGGTAATAAAAGGCCTTCCGGATATCTTGGATTTCCTTGCATTTAGCACCTCGAAAGAGACATAGTGAACCATGATGGTCCATGAGTTCTCGAAGCAAAAGGCGCCATAGTTTTTAAATTCATGTTGTTTGGAGAAAAGCATAATGTACTTTGAAAATAAAACACGGAAATCGGCTTTGTCATCACTAGTCGGTCTCCTCGTGCCCTCAACGTTTCGATCAACTATCTCGGATCTTGCTCATTAATAGTATCTGCGGTGGAGAGCGAAGACTCGAACATAACGTTTAGCCTGGAGCAACGAAGGGAATAACAAGATGTTCTTGGAAGTATGAGATTTCAAGCTCGAGACAGCTGATCTCAGGCTCTCATAAAGGTCAACTAGCAGGAGTTCACTTAAGTTAATCCTCCTGTTCTCATGCAAATCTCTTGCTAGAGGAATGAACCTACTAGCTACCTGAAGTGACCTGCTGCAGAAAACGTATCTTGATAGCCAAAGAGTAAGGAAGGCAATATGTTCAACATCGGAGACACTATCACCTTTTGTATGGTAATGACTAATGAATTTGGAGAAGCTGGCTAGTTTGATATCGAAATCAATAATACTTGAATGTTCCTCAGCATCAGGAACATATGTTTCCATTGGTGCTAGTCCCGATGGCGATTATGTCGAAGAATGTGGGTGTGGTCATCCCTCGGGAGGTGGAAGGTATTATAGGTGCTATCCAAATACGGGATGCGAATAAGAGGATAGTATGTGAAGCTGGTTTGGATAATTTCGGAGATTATAGATACCTAATTCCTCCCGATGTGACTTCTTAACTTCCACTTTGGCGAACCGGTTCGATATGCTACATCGCGGTTGGAGCGGATCGAAATGGTTTAAAGTTGTTTTAACATAGTCCGAATGAAAGGATCTTTTGGGATAATCATAGGAGTTTCTACTTCTTTTGGAGCAACAGAATCATTGACATTATCGGTTCCTACCCTAGGGTTTCCATTGTATTGAATAAAGGTTTGAAATCATAACAAGCGGAAATATGGTTCGTGTATCCTTAAGAATCTCAAAACCGTAAGAGGACCCATTAGGGCAAATCTCTTTCGAGCGTTAGTAGGGATTAATACACGAGAGGAGTCTAAGAGCTCTTGCTCTTTGGAGATTCCCTGGGGTATAAGTACAGATTGACCTTGGTGAGTGCCAACCTTGCTTTCCAAAATTGTTCCGGTGTTCTTATTCTTCTTCTTAGAAATCTTTTTTACCTGGGATGTTGATGAAGACATTGTTGGGGTTTTGATTAAAGAGATTAGGGTTCTTTGCGAGAAAGAGAGGAAAAAGAAGATTCAGAGTGTGGAAAAAGTGAAAAGACTAAAGTTTGTTTGGTTTTATAGTGAGGAAGTGGAAACACTCATCAACTAATGCTAGGTTACGTGGGAGACGTGGGTTGGATACACGGTGAGGTGGCGTGAAGTCAGTATTGGTAATAAGCATGATTAAAGGTGATCATTGCTCTTAATAAATGCACCATACCGTGGTTACTGTGTGAAAGCGGTTCGGAAACCCAGGGGTCATCGTGATTGACATGATGGAAATCTTGTACAGGGTCATAATTGCTCAGGGTCACATCAAAATCTTGTGGATATATTTAAAATAAGTATTTCTTAAAAAGGGATTCGAAATACATATTTTAAAGGGGCATTTTGTTAGCTGAAGATTTTGATATCTTGTGGTTCGGAGAAGGATCATGGAGCTCGAGATGAGATGATGTTAAAGTATTCAGGGGAACATAGTGAATGTCATAGTTTGGAAGAAAAGAATTAGCCCTTCGAATGGATGTATTGAATTCCGGAGTGTCGAACGGAAATAATGGTGATATGTGTAAAACAAGCTTCAATCGGGCAATAGAGTTGTATCAGAGGAAATGGGTTCGAAATTGAAGTGAGTGATACATTTGAAATTCAAAACGCGAGCGGGATAAAAGGGAGTTGAAAGAGAAACGGTTCGAATCGTGGAAGCGAGAGAAGCATGGTGTCTTTGCATGTTCTAAGCGTGGCAAGATCTTATGGGTCGACCGTTATGGTCGAATTAGTATAAATAGGAGTCTTAATGTTAGGATTTCGTGTGTCATATCTATTGTACTAAAATTCAGTCACATTCAAAATACCACATGGCTAGGGAAGCGAATGCACGAATGATGTACGTATGATTGCACCAAAGCTTTATTATTCAACAATGTATCTTTATCCTTCCGTTTAACTTTATCTTGCATTAATGCCTTTTAAGTTTCTTTACTTTCAAAGTCATTTCATTTAAATGTTTTTCTACCATCTTGAAGTTCTTTACTTTTCCAAAACTTTTACATTTGTTATTTCCCGAGCTTTTATACATTTGTTTACATTCACTTTTTACGTTTGTGATTACTTTGAAAATCTTTTACACTTTAAGAGTTTATTGAATATTGCTGCATTTATATACTTTCTTGCCTTTTCGAATTTGAATGTTCTTGTTTGTTCGAACCAAATATACATTATTTACTCGATCATATCACTAAGTAATCGAAACATACTTGAACCTATACAAAACATCCAAAAACAAGTCTCAAATATGGATCTTTATCTTAAGTTTATACCAACGGCCGATACCCCATAGGATCAATCTAGTCGATCCTGCAAGTTACCAGAGGGATTGAATAACATAACAGTTATAACGCTTATTCAATAGTTTGGAAGACTAGCGGTTGTTTCACCAGAAATCACTGTGAACACAAGAAAACTGCTATGACAATTGATACAGACGTTAAACCATCTTTCTCAACATAAGTAGAACCATGGTTTAACAAAATCTAATCTATCATAAAATCTTGGAACTAACAATATCTTTAATTATTATTATTTTCAATTTTTAATTATATGTAATTTGACACTTTCACAATTATTAAGAAATATACTTAATTTGTATAGAAAAAATATCTATAAATAAATTTTAAAATTATCCTTAAATAATAATTTTAAAAAAATTAATATAAGAAAAATAAAAAATTAATGTTAAATTAATTTCATAAAGTGATTTATGGAAGTCACTTTATGTTTGAACGAGTGATGATAAAAGTTATGTTTGATTTCAACTTTTTTAACTTACTTTATCATTATCATTTTTTTCATATTAAATTTAGGAGTTTCTTTCCCCACCTAGTGATCTTCTATTAAATCTCTGATGAAAAATCTAAAATGTTTCTAGAATTTGCAAATGCACTTGTGAATGCACCACCAACGTCAATTATTTGATTTACTTCAAAAGTGCACTTGCGAATTCATCTATTAGGACTGTGAATTCGTAGATACATGCAAATTAAGCCCTGTGTTATTTTTTAATATTTAAAGTTGTTAATTCTATGATTTTATGATTGGAATTATGTTTGGTAAAACTAATATGGTTGGAACATGTTGAATATGAAGTTCCATATGTTGTTTTATAATGATTGAAGAACATGTCGGACAACATGTCCTATGAAGAGTCATCCAACATCATGCTCTGCACGGCATGAACTTTGGACTAGTTTGTGATTTTAATTATGCAAATTACTCTAGGAATATTATTCTATCACATGTGGAGCTAATGTTGTGAGATAATATTGTGAAAGAAGCCTTGTCATGCTGCTAAGAAATGGATTGCAGTTAATGTTAAGGAAAACATTCTAACATCCTTCTGAACTGATGTTGAACAAGAAGTCACAACTACTGTCATGACAGATCTGTTTTCATGCTCTGCTAATGTTAAGGAAAACGTTCTAACATCTTTCTGAACTGATGTTGAACAAGAAGTCACAACTACTGTCATGACAAATCTGTTGTCATGCTTCTGCCGTGAAGATATCGTGACACCCTGGTGTGCGAAATGCATCTTATACATGTTGTGTTGAACTTATTCAACATCTGGAACAACATGTCGAAGCAGATGTCCTATGAAGGAGCATTCAACATCACGCCTGCTAAACTAAATAATGAGATTTGGTTCTGATTTAATTATGTAGAATATTTGGAGAATATTATGCATAATATATAGAGCATATTTACAGGAATATTTAAAGGTCTAAAAGATTCAAGGAGACTCAATCTGAAATCAAGGAGAACATTTAGGAAACTAAATGTTGAAGACCTTTATTGTAGCAGAAGTTTTCTGCAGTTTTGGTGTAGTTGATATGTTGTTGTTTGAAGGTCCAAGTCCAGTTTGGGTATAGGTTATAAATAAGGATATGTAACATAATTTAGGGAGCTAGCCGAATTTAGTAAGGATGTGATCATTTGGGCTAGATATAGTGAACCACCTGGTTTGTGGGATAGTCACCATGCTCCTCGAAACCCGTAGGTGAGAGGCATCATGTATTATTCTTGGAGGAAGTTGTGAAGAAAATCCAAGGTGTGTTATAAGTTAGAAGAAAATTACTTTAAGTCTTAGGTAGTTTGTGAAAGAAGTGTGTCTTCTGATTATGTGTCTTTTGTTATTGTTATTATCACCATGTGTGATTGAGGGGAAGTGAGAGGGGTTCCCATATCTAAGAGGTTCTTAGGTATAAATTACATTGGATAGTGATTAAGTGAAGAGTTATAAACGGGGGTAGTTTAGCTTTGAATTAATACTGCTTATAATGGATTTCATCCCTGGCTTGGAAGCCTCCAAATGTAGGTGTGTAGCACCGAACTGGGTAAATAATTTCATGTGTTCTTTATGTTTCTTGCACTGTTTTACCTTGCCTGTTTGTTAAATGTCAGATCAGATGTCTCGAAATCTTTATCGACATCTGAGTCTGCCCACCAGAATTTAAAAATTCTGCATGTGTCAGATGCCTGAAAACTGTGCAGAAACTTCAAAAATCCGTATCGCCTGGACCGTTCACCCAATCGAGTCAAAAATTTGTCTCACGAAATAAAAATCGGGTTCCATACATATTTCGTTTAGAGTCCGACTTCAAATTTCGCACGGATCGGGCTGTTTTGGACTAATTACAAAATTATTCAGATAATCGCGATTTGAGCTTAATTGTGGATCCAAGGCATTCTAAGGCCCAAATTTTCACACTATAAATAAATTTTTGCCTTCACAATTCAAGGACACACAATCATTTTCTCAAATTTCATCTCAAATCACAATTTTCTTCTCCTAATTCTCTCTCAAACTTGAAGAACAAATCAAGAACAAAATTCAAACTCTCTCTTCCCTCCTTACACAACTGACCGGCCAACCACCATAGCCTGGCCATCGGCCTCCCTCCACCCACCACCGGCCTCCTCCCTTCCGAATTTTGGCCTTCTTCACCGTGACCGAACGGTCACGCTCCCTCTTGTCCCTCGGACGCGCGCCCTCCACTCTCGTCCTTAGCTCCGATCGAAACTCCTCCAATTCCGGCCGCCTCCTCATCCTCTGGCCTCCTCTCTGCCTTGGACATCCCTACACCGGCCGTAACAGCTCCCTCTCCTCTTGATACAGCTCGATCAAGCATTAGGAAGGGCTTCCTTCTTCAATTTTCCTTAAGTTTCAAGAATTCAAGTATTCTTCTTCCGATTCAAGCCTCGATTTTGATTATTATCATCAATTGAAAGAAGATTTGGTATTTTCTTTGAATAGTGCAAGGAATTCCTCTTCAATTTGACTCAAACTTCAAGTTTAAGTAAGTGATTAATTCAATTAAGCACTTATTTTAAGTGATTTTTCACTTTTAGCTTTTATTAAAATTGAACAGTCGAACTAATTGCATTTTTCGTGTGGATTCCGATTCTTGAATTTGTTTTGCCGAATTCTTTGATTTAATTCCGATTTTGTGATGTTAAAGTGTGTCGGTGAGAAGAAACATTGTACATAACACACATACACTTGTGTAATTGTTTTCCTTTTCATTTAGGCCACTAATTTATGCATTTTACATCATCTATCACATGCTCATGAAGTAGAGAGCATATAGATTGATTAAATTGCATTGGAACATGTGAATTAAGGCATAATTTGCATTCTTACTTATGTCGAAATGTAGTGTTCATTGCATTTTGATTCTTAGGTGAATTTGCATTGTACATAACACATATACATGCACCTAAACTCACACTTAGGATATAAATTGCATCCTTATATGTTCATATATTTGCATATGGAATAATCGATTCTAGTTTATGTGTCAGTGTTTAATTTTTGTGACGTTACTGCCTGTCAAAATCTCACTTTCACTCACATTTTCACATGTATGGTTTCACAACACCAACACACATCACATACTTGATTCTTATTGACTTTAACACATATTTTGCATAGAATTTAGATAGGATTTGCATTAAGTATATATCATTTGCATATGATATCATATAAATTTGTATTTCATCCATTATAATGTCATAAAAAGGTACATAAAACATGCATTAACATGCATTTTTGCATATTTTTTTATCTGATTTTCAATAGAACTTGTACATAATTGGTGTTTCATTTTCTCTTGGCTTATTGGTTACATGTAGTGAATTAAACTTCGATTCATCTCACATTTCAAAATCAAAACAAAAACTTGAATCGGAATTTAATTCAAAACATGAATTTTGTGATTCCGTGAGCATTTTTTAGCGTTTTCATGTGTCGAAACTCACTTTTCCTTGAAAGTCCGAAGTAACGGTACATGTTCCCTACGTTTTGGCATTTTCCAGAACCATTTTTGGAGGTTTCGGAACCAAATTTTGAGCATAAAGTGTCAAAATGGAGTGGTTGCCCCATCACTTTAAGGTCTGAAAAATGCCACTTCCACTCGAAATTAATTAAAACTGCTCACGTTTTTTAATCCGTTGACGCCTTTGCAAGTAACCATGCGATTCTTAATCAATTCCGAGAAGTTGACTTTTTCGCTCCTATTTCAGAAAACCGTCTTCCCATTCTGATTTTTGTGATTTTATTTCACTTCTCACATGTTTATACTAGATTATAATCATATTTGTAATCGGTTTTGCATTCGGTGTTTTACCTCTAGCACTTGCTTTGTTAATTTTGACACTTTATTTCACGTGCAAGGTACTTTCACCTCTTTTACATGAGATATGGACTTCTAGCATCCTTACTTTGTGCTTGCACACGTGCGTGTGTATTCTATTGTCTGTTTTCTTGGATTGACACCTTCTTGCATGTTATTCGATCATGAATACGTACGAATGCGCATACTATTTACATATTGTTTGGGTTGACACCTTCTTGCAGATTATCCGATTGTTTGAATGCGTACAAACGCGCATTCTATCGCTTGTACACATACGTGTACATTCTATTGTTTGCTTGTTTGGTTTTACTCCATTCTTGCAGGTGCTTTTGTTTGAATGCGTACGAATGCGCATTCTATTGCTTGTACACATACGTGTACATTCTATTGTCTTCTTGTTGGGTTTTACTCCTTCCTCGAAGGTGCTTTTGTTTGAATGCGTATGAACGCGCATTCTACCGCTTATACACATACGTGTACATTCTATTGTCTATTTGTTGGGTTTTACTCCTTTCTTGCAGGTGCTTTTGATTTGAATGTGTACGAACGCGCATTTTAATCCTTGTTTGCGTACGAACGCGCATCCTATTGTCTTCTTGTTTGGTTTTACTCCTTTCTTGCAGGTGCTTTTATTTGAATGTGCACGAACGCGCATTCTACCACTTGTACACATACGTGTACATTCTATTGTCTGCTTGTTTGGTTTTACTCCTTTCTTGCAGGTGTATGTGTAACAGTTGTGTACGAACGCACAATTTGATACTTGTTTTGCGTACGAACGCGCAATACTTTGTTTTCTTTGTTTGGATCATTATCTTTTGCAGGTTTATTATTTTGGACGCGTACGAACGCGTACTCCACATATGCTTTAATGCCTCTGCGCATTCCTCACCGGTTTACTCTTATTACTTGGCTGCAGTACTTGAAGTTTTCCGGAGTATTTCTAGCTTGCAGTGCTCTACAGATTTATTATCCGTTTGGTATTAGTTATACCTTGTTTATCGCATTCTCTACAACTTTCATAGATATCATGAGCAATAGGATTTTACCGCTTCCTTTTCCATGATTAGGATATGAGCGTTGGACTCAAAGTCGCTGTTTAAAGACCTGTAGCTAGGCATTCCACAAATTGTGTGCTAATTGTGTTTGGTTTGTTTAAAATCCTCTTCCATGCATAGGGGGTAATTCTTAGTAAGTGTTTACATTTGTACTTGCATAGGTTAGAGTGGTTAGGCAACCCAGAGTGGCACCACCAAACAAATTCCCGCTTTGATACTTATATATATATATATATATATATATATATATATATATATAATGGGAACGCGGAAAGGGGCCGCAATTGACCCCCACACAGTTCTAGTCTGTGTCATCTCAACACACGCAAATCGTGTTGCTTCCTTTATCGAGTCAATAATAAAAAGTGGCAAGAGTTCCTTATTCTGACTCTCCACGCTTTCTTGGGGTTCCCATTTACTATTTAACTCGCACCATTTGCTCTTCACACTTGACAATTCATGTCATACGATGATACACTCACGGGAATCGGAATGTGTTGGTTCCTGGTTGGTTCCGGCCCTCGGCTTGCTGTTGTAGGCTAAGGGACATCCTTCTTTTCCTGCATTTGTGTGACATTTGTTTTTGCATTGCATTACTTGTGTGCTTCTTCCAAAGCACTTGATTGCTTCATCCCCTTTGCATCCCTTGGTTTTACAACCAAGAAGGATATAGGATAGCTTTCCCTTAGGACCACTCGGCTAGCATAGCTCTCGAGCCTAGACATTATGATATACATCCTTTAAATGTCAACATAGGTAGATATTCTCTTTCATCCTCAACCATAGGTCTAATCTTTGCATGACAACATTAGGGCTAGTACTAGTTAGTCTCCCTTTTGTTTTGCTTGTTTCTTTTGCATCCTTGCATGTAATAAAATTAAAAATTGCTTGCTTTTTCTTTTGAAAACTAAAACACCTATTAATGGTTTAAAACTCCTTTCTTAAAGGTAAAAGCAACCAACCAATGCAAACTCTTTTTCGCCTACGGGCGCTTTCTTTTTTGTGTTTAAAACCTTTTTCATAAGTAAAAAACACAAAATCCACCAAAACAAGTGAGCCGAACAATGGCGCTTTAACTTTCCCATTGCACGAGGGAATACGTAAGCATCTTGTAACGGGACTCGATCGAGCAAAACTTTGTAAATACTTCCTTCTTTTCCCCGTGGTTTCTTTATTTTCTCTTTCTTTCTCGACATCCTTGTAGGACATCTGAGTCTGTTATACCAGAATTTCACTCTTAGTTGGAATGCATGCATATACAGATGCCCTCTTTTTTAGTACATTATAATGTTATGATATTTGTAAATAAGTAGATTTGGTTTAAAGTTATTATGTATTGAATTGAATGTAGCTTTTTGATATTTGCACACCAAAAGAATGATTTTGTGTACAAAAAAAAAAAAAGTGTACTAAAATAGCATTTTATAGTGATTGCAATTAATAAAACATCCTATGATAGTACTTTTAAGAGAAATTGCTATAAAAAATGTGCCATAAATTAAAACTTTGTTTGAAAGTGCTATCAAATATTTGCCATATAATAGCGCTTTGTTTGAAAGTGCTATCATACATGTGCACTATAATAGCAATTTTTTTGAAAGTGCTATCAAAATTAAATTGAAAAACGTATTATTAAGCGCAAATTTTCCCCTTTAATCGTGTTTAAGGAAAAACGCTATTACAAACCGGTACTTTAGTAGCTCTTTTAAAGTGCTATTAAACAATTAAACAAAATTGTTTACAATAGAGGCGCGGTTAATAGCACTTTTAAGCGCTATTAAAAACCAAAAAAACGCTATTTAATAGATTTTATGGCATAGTGAAAGGAAGAACACATTTCCAAATTACAAATACTTAGTTTGCTTAAAAGCTTTACTAAGAACAATACTTAGCTCTTTGTTAAAAAAATTAGAGGAGAACAATAACTTGATAAACAAGTAACAATAAGTCAACTCAAATGCATTAAAAGATAAACGAAGACGTACAAATAAAACACACGAAGAACCTAAGGAACTACCAAACCCTAAACCCTTAGTTTCACAAAGTTTTACAATAAAATATGTTTCTTAAAAACTATGTCTTAGACGTCTCCTTATATAGCTTCTACAGTTGAGATTGGACTGGCTTGGACTCTTCAATCAAATCCAATCTTCAACTGAAAAATTCCTGGAGAATATTTTCCACGAAAATATAAACAAATCTCACAAATGTTTCCTAACAAGTCTCAAAGATCATTTTTATGAAACAAATCAAATATGTACTTTTGATGCGCATAATGATGAGGAATATTCAAATTGATCTCACCAAATCAAATTAAAGTGGCGTCGGATGCACCAGATCAGAATATCACAAACATCTGCTTTAACATCTGACTGAAAAACTCATAACAACAAAATTGCTATGACAATTGATGTAGATGTTAAAACATCTTGTTCAACATCAGGAAAACCATATTTTAGCAAATTTAGTCAATTATAAAATCATGAAACTAACAATATCTTTTATTATTATTATTTTCAATTTTTAATTACATGTAATTTGACACCTTCACAATTATTAAGAAATATAGTTAATTTGTATAGAAAAAATATTTATAAACAAATTTTAAAATTATCTTTCAATATTAATATAAGAAAAATAAAAAATTAATGTTATCTATAAATGGATTTATGGAAGTCACTTTATATTTGAACTAAAAGTTGTGTTTGATTTCAATTTTTTAATTTACTTTATCATTATTATTTTTTTAATATTAAATTTAGAAAATTTATTTCCCACCTAATATTCTTCTTTTAAATCTCTGATGAAAAACTCAAAATGCCTATAGAATTCGTAAGTGCACTTACGAACGCATCACCAACGTAAATTATTTGATTTACTTCGCAAGTGCATTTGCGAATTCACTTGTTAAGACTGTGAATTCGCAGATGCATGCGAATTAAGCCATGTATTGTTTTTTTTAATATTTAAGATTAATTCTTATGTGCACTTGTGAAGTCACCTGTTAGGGGTGAATTCACAGATGCATATGCGAATTAAGCTCTGTATTATTTTTTTTAATATTTAAGGTTAATTCGTATGTGCACTTACGAATTGTGTAGAAATAAAAACAAACTTATTGATTGTATCGAGGCAAGGAAAAATAAATAATTGTAATATTTATGATAAATAAATAATTGTAATATTTATGATGTAGATCTTCATTTTTATTTGATAATTATTGCTAATTATTATTTCCATTGTTTTTTTTCATTTTATAATAAAATCATAATTATTAGGTATATGACCCTATTTCTATTTCCCTGTTTCAAAATGAATCTATTATAATATTTATTTTAATTAAATAAATTTTATTCAATACATTATGTTATAAATTTAATATTTTTTAGAAAGATAAATAATTATTGTATTTTGCATGATATGACAACCGTAAATCAACTATACTAAACAAAATGCATATATATTATGTAAATTAAATCTACTCTATTTTTAATATAATAAAATAAATTACTACCAAATTTACTTGATTTATTAACAAGCATTTTATATTAAATATAATTTCATCTTTTTAACTATTACTTATCATAATTAAATATTAAAATTAATTTTTACAGTTCTAAAAACAATTAAGTTGAATGTCTTCGCAAGTGCACTTGTGAAACATACTGAAAGATGAATTCACAAGTGCTTTTACGAGGAATATTTTTGAGTTTTCAGTGATGAAATCCGTCACTCCTAAGTGTCAAACGAAATTTTCTTAAATTTATGTGTAATTGAGAATGTGAGATATACACATATTTGAATTTTATTACATATTTGTAAAGAGATTTTCATATTTGCAAAATATATTAATAAAAAGTTTAAAAAGTTCTTAAAAAATATGTGCCAAATTATTTATAGGTTAATTATTGAATGAACAAACATGAAAATAATTAGAAAAATATCGTCAGATTGTTCGTTAAATAGTATAATATCAATAAATATGATATAAATTATTCAATAAACAGAATATCATACTTAAATACTTGTAAGCAATTTATTTAATAAAAGAAAACTATGTATCAAAATTTTTTAAGTATAGTTCTCCGATACACTAATGTAAGACGGTTGATTAAAAAAAAAAAGTTAATTAATAAAAAGGTGAAAAGATAAAATTAAAATATTTTAAAAATTATTAAAAAAAAAATAAATGTAGAGGAATAAGATAAAACTCTTAAATGTTAGTTATGTTGCATGCATAATGACTTACACCTTGAAAATTAAAATAAAATTACACATACTCATTTCACATTTAACATCAATGCCACCTAAACTTCTTTATTTACCTTTACTAAAGGATAAACACATTACATCATGAATAGTTGATAGATTTAAATAATCATTTTTAAAGTTATTAAATCAAAAATGACTCAGTACATAATATAAATGACTAAAAAGGATATTAGGTCAACATTTTAATACGTAAAATTTATTTTATTAAAATTTAAAATTACTAACAATTAACTTAAACAATGTGCCAAAATTTAAATTCTACAAACATACTACTAGTATATAAACAAAAAATTATTTTTTGAATTCATTGAAAAATTAATATATTTGAACTTCATGTTGTCTAAATAAAGTAATTTTTCAATGAATTTATAAAGTGGATATTTTTTATATATTAAGAAACAGAGGAAATAATAAAAAAAGATAATGTTTTAATTAGCATTATTTAATTGATTAATTGCACATTAGATTAATCTAGAATTACATGGACACTATTTCTCCGACAGGAACATATAATTGGATGATTAATGACCACACTTTCCTTTTCAAGAAAACAGTCTAATCGTTTCAACAAAGTTTCACCCTATGGACCACAGCTTATTCACATTACACATTTCTTGCAATAGCAAAAAATGTTCCATCACATGACCACGAAAACTCTAAAGTGACCAATTTCACAAGTAATCTTGAAAGTATATTCTTCTTGTTTACATGCTACGTCGTTTTACCATTTAATTATCATCATTTTTCCCTATTTGTCACATTCACGTTCTCAAGAGAATAAAGATCAACTCCATTTCTTTCTTCATTGAGCTCATTATGCATAAAACGAAAATAAATAAAAAGTTTAATACCGAGAATACCAAAAATGACGTGTGAGAATCTCATGATTGATTAAATAGTTGGAACAAGTGTTTTTCGTTTTCATATTTGGAATTATTTGTATGATAAAATAGTTGAAGAAATGAGAAGAAGGGACCCTCCCAATGGATCATCATCTGCCAAATATACTCATCTAATTATTATCATTTATTTAGATGATACAAATTGTGACAAAATTTCATTTTGTCATTTTATATGATATTATTGCTACGACTTGCATCCATCACTCATAAATAAATCAAAGAGGAAAAAATATCGTATAGTACAAATTCAATTTTAGATAAGCTGGATGGATTACAACACGGACTCATAATTATTAGTTCCTAAGTAGACCCAGATCTTCTATGGCCCACTACACGTATTGTCCTAAAATTGTTAGTATTCAATCAATATTTTTTAAAATAAGTATGTTTTCAAAGAATATGGTAAGAAACCATAATCTTAATATCAAATAGCACTCGAATGATATAATGAGTGTTTTTTTTAACTTAATTAGAAATATTGATTCAAATTCAGCCATAAGAATAAAACGATATTAAATATTAATATTTTGAGATAGCTAGAATTAGTTTAGTTGGTTATTATATTTATTATAGGTAATATTTTGGATTAGGCACAAGTACAAGATTTGATAGGCTCAATTGTTGTAATGTGACTTGCATAGGCGATGAAATGTTAATTTTATAGGATTTTTTCTTTATCATTTGTGTGTAACCACATCGAAGATATGTATCATCACACCAAAAATATATTAATAAATTTTATTTCTGAACAAAATAGTGATGTCGTGTGAGAAAATTGATTTCTGATTCCTGTAAATTTCTACAATTATATCTCTCCTGATTCTATCAGACCTATCATAGTCCAATCAAATTTATTTCGTTTTAAGTCTCAATCGATTTAACAGTTAAGCTAAGATGGAAGCAATTTTGTATCTTATTCCCTAAAGAAAACGGAAAATCCTCCAATTCAAAACCAACTCCATCATTCACTATACACATGAAATTGATGAAGATAAGTTTAAGAAAAAAGAATCTCCTCTACAATCAAATCAGCTTTGCCAATTAAGAAGCGAGAAAGAAAGATGTTTTAGGGTTCCAAGACTACGAGAAGGTGGATGAAACTCTTAATGCAGTGCTTTTGTTGATCATTAGTGCTACCGTCACTAATCACTCTGTCTCAGGGATTCTCATCGATGATGGGGTTCTTGTAACTTCATATATCTCATAATTCTCACAAAGCCTAATGGGATTCAAGGATTCTTCTACTCATCCATGTCGATGTGTAGATTTACCTATTTTTAGGTAGAAAGAAAGGATAGGAGAACCATGAACATAATCTTCTTTGTAATTCCATGTGAACATTTATACAACGACATTCTCGATCGACCATTCATAGGAACTCTAGATGTAGTGGTCTCTCTCATCCACCTGAAGATGAAGTGTCGTAACAAGTTTGAAAATTTGGTCGTGGTCAAATCCGACCTGAAGCAACATATATAGACGATTTTGACGTACGCGAGTATGAAACCTTACAAGAAGACGAGCTAACTCCCATGGAGAAGACATCAAACCCCCGAGATGGTAGATTCGACCATAAAAATTGTCAAAAGGTTTGTCGGATGCAAACTTTACTTTCGAAGTAAAGTACATTGAGTGATTATCCATTGTGGCGTTGGTCAAGAAAGCTTTTGAGAACTAGAGAATGTGCGACGATTATATCAATCTCAATAAATAACACACCAAAGAATCATATGCACTCCCAAACATAGACTGGTCGATAATTCGGCCAGGTACAAGCTTGTGTTGTTTACGGATGTGTATTTCGACTACAATCATGGTTGAGCATGCCAACTACCAATACAATGTCATGTTCTTTGGCTTGAAAAATGAATGGACAACGTACTAGAGGAAGATTAATAAGGTCTTCAAAGAAGAAATAGGCGAAATTCAGGAAGTGTATATGTTGTTGGCACTACTATAGAAAACCCATTTCACAACGGTTGGAAAAAGGGTACCGTCACGCGTGACAATGTCGTTGATTAAGTAGGGTGTGATTGTAAGTTCGTTGTTTCTACCATATACTTGAAACTATTATTCAAAGACAGGGTGCACGCCACATATCACAACGATTATACTTATAAACCATTGTGATATATACACTTAGGTTCTGGGTTCGAAACCCATCAGTAGCAAATTATGTAAAACATAAATTACCTTTGATCACGGTGATAATAGATAATTGTTGTTGAAAGTAGCATATTTTATTATATAATATGTAGATTGCTTATTTTCCATACACCTCACGACAGAAATACAAGAATTCAAATTGATGAAGAAGTCTATAATCTGAAAATTAAATTATTCTTGAAAATCAACTTCTTCAAACCATTGTTTTAGGATTGCATGCGTCTAATCATGAATTTCATGTTCTTTTACATATCTATTATGGTTTATTGGTCTGTTTCCTTAAGGCATCGATATCTTCGAATATAGTTAAATTTTCATAATAACAAGACATTGAATAATCAGTCTCATCATCATCCCTTATCATCGTAATTTTTATAATCATAATTTTTACTATTACAAGTGCTGAGGATGAGGCAGGTTATCTAATAAATTGTAATTAATGAAATTTAACTATAATGAAATACACTGATGTCTCTAAGGAGCCAAATAATTATACCATAATCTATATGTAGAAGAGCATTAAATAAACGACGAGACACATGCAATTCGGAAACATTGATTGATATAAGTTGGTTTTCAAATACAACTTAATTTGCAGATTATAAGTATCTATGTCAATTTATATCTTTTATTGAAACTAATGGTGGAACATGAATCAATTATCAAGTTCATACGGTTTGTGAAGCAATGAAAAAGAAATATAAGGAGTAATAAGCTTACACAACAACTTCATACATCCTATATTTCTTCTCATTGTTCTCAAACTAGATGAAGTTTGCTTCCGCTGTTCTTTCTTTATTTACTAAAATGTTTTGTTCTTGTTGAGTCCAACAATAACCATGAAAGTTATCAACATGTGAAACTGCAAACTTATGTGTCAACAGAGTATGAAAAACATATTTATTGTGAAGCTATGAATAAGAATACCTTAATGTATGGTCATTATTAAGGTAGTAAAGACAAATATGAAAAAATAAGAACAATCAACAAAAACAACATGCAACAAACAAGATAATGGGGGAACTATCTAATAAGATGGAAGAAGAAGAATACCTTAATGTGTAAAGCACAAGATTAGCGACTAATGGAGAAGAAAAAGAGAAAAAATGGGTGCTAGGGTTTCGCTGTGAATGAAACGACGTTACTGTGACTAAGTGAGAGTTAAGTCGCTTATATATGGATACACTATTTCACAATAATTAACACTAACAACCATGTTGGTAAGTATTTATTTATTATAAATATATCACAATGATGAATCAAAAGCACCGTAACGATATCCCTTTTATTTGTGAGTTTTAAAATAAATAAAAAAGAAAAGGTGTGCCTTAACGTCAAAGGAATAAAATATTTTATGGCGCTGAGGATCAAACCTATGATAGTTTGATTGTATCACCACGGATGGTCCTTCAACCGCTGTTATATGCAAATAATTTTTAATCAAAAAGAAAAATAAATATGGTAGCGCCTTAGTTTAGATATGTCACCACCGTGTCTGGAAGAACCGTGGTGACCATGTCATTATTGAATGTGCATTTCGTAGTAGTGTGAGGGAGTTTACTAAGGAGTATTGATACATAATATATGAGTAGGCACCTTTGTGAGAGACACCGCTTATTCACCTAAAACCTAAAGGTGATAGGTGAGTGGATTCTCCCTTATAAATGTTCAAGTCACCATATTCATATCCAACGTGGGACTATTTCTCTACTTACTCACATTTGCACTATTATTCTAATGCTCCCCTCAATTGTGAGTCCACAATGCTCCCCCTCAAGTGGAAACTCTTTTATCCACATACACTTATACCGTCGTTGACACCCATCAACGTAACACCACTTCCTGGTCATTTTGATACAAGTAAAGTGGCCCCTTTGTCGAAACCAAAGGCTTGTGATGGTACAATTAAATCACCAATTTTAGATCGGTTTGATGATCCAACCAATCAGTCTGATGTCAACGACGATACAAGTGAAGAGCATTGTGGACTCACATTTAAGGGAGAGTGTTGGAATAATATAACAAATGTGAGTAACTGAAGAAATAGTCTCATTGGATAGAAATGTGGAGACTTAAGTGTATATATATATATATATATATATATATATATATATATATATATATATATATATATATATATATATATATTCACCGATCACCTTTACTTAAGTCTCCACATTCCTATTCAATATGAATAGGGCCGACCCTGGGCCTGGTCAACAAGGTCCATGTCTCAGGGCCTCCAAAAAATAGGGGCCTTACATTTATTATTTAAATGTAGGCTAAATACCCTTTTTCATCCCTTATCTTTATCTCAGGGTCCAGTTTGGTCCCTTAATTTTAAAAAAGTGCAAATAGCTCCTTTAACATTTAAAACAGCGCGTGTTAATCCTTCCGTGACCATCCGTTAGTTGTTTTATGTATTTATTATTCACATTGGTTATTTATTATCCATGTGTCCTTCTTTATAAAGAGATACATTGACTAAGCTGCAAAACCTCAAAAATGAAGCATAACAAAACGCAGAAGGGGGGAAGGGAAGATTGGAGCAACAATGTGTTCATGCGACATTCAACGAGGATTTCAGTCAAGATTCACGGTTGTGTTCACGTTTGATTTCAGGTATGTCAGTTTTTTGTCTTTGTCCTAGTTTTTCTGAGTTTCCCCGTTACGGTTTACATGAAATTAGGGTTTTTTTATGATTTGGGGTTTTTCAGTATGTTTTTAATTTAGGGTTTTTATAGTATGATTCTTATTCAGTTTAGGGTTTCTTATGATTTAGGTGTAATGGAGGAGTATCTGAATCTAACAATTTATCATAGTGGTCAATTCGTTGATGATGATTATAGTGTGTATGAAAAAGGAGAGATCTCTGACTTGAGAATAGATGCTGACACTTGGGGATATTTTGAGTTTGTTGGTGTTCTTAAGGATTTAGGCTATATGGAGTTTGAGAAAATCTGGTACAAAGTTCTTTCATTAGGCATGTCTGGACTGGTTGATGATAAAGGAGCACTAGAAATAGTTGATATTTATAGGGTGCATAAAAAATGTGACATTTATATTCAACACACGATAGTTGAGCCAAATTACTATGAGTTCCTTATAGAAGAGGTTACTAATGTTGTGGGTGATAATGTTGTGGGTGATAATGTTGTGGGGGTTAATGTTGAAGCAGAGGTTAATGTGGAGGGTGGTGATATTGTTCTGGGTGAAAATATTGAGGAAAAGGTTAATGTGGAGGGTGGTGATACTGTTCTGGGTGAAAATGTTGAGGAAGAGGTTAATGTGGAGGGTGGTGATACTGTTTTGGGGAAAAATGTTGAAGAAGAGGTTAATGTGGAGGGTGGTGATACTGTTTTGGCTGAAAATATTGAAGAAGATGTTAATGTGGAGGGTGGTGAGGTGCATGATGAAAGCAGTATTGAAGATGACAATGAGGATGAGAATTATGATAGTGCAATGGAAATTGCATTTGATGATTCTTCTAATGGTTTGGATGATTTAGAGGAAGAAGGCTTGGCAGATCTAACTGAAAATATACATACTGTTGAGGAGGGTCGATGCAGTGGTATGATGGATAAGTGTGAACAAGACAAGGATGATGATGATAGTGAGGAACTACAAAGTGGATTTGATAGTGATGATAACATTGGTGTTGTTACAAGAAAGAGCTTCCCAATGTTCAAAATGCAAAATAACATGGAAGATTTCAAATGGGAAGTATGTGTTTATTTTAGTTCAAGAGAGGAATTCAAGGAAGCCATTTCAACTTATGCTATACAAAGTGGTAGAAATATGAGATTCACTAAGAATGACAAAGTGAGGGATAGGGTTAGATGCAAGGGTTGTTGTGAGTGGGAAGCTTATTGTGCAAAATTACCAAATGGAGAGTCATGGCAATTAAGGAAAGTAGTTGACAAGTATGATTGTAGTAGAGACTATAATGTGAAGATGATGACTACAAAGTGGATTAGCAAGAGGCTTCAAAACTCTTTGAAAAACAATCCAAGGTTGAGGCTAAAGGATATAAAGGCTAAGGCTCAAAAGAAGTGGAATGTGGGTGTCAAGAAGACCAAGGCTATAAGGGCAAAAGTACAGACTAGAGATATGGTTGATGGATCTTTTTTAGGAGACTACACAAGAATCCAAGACTATTGTCACGAGCTTCTAAGAGAAAACCCAGTATCCACTATGAAGCTGAACCTTGACATTGTTCTAGAAGGTACAAAATACCAAAGACCATATTTCAGAAGAGTGTATGTATGCTTTGCAGCATGTAAGCAAAGTTTCAAATTGTCTGGACATGTAATAGGGCTAAATGGTTGTTTCTTGAAGGGATTATGTGGTGGGCAGATCTTGGCTGCAATTGGAAGGGACCCAAATGCTACCAATTGCATATGCTGTTGTAGAATGAGAGAATAGGGATAGTTGGACATGGTTTTTGCAACTATTGATTGATGACCTAGGAGGTAGAGAAGAATGTTTGACATACACATTCATCTCAGACCAACAAAAGGTGTGTAAACCTGACATACATATATTCTAAATTTAGCATTAGGAAAAGTTTATGGATTAGCTTTTATGATTATTCTTTGTTGTTTATTTTTTTGTTTGTTTTGTTGTTTTTTTTGCAGGGTCTGCTCCTAGCTATGGATGAGCTTTTTCCAAATGTTGAGCAAAGGTTTTGTGTGAGACACTTGTACAACAACTTTAGAAAAAGATATCCATGAAAACTAGTTCTTACACTAATTCATGGATTGTTAGGTAAACACACCATCTTATATGTAATAATTTCAACTTATTTAAAAATTTTTGGTGTTGATATATATATATATATATATATATATATATATATATATATATATATATATATATATATATATATATATATATATATATATATATATATATATATATATATATATATATATATATATATATATATATATATATATATATATATATATATATATATATATATATATATATATATATATATATATATATTTGAAGTTAAACATGTTGAAAATCAAGCTGAAATGTTAACTAACAACTTGAAAGACTACATATGCTCTTGTAGAAAGTGGGAGCTTACTCGATTGCCATGTGTTAATGCTTTAGCGTGTATGAAGAGTAGAAACTTTAAGTTTAAAGATTACATCCCTGAATGCTATAGAAAGAGTAGGTACATGGCAGTATACAAACATGTGCTTTATGTTAGAACATAGTTTGGTCCTAATCATATCTTAGAGTTTTGATGATAACATGTGAAATAAACTTTGTATAATAAATATGATACTCTGATGTGTATTGTTCTCATTTCATATGATGTTCTGACTCAAGCATTCTAGAATAAAGAAATATAAAATTATGCTGAGTAAACAAGTAATAGAAGTTCTAAATGATGCATGGAACTTCTGAACACGCACGCTGAAAGCAACTTCTGAAGGAAGCATGCTAATGCAAACTCTGATAGAAGCACCAAGGAAACCTTTGTTAGAAGATACTTTGAACAAGGCTTGTAGAAGATCATGATTTATCAATACATCATCTTCTAAGACAAAGTTTGCTACAGTACCGTTACTAATTAAAGTTAACACGACTTAAGTACTTGAGTGGATGAACTTTCGAGGCTCATTGAGAAAACAAAGCACATGCAGACAAGTAACATTTATTACGTTTCTCATCATCCAAGGAACGCAATGGAATGCAATAGAATTATTCATGAGAAGCTATCTAAAGAGCAAACATGCAAAGAAGAACAACAACTATGCACAACAATTCTGAAAAGGAAACTTACGCTGCCAAAATCAAATACTATTGTGTTAAGTTTATTTTCTGTGTTGAGCTTAACATTCTTGTGTAAAAAATCACTTTTGTGATAAAGCTTTTTAGAAGCAAAGTTATACACCTTGTTAGAAGTTCATTTGTAATTGTTCCTTGAGAGACCAGTTGGGTCAGATTTCTCAAGAGGGCTAGGACTAGAAAGTCTTAGAGGTGTTAGTCACTTGCAGTTGGCTTGTGCGTTGTTTGTTAGTCATAATAGTTGGTTGTCCAATTATAATCTGTTGATTATAGTGAATTAAGTCCTTGTTTAAGAAAGGCAAAATCACTTTGGCGGGTGGACTGGAGTAGTTTGAGTTTCAAATGAACTAGGATAAAAATCATTATGTGTTTAGATTGTTGTTGATTAAAAGAAAACTTAAAAAGGAAAAACTTATTCGACCCCCCTTCTAAGTTTTTTCTAAGCCTTCAATTGGAATTAAAGCTCTTGGTTCTGGGTGTAAACACTTAACAGTGTCATAAAAATATCCAGAAGGAAAACACTATGGCAAATGATCAAAACAACAACAACATGAAACCTCCTGTCTTTGATGGAGAAGATTTTGAATACTGGAAAGAAAGACTAAAATGTTTCTTTCTAGGCCATGATCCTGATCTATGGATATTGTCTTAGATGGCTACGCACACCCAGTAGATAAAGAAGGAAACAAGATTGATAGAAAGACAATGGAAAAGCAACAAAAAATAGATTTCAAAAATCATCACAAATCCATAAACATCTTGTTGAACGCCATTTCAAAAATGGAGTATAAGAAGATCACAAACAGAAACACTGCACATGATATTTTTGAGTCTCTCAAATGTCTCATGAAGGAAAAGCCCAAGTAAAAGAATCTTCTGAAGCTGAATCTGACTCAGAGGATGAGCACACCAACTTAGCTTTTATGGCCACCACAGTAGATGACTCTGCCTCTGAATCTGAAACAGAAGACTTATTTTCTGAATTTACTAGAGCTGAACTTGTAGAAAGTTTATCAGAACTTCTGGAAAATCACAGTCAACTCAAAATCAAATACAAGAAACTCAATAAGAGTCTTGTATCTTAAATTGAGCAACTTAAAGTAGAAAATTTTGAACTTAAATAAAATAATGTTAAACTCAGAGAGGATTTTCAAAAAGCTCAAAAAATTTCTAGTTCAGATACTGCTTCAAGTTCAAAAGATATTCTTAAAGAATATGACTATAGTTTTCAAAAATTTCTTGCTAAAAGCATAGACAGAAGAAAAATGGCTTCAATGATCTATGGTGTTAGTGGAAACAACAGGAGAGGAATTGGATATGAAACTCCTAGAGGGAAAGAAACATATCAACCTAAACCTGTTGATGAAATGGTTATCACATATAAACCACTCCACAAACAATTTAGTTATGGTCACACACATGACATAAAATACACATCTTATTCTGAAAGTTTTCATGTTAAACCAAAGTTCAAACAGAACTTTATAAACTCTAACCAGAAAGGACCCAAAAAGATATGGGTACCTAAGGAGAAAATCATATATGTTGCAGATGTCCTTAACAACGAAGTTGAAAATCATGGTACCTGGACTCTGGATGCTCACAACATATGACGGGAAGAAAGTCTATGCTCCAAAGCCTGGAACTTAAATTTGGAGGTGATATAAAATTTGGAGGTAACCAGAAAGCAAAAATCATTGGTTTTGGAACCATTGGAAACGATAATCTCCCTTCTATTTCTAATGTTCATTTAGTAGAAGGATTAGCGCATAACTTATTATCCATAAGTCAATTAAGTGACAATGGTTATGACATAATCTTTAATAAAAAGTCATGTAGAGTTGTAAGTCAAAAAGATGGGTCAATCCTATTTACTGGCAAGAGAAAGAACAACAGATACAAAATTGATCATTCTTATCTTAAAACTCAAAATGTAAAATGCCTTTTGTTAGTTAACGAGGAAAAATGGGTCTGGCACAGAAGATTGGGACATGTTAGCATGAGAAAAATATCTCAAATTAACAAACTAAATCTGGTCAGAGGACTTCCTAATTTGAAGTTCAACTCAGCAGTTTTGTGTGAAGCATGTCAGAAGGGAAAATTTTCAAAACCTATTTTAAAACAAAAAATGTTGTTTCTTCCTCTAGGCTATTAAAACTTATGCACATTGATCTATTTGGACCAGTGAAAACTGCATCCATTAGAGGCAAGAAGTATGGATTGGTCATTGTAGATGACTACAGTAGATGGACATGGGTTAAGTTCTTAAAACACAAGGATGAGTCACATTTTGTGTTCTTTGACTTATGTAATCAAGTTCAAAATGAAAAAAAGTTTAGAATCATAAAGATTAGAAGTGATCATGGAGGAGAATTTGAAACTCAATTTTTTGAAAAATATTTTAAAGAAAATGGCATTTCTCATGATTTTTCTTGTCCTAGAACTCCCCAAAAAAATGGAGTTGTAGAACGAAAGAATAGAACATTGCAAGAAATGGCCAGAACTATGATCAATGAAACTAATATGGCTAAACACTTCTAGGCAGTAGCAGTGAACACAACATGTTATATTCAAAATAGAGTTTCTATAAGACCTATTCTTGAAAAGACTCCCTAGGAATTATGGGAGAACAAAAAGCCCAACATTTCATATTTTCATCCATCTAGATGTACTTGCTATATTCTAAACACTAAAGAACATCTGGACAAGTTTGATTCTAAAGCACAAAAGTGTATTCTGCTTGGATACTCTGAACGCTCAAAAGCCTATAGAGTGTACAATAAAAAAAATCTGATTGTTCAAGAATCAGCCAAAGTAAGATTTGATGACAAACTTGGCCATCAAAAGCCAAAGCAGATTGAAAATTCTGCAGGTACAGAAGTTTTGGTGACAAACTCTGAAGAATCTGAAGGGACAGAAGAAAATGACAACTCAAAAGATCCTGTTGTTGAAGATGTTCTGGACAACTTAAGAATTTCTGAAGAACCATTAGAGAAAAGATTTCCAAGAATCACATCAGCATATCCAGAAAATGTAATTATTGGAAAGAAAGATGATCCTATCAGAACAAGATCCTCCCTAAGAAAGAATGAAGAATCATTGTTTGGTCTGGTTTCTCTGATTAAACCAACCTCAATAGATGAAACTCTTCAAGACAATGATTGGATTATATCAATGCAAGAAGAACTCAACCAATTCACCAGAAATGATGTGTGGGATCTTGCTCCAAAGCCTAAAGGATTCAATATAATTGGAACAAAGTGGGTATTCAGAAATAAGTTAAATGAGCAAGGATAAGTTGTCATAAACAAGACATGATTGGTTGCACAAGGGTATAGTTAACAAGAAGGTATTGATTATGATGAAACCTTTGCTCCAGTCGCCAGGTTAGAATCTATTAGACTATTAATTTCTTTTGTTGTTCAAAATAACATCACTCTATATCAAATGGAATTTAAGAGTGAATTTTTAAATGTCTATATAGAAGAAGAAGTTTATGTCTGTCAACCTCCTGGTTTTGAAGATTCAAAATTTCCAGAACATGTTTTTAAACTCAAAAAATCTTTGTACGGGTTAAAACAAGCTCCTAGAGCTTGGTATGAGCGTTTAAGCAATTTTCTTTTAGAAAATAATTTTACCAGAGGGAAAGTGGACACAACTTTATTTAGAAAAACATTTAAAAATGATATTCTAATTTGTCAAATTTACGTAGATGATATTATTTTTGGAACTTCTAATGTCTTTCTTGGAAGAGAATATGCTGAGTCTATGCTGCCAGACTTTGAGATGAGTGTGATTGGAGAACTAAAATTCTTTCTAGGAATTCAAATAAATCAATGTTTAGAAGGTACTTACATACATCAAACCAAGTATGTTACAAAACTTTTGAAGAAATTCCAATTATCAGAAAGTAAGGAAGCAAAAACCCCAATGCACCCTACATGCATTTTGGGAAAAGATGAGGTAAGTAAGAAGGTAGATCAGAAACTCTACAGAGGTATGATTGGATATCTTCTTTATCTAATTGCATCTAGGCCATGTATTCTATTTAGTGTTTGCTTATGTGCAAGATTCCAATCAGATCCCATAGAATCTCACTTAACTGCTGTTAAACGAATTCTAAGGTATCTGAAAGGTACTACTAATGTTGGACTATGTTACAGAAAATCAAAAGACTTTAAATTAGTAGGTTAATATGATGCTGACTTTGCTGGAGATAAAGTAGAACGTAAAAGCACCTCTGGAAGTTGTCAATTTCTAGATGAAAATTTGATCTCATGGTACAGCAAGAAGCAAGCCACAATTGCACTTTCAACCACTGAAGCAGAATATGTAGATGTTGTTGGCTATAACACTCAGATGGTCTAGATGAAGAGTCAACTAGAAGACTATCATCTATATGAGTATAAGATTCCTATCCTTTATGATAATACTTTTGCTATATGTTTATCAAAAAATCCTATTTTTCACTTTAAGGCAAAACATATAGAAATTAAGCATCATTTCATAAGGGACTATATTTAGAAAGGTGTTTTAACTTTAAACTTTATAGACACAGACCATCGATGGGCTGATATTTTTACTAAACCTCTTTCTGAAGATAAATTTAAATTCATTCTAAAGAATATTAGTATGGAATTTTGTCCTAAATGAAATTGTGTTTATCATTATTTTTTATTGTTATTGTCAGAAGTTCTGCTCTTAAATGAATGTTCTAGTTAACATCTCTTCAGAAGTTAGAAGAGAAGTTAAGTTAGAAACCATATCTAGAAGTTATGAAATATTTTCATTACAAATATGGTTCAGAAGCTCATTATACCAAACAACTGTAACGCTTTTAACCTAGAAGTTGAACACGTGTTCAAAACATCTGATAGGTCACACACGCGTGCTAGCTATTGACACGCCGTCCCTAGGTAACTGTTGCAATCTTTTCAAATCTCATGCAATCCCTCTAATGTCAGATGTTATTTATTGCGTGTGATGATTAATTTGTTTTATTTTTTTTTAAATTAACTTTAAACTTTTTCATCTGCATGCGTTTCACTATAAATACTTCTTCTAATTCTACTTCAACTTCTGTGGTGCTAGAAACTCTGAAGGAGTTAAAGAAGGAAAATGAATTTGTTTGTGAACGTCTAGACAAACAGGATGAGACGAACAAAGAAATCAAGACTTGGATGCAGAAGCAAGAGGAATATTCCAATGATATCAAGAACCTTCTGCTTTCCCTACTTTCTCGTCCCACTTAGTCCTTCCATTTCCAACCTTTTGTGCATCATTGTTTTAACCGTTTTGTTTTGTTTTTTTGACAAACCTTCTGTAACCGTATCTTTAAAATTAATGTTATCAGTACTTTGCTTCACTTTACACTATTATTTTTTAAAAAACAATGACTTTTTGAGTATGACAAAAAGGGAGAGAAAATTGAGATTTTGATAGGATCAATTATAACATGTTATTAGGACAAAAGTGTCAAACATTTCTAACAACAAATATACAAGTGTATTTGCTTCTGAAGTATACAAGATTACATAAGCTCTAAAAGAAGACGTTGCAAAGACAAACCCAAATTCTAAAGCCTCAAACTCTGAAATGATTCAAGCTTTGAAATAAAAAAAGAAAACTCTGAAAGAAGGATCTCTGAAAGCTCTGAAAGAACAATCTCAGGGAAGTTCTAATATATATTTAGTTTTCCTTAATTATTTATCTCAGGGGGAGATATGTTCTTCATATATACAAATTTTTTTAATCAAAATCTAATATTTTTGTCATCATAAAAAAGGGGGAGATTATTAGAACATAGTTTGGTTCTAATCATATCTTAGAGTTTTGATGATAACAAGTGAAATAAATTTTGTATAATAAATATGATACTCTGATGTGTATTGATCTCATTTCAGATGATGTTCTGACTCAAGCATTCTAGAATAAAGAAATATCAAATTCTGATGATTAAACAAGTAATAGAAGTTCTAAATGATGAATGAAACTTTTGAACACGCACGCTGAAAGCAACTTCTGAAGGAAACATGCTAATGCAACCTCTGATATAACCACCAAGGAAACCTCTGTTACAAGATACTTTGAGCAAGGCTTGCAGAAGATCATGATTTATCAATACATCGGCTTCTAAGACAAAGTATGCTACAGTACCGTTACTATTAAAGTTAACACGACTTAAGTACTTGAGTGGATCAACTTTCGAGGCTCATTGAGAAAACAAAGCACATGTAGAAAAGCAACATTTATTACGTTTCTCATCATCCAAGACACGCAAAGAAATTATTCATGAGAAGCTATATAAAGAGCAAACATTCAAAGAAGAACAACAACTATTCACAACAACTCTGTAAAGAAAACTTACGCTGCCAAAATCACATACTATTGTGTTAAGTTTATTTTATGTATTGAGCTTAAATATTCTTATGTAAAAAATCACTTTTGTGATAAATCTTTTTAGAAGCAAATTTATACACCTTGTTAGAAGTTCATTTGTAATTGTTCCTTGAGAGACTAGTTGGGTCAGATTTCTCAAGAGGGCTAGGACTAGAAAGTCTTTAGAGGTGTTAGTCACTTGCAGTTGGCTTGTGCATTGTTTATTAGTCACAACAGTTGGTTGTGTAATTGTAATATGTTGATTATTGTGAATTAAGTCCTTGTTTGAGAAAGGCAAAATCACCTTGGTGGGTGGACTGAAGTAGTTTGAGTTTCAAATGAACCAGGATAAAAATCATTGTGTTTAGATTGTTGTTGATTAAAAGAAAACTTAAAAAGGAAAAACTTATTTAACCCCTCTTCTAAGTGTTTTATAAGACTTCACTTTATTCTGTAAATGGTTCAAATTTATGGGTAAAAACACCATATCCAGATGTCATACCTCCAAAGTGTAGAAGGATGCCTTGTAGACCTAAAAAGAAGAGAAATCGTGAACAAGGTGAGATTGATGGCACTGATAGAAAAATAAGGAGAACATGGTTAATTGTTAGTTGCAGTAGGTGCAAGAATCCATGGCATAATAAAAAAAAACATGTAAAGTTATAGGGCGTCCTTAAGAGAACGCTACTCCTACTCAGGGAACTCAAGCCAATGCACTAACTAATACTCCTACTCAAGGATCTCAAGTCAATGCACCAAGGCCTTCTCAAACCACTGCTGCAACTCAGGATTCTCAGGTGACTGCACCAAGGAAATATCAAGCTTCCAAAAGAAAGGCTTCTCAACAACCAACTACTCAGAGTTCTCAAGCTTCCAAAGGAAAGGCTGCTCAACAACCAACTGCTGCAAAGTCAAAGAAGTTGGGCGTCAGAAGGACACCAACTCCATGGGTACCACCTGGACCTGCCACCAGATTAAGTGCAGCAAAAAATACCATTGGCCCAACAACTAGGAGGACTACCCCTACAAAAATATCCTAAAAAATGCTTAGATTATGACATTTAGTTGTATTTTAAGTTTAGTTTGTCTTGCTGGTATTATGTATTTTGTTTAATGGACCACTATTGGTATGCTTAATAGAACACTTGTGGCATTTATTTTGTGTTTAGTATGTCTTGCTGGTTTATGAACCACTAATGTAATGTGGGAACCATCTTAGATTTGGAACCATTTTTGGGTTAAAGTACAATGTTATGAACCACTAACTAATGTAATGTTTTGACATGTATGAATATTGTCTATAATGTATCAACTTTATTGTCTCTAATGTGAAAAAATTTACTGTCTTGTGTTATATTATTGTGAACCACTATTGAACCATCTTATACTGTCTTGTCTCCAAACTGTATTGTCGTCTATAATGTAACATAATAACTAAGATAAAATTCTCAAGAAAATGTTGCATACAAAAAGGTGTAGAATTACACAAGGTTCTGGTACTTTCAAATGGCACAATACCATAACTAAGACAACATAATTCTCAACAATCTGGTACATTCAACTGGTACAATAACATATCTAAGACAGAAAAACTCAATACATGAAAAACCACATAACTAAGAACATTATAAAAAGCATCATAATCCAACATTTTTCCAGCTTGATCATCTTGTTCAACTGCCTCTTATTTTGATATATCTCTTTCCTTATTTCTTCACTTGACACTTTAACTTTGTTAACATCCATTTGCAATTCTTCAATTTTCTTATCAAGCTTTTCCAACCGAGACATCAAAAATTTGCCCTTATTATCTTCAGTTTCCTCATAAAACCATTCGAAAAACCCACACCCAGGTTGCACAGATCCCTGCATTCACGGTTCCCTTCACATATCAGTTTGAGAGACGAATATATTCAAGGTTCTGTGAATAAAGAACATACCTTATAATGCGGACATCCCCAGAAATATTTCCCAAAACTCTCAGCGGACGTCGCCGTTTGTAGAATTGCCTTGTCTCCACAGTGGCAAACCGGTTTCCATTGCATGTTTGACATGGTATAAGGCTGGGAATTCATACTTTCATGACAACTTTGTATCATAGAGGACAAACAACTGGAAGATTTCATAGAGGCGGATCAATTTCTGTGGAGAGGGAGAAGAAATTTCATGAAAAACCCTAGCCCCCAAATCGTTTGCAATTTTGTAGAAAACCTTTCACAGAACAACAAGGAAGGCGGAGAAGAACTAGAAATATCCAAGTCATATGCCACGCAAGCATTTTTAAACGGTCGTTTCTACAAAATAGATGGAAGGACTTACGTGCGCCATCTTAAAAAGTTAAGGGAGCTATTTGCACTTTTATAAAATTAAGGGGCCAAACTAGACCCCGAGATAAATATAAGGGACGAAAAAGGGTATTTAGCCTTAAATATATTATTTTTTCAAAAAAATTTAAAATATAATATAATTTCTTTACCTTTATATTTATTGGGGCCAATTTTAAAAATTGACACGGGACCTCCAAATTGTCGGAGACGACCCTGAATATGAAACTATTTTCCTACTTACTCACACTTGTTATATTATTCTAACAAGTTCGGTTTTTAAAACACCAATAATTTTAATTATAAAGAAAATTACTTCAACATTAAAAAGTAAAAAATAATAATTTTATTTTAAAACAAATTTTCCAGTTAAAATTACACTAATTTGAAACGGATAGAGAATGAAAAATGAAACATGTATACATGGGGTTTGCAAGTTCATGATTGGTATAATTAAATTCTAGAAATTCCAGCTACTAACATGAATTATTTAATTTTGTTTTGTTTTTATATTAGAGCTGTCTATATTCAGCGGGGCACACAAAATTAAATAAATAGTTCAGGTAATTATCAGTTGAATCTTAATTTAAAATTAAATTTAGTGTGATATAGTTATACGCCTATGGCTGCTCAGAAATACAATAAAAACAAACAGATAGAGCCAAACGTGTACTTTGTTAAATGGTGCAAAGTTCATAAATGCGTCACTGAGAAAGATTTTGCATGCAAAAAGATTGTCTCACAAAAGTACTTGAACAAGATTGCTAAAAACGTGACTTTGGGATGGTTTGCAAGTAAATTCACTTTGATACAATGAATTTGAAAAAATTTAAAATATTATTAGTTGGTTCAATTACTATTATAAATGATAAAAAAACTCATTTAAATTCTGACCAATGTTGAAATTAAAAGTTAGTTATTTTTAAGTTATTAAATGTTATTGAATTTAAAAATAGAGTTTAATGAATATGCATTGTTATCTAATGAAAATATATTATTTTGTCATATCACTTAAATATTTTAAAATTTTCAATATGATTTAATAAGATGATTGATCGTCATTGATTGATAATATAAAAATATTTTACGTTATCACAGTATCTTCTATTTTCTCGCAAAAATGATTAATGGAAATAATTGAACAATTTATTTTACAAAATATAAATAAATTTAGTAAATTTGAGAAAGTAGACAAAAACTAGATTAAAAAACACCAACAAAACTAAACAAATAGAAGAGGCATTAATGCACAAACACCCAATAATCTGAAGCAACGAGCATGAAACGTCAAAGAACGAGATATTGACCCATCAACTCCACCTTGACTTGGGCCTATAGAACGCGGCAACGCCCCACCTCACTAAGGGCAAAAAAATATTTCGCTTAAGCAGATTTTGCCTAGTCGCCGATCGGGAGAAGATAACAATTTTGAAAGGTGTCAAACTCTTCCAACCCCAGTACAACCTCTAAATCATCCTAATCGACCTACTATATATCCTATCTTTTAATCTGGAGAGATGGTTATAAGCTTAACTCACCAAAAATCTACCAATTGGATTAGGATTCCAAACCCAACTAACTTCCTGACCCGACAAAATTACTCCCTTAAGAGAACTAACCAAGACCCCTAACAACATACACATCCACCTAAAATTTCAAATCTAGACATTCTCCACACAAGAACTCATCCCTATCACATCCTAAAATTTTGGTCCGGAGATAAGGAACAACATGTCATAAGATACACAAGTGATTCGCCCTTAACCACACACCATTTTAGAACAAGGTGTGTAAATCCTTCACAACTAAATTTTTTATAGACGAGGAATACCAATCAGTCAGTTCACCAAGTGTACAACCCAGGAGAGATACATCTCTCCACAAAAGAGAACCTCTCATAAAACCTCATCCCCAAAAAAAGAGACCTTATGAATATCGATCTACCAAGATCCTTTAGTGCCACTTGCTCAAAAAGGTCAAATTAACTATGTCGTAGATCCTTAACTCCTAAACCACTCATTTTTCTAGCTTTACACAAATTCTTCCATTTTATCCAAGCTGCCTTGACCCCACCTTTAGAACCTCCTAGAGAAAGTTCCTTAGCAAACCAACTATCTTCTTCCACACTAACACTAGTATCTTCATTAAAGATAGGAAGAAGATTTTAATTAAGTTCATAATCAAATTCAAAGAACCAATGTAGCACTAAGACTAACAAACATATTCCTCCAAGAAGGTAACATTTTAGAAATCGACTTAACTAGGCTCCCAAAGTCCCCTCCCACCCCGGATTCGCACCCATCAGACGTTCTAAATACTTAAAAGGAGTCATCCTCACTTTATAGTGCAAATAATCCTCAACAAAATCAAAAAAGACCCCTCAATATTAATACAATATATATAATTCTTAGAGAAATTTATCATAAGATTCAACACAACCTCAGAGTATCTACTATGAATATGATCCATAGATCAAACATTTATTAGATAAAATTATATCTCGCTATAAATCAAGTTTTATCCTAAAACTCACATTTCATCATAATATTATCATACTATAGAAAGAGATGATGCACACAATTATCAAAGCCGTCATAAAATTTTGAAAGTCTTATGTAAATTAATTAAAATTTAACTCTAAAAAATAGATAGAAATCATATTTAACCATAAATTAAATGTCAATAGTTTATGAGACTCTATTTAATACATTTGAATTGTAAGTTTTTTAAAATCTTATACGATAATCTACTTTATATGCCTTCAAAGTTCAAAATGATCATGATTATTATTAGAATAAAAAGTAACAAAGTGATTATGTTGTTCATTATATTGATCTTAAGAAAGCTTATAACCATAATTTGGCCGACATCAAATTATTAGTTCACCTATAGGAGACATTGGATAAGGGATCACCATGTCTCCTTACTTGTTTGTCATTAGTATAAAATATATATTTTTATAATATTGTTGATCATGTGTATAAACTAGTTATTGAAAGTATATATATTTTAAATAGATCAGGATTTCAAATATCTCATTCTTTAATTTTATTTTATTTTTTTGCAGAAACTTTTATTGAGCAAGCATATTGTATGATGTATTCATGTGGAGCCAAAAAATTAAACTTCTTCTCTAATAGCTAGTTAAAAGAGATGCAAATTTACAAAGATACGGATAGATCCATTGGCTGCCATATATTTTAAATAATTTATTAAATTAATATGATTGCGGATTAGATAACTTAAACTAGAAGAACATCTGATTAATGCTAATGAGGTTCTCGTTGCTTGACTTCTCGGAGACAAGAGCCTTTTCTAACTAGATGCAACGAAAAGATGATTAATAAACGTCATCAAGAATTGATAAATAAACTTGATTTTCCAAATTTTTAGTTATATAAATATTATTCTTTCTCTCTCATAATATTTATGACATTCAAATATTTTATAGATATGTAAAAAGTTATAAAGAAATATTTATGATTTTAACAAAATAGCTGTATTATCTATCCGTCCATTTTCATTATCATAAATATAAAATAAAAACAACTATTGAGGATGATACAGATAATACTATTTAGATGATACAATTGCTTTAAAAATAATAAATAAATAATTTTACTGTATCTTATTCCAATAATATGTTCATAATTGGTCAAATAGATAATGTAATTTTAGTTTTTATATTCATAATTTTTTTAATGACAAATAATCATAAAAAATAAAATAAAAGCATAACATTATCCGTGAAACATGTCACAACAAATGCACAAAAAGCCAAAGAACAAAAAGAAAAATAAAACAAGACAAACAGTGCTTCAAAAAACAAGAGATAAAATCAGACTAAACCTAGAAAAATTAGAACACCAATAGTCTTCTAATCAATCCTTGCTTAAAAAAAAAAACATGTGAATTAGATATTCTTGGTTTTTACACATATTTACAATTTTTTGTGTTTATAAGTTTTTTTAATTTTTTTAAAAAAAAATTAGCAAGTAAAATCAAAATAAAACTCTTGGTATAAAGGAATCATTTATGTTTGTAAAAGTACAAACACGTTTTCTTGTTGCACAAGATAACGAGTAAAAGACAGCTTTTTCAACAATCAAATAAAACAGTGTATTTTGAAGGGCTCCATTAAAAACTTCACATAGCTAAAAGTAAATAATTATAGGTTTTATTTGTATGCATTATCAATATAATATTTTACACATAATCAATCATGTACAAATTTTATTATTTTTATTATTATTATTATTATTATTATTATTATTATTATTATGCAAAACCTTTTTACATTAATAATAAATATGAGAATAAATTGTTCGTAAATCTTAATTCACCAAATAAAAATTAATATTATTAAATTTAACGCTATCACTAAGTTTAATTTTATGAGTTTTTAATGATTATTATAATTTTGCCTACCAATTATAAAAATATATAAATAAAGTAATAACAAAATCAATAATTATAATTTCAAGTAACTTCCGTATTGCATGAAACTTGAACAGTACTACAATATATCTAATCAACCAAAATTACACCTAGCATGCCCCTGCCCGAATCTTGTAGTAAAGAAATTTTAAAAGCCATATCTTACCATATAAATACACCTACATAATAACATCTTCATATAAGTAATCTTTCAAAGCCACCTTCAATTATATAGATTCTATACTTTATATATATCCTCTCATCTACCATATATATCCACAAACTCACTACCTCTCCAAAATTTCAAAAACATACTTATCTTCCTTAGATTTCCCTCTCCCCTCTCCCTATCTCTCTCTAAAACATCAAACAATATCATGGGTCTTAGAGATGTTGGTGCTTCACTTCCACCTGGGTTTAGGTTTTATCCAAGTGATGAAGAATTAGTCCTTCATTACCTTTTGAAAAAAATCACAAATGAGAATGTTATCAAAGGTACCTTAGAGGAAATCGACTTACACACATGCGAGCCATGGCAACTTCCCGGTATTGATCTTTTTATTTCTCTCTATCTTATCTATCTATCTACTCATATCTATCATCATTTTCGTTCGATCTCGGTAATTTTTAATTTATTTAAATCAATTTGAGTTATGTTTTGAGCCTTATATTTATTAATGAGTTGAAATATGTTTACCTTTTTCTTCATTTTTTCAAAGTTTTGTTTAAAAGGTTGCATGTCTTTGTATCAGAAAGAGATGAGAATGAGAGTATAGAATACAATAAAAAAGAAAATAGGTTATGGGGTGTTACAGTTACGTTAAGGTTAATATTTTATTGTTATGTTTTTCAATGATTGATTAAGGACAGTAATGAAACTTCTTCATCACTACTTGTCTTATCTCTACCAATAAATAAATTATTCAGTTTTTTCTTATTATTATTTTATATTATATGATTATGGTACCATATGATTATGCCTTTACATAATAAATAGCTTTTGTCATTTGTCAAATTATATAAAAAATAATTTATTTGTTTAAATAATATTTTTCTTATGTAAGCGCGTCCCAAACTTTTTATTTTTAATACACCATTTTTTTATGCATGATATGATCTTTATGTAAATCTAAACGATATTTTTTATCAATTTGCTATGAAGATTCTATATTTCTTCTTGCTTTTTACTTTGTCAGATTAATTTTCTACTTTTTTTTTTTGTCGTTAATTTTCATCCTTTTCAGAATAGTTTTCTTTAGACTTTTCATTCATATGATTAAATATTACTACATCGTACGTCATCTATTATGTTTTTTTTATACTTTTAGATTTTTACTTTTTTCCTTTCTGATTCGTGCATGTATCTATGTCTAATAAATATATAAACGCACATGTGTTCGGTATACCATACAGCTTTTGTTTTCTCTCATACAAATTATGTTTTGGGTTTTTGCTTATTATGAGTTTGTAAGGAAAACTTATACTAATGAATAATATTGTAACCAACCATTTTGTGCAGTTTGGATATAGCATGAAATATAAAATTAGAAATTATATTAACATAAAGGTCACTCAATAAACTCAATGAAAATCTCACAATTAATAAATAAAATTATATATTTTATATCAATTTTATGTCGATGAAATGTTTGTATAGACGATTCAGATCATTAATTTATAAAATATTAATCATTCATTAGTCAATATGTCTGTGAGAGAAGGTCTGAAGATATTATAATTATAAAATAATTTTACATAAATAATTATCATTATTTTTGAAGTGTGATTTATGAATATTCCAAAAGTTGCTTAATAATAGTATTTTCATCAACTAGGTATTGTGGTAATTTTGATATTTTCATATTGCCTACTTTAGATACAAATATGTAATTTTTGATGATTTTCTTATAAAATAAAACTCTTTCTTCCTTTGTAAAAGGGTGAAGGTTAAGAAAAAACCTAGGTTACGCTATTACACATATATAGAAAAACATGTTCGATAACTGAATCTCCCAAAATATAATTTCTTATATAACTTTGAAAATTACATCTCATTTATGAACTAGTTGACACGCCATGGTGATCAATGATCATCACCATTAAAAAAACCTAATTGTTTTTGTCATTATCTTCATAACTATTAATTAATGAATTAATTAACTACACAAACATATACTTATCTATCAATCAATGCATTTTACCTACCTTAGTCACATGTTTTTCCATATGGTACCTAAAACTGACCCATTATCTATAATTCATGCATGCGTGCTTTTTCAGAAGTGGCTAAGCTCAACGCAACTGAATGGTACTTCTTCAGCTTTCGTGACCGTAAATATTCCACAGGCTTTAGGACCAATAGGGCTACGACATCTGGCTATTGGAAAGCAACAGGGAAAGATCGAACGGTGTATGATCCAATCACTCGTGAGGTTGTAGGGATGAGAAAAACTTTGGTGTTCTATAGGAATAGAGCTCCTAATGGAATCAAAACAGGTTGGATCATGCATGAGTTTCGGTTGGAAACCCCACATATGCCACCTAAGGTATATTTTCTTTGTTTTTTACTTTTTCATTTCTTCAAAACTTTCAATAAAATTTCAAACGTGACAGTGAGATTTTTTGTTGTTATTGATTGAATTGGATAGATAGAATAGAATAATTCATAAGTGGAAAAAAGATGATGTTATACGCATATATTTTTGGTGTGAGGTAAAAGTATCTTTAAAAATATTAAATAAAACGGTAAAAATATCTTTCACTTTAATTAGTGATTTTATGTTTGAATCTTATTTAATTTTGGATGCATTACAGTGTTAAATCTTTTGAGGGACAATTTTTTTATCTCTGTTAATTTAATCTGAGATTTTATGTTTGAATCTGATCCGATTCTAGATATGTGATTGTGTTAAATCTTTTGTGAGAGAACTTTGTTGTCTTTTAGATTAACAAAAGATTTTACGTTTGAATTCGGTCCGATCTTGGACACACGTATGTGTTAAATCTCTTGAAATAATGTTTTATTTTCTATCGTGATCACTGTTCGGAAATTTAGTCTATTCAATTGAGTATAGAGGATATATGTTATAAAAATAATATTTTTTAAAAATGTATTTTGGTTTCACATTTATTATTGCTAATTAAGTCAAACTTTGATTGATTACAGGAAGACTGGGTTTTGTGTAGAGTATTTCATAAAGGGAAAACAGAAAACAATGGCAAGACAAGTCCACAAGACATGTATGAAACCATAGCTCCATCTTTAACCAACCAAACCATGCCAATTGGTTATTACAACTATAACCAATTTGCTTCTTTGTCATCATCAATGACAACTCATGATTACAATCAAAATGATTCATTGTTGAATCTCCTTCAATTATCCAAGGAAACAAACACCAATTGTAGTAGTGTTACTCAAATTAGTCCTAAATGTGATGATGGATATGGATTCTTGTGGGACATGGATTTGGAAGATCATCATGATGGTGTGGAGTCATCAAACTTGGAAGGAATTAGATTCGAGGTTGATAATAATAACAGTAGTATGGTCTTGATATAAAAAGTGTGATGTGTACATATTATAGATATATGCATGGTTGTTAGTTATCTCTCAAGATAGGGGAATTTGTGATGTTGTGATGTAATCATAGTGTTTGGCTTCAAAGGGTATGCCACGTGCATGGTTGGGATTACTTGTTCCATGATTATAGGGTTTTTTCTTCAAGTGTTCAGTGTGATTAGTTAGGCTTTCATTTGGTTATTGGGGTGGGGTTATACACATTGATTATCATTTCTAGTTGGAATGGGAATTGTGAATGTGATTCATTTGTCATGTACATTTGGTATTTTTATAATTAAATATTTATTATTTCTTATTTACTCTAGAAGAAGAAAAAATGTTGTTTGCATTTTTATTTAGTTGTGTTAAAATTTACAGATAATATTCTTGATATTTACTAACGGTTAAATATAACTGTTTTTGTTGGTTTATATGTCTCTATTTTAGGAGACTTGGCTGGTAATTATTCTAAGTTTATCTTATGCAAATTCTTAAATATACTTTGTCAATAATTTTTTTATTCCAATGAAGATTTATTATTCATTTAGTCTATTAAATAATATGATGTCAGTAAAAATAGTTTTCTTCACAGAATTACCTTCAACAATTCTAAAAGAAATAATAGACAATGTAGATGAATAATTAACAAAGCACAACAAAGATAGTAGAAAGTATAAGAAATGCAATAAGATAAACTAATGAGCATAAATATATAACAAAGATAGTCACAAAGTATAAGAAATGCAATAAAAATCAAAATTAAAGACCCATCATTAACATATCAAAATTTCTCAAAACAGCAACAAAAAATCAAAAACTAAAATATACCTCAAAACTAAGTCAACTCGATTTTCTTTAGGTGTGGATAGAGGGTATGAATCTAAAGACGTTTAATGAAGGAGTTCACTCTGGATCTATACATAATCTATTTCCAAGCTAAAAAAAATACTCTTATTAACTATCTCTTTTGTTGATTTTGTGTCACCCTTAAAGATGACATTATTACTGGTTGTTCAAATGGACCATACTACAACAAGACAAATTAAAAGATAATTACCCCTATACTTATTTATGCCCTTAAAGAAAGAAAAGACTCATAAAGTAATATAAGGTCATTAGAGATAAATATTTTCCACCCAATCACTTAAAAATTCTATATCGCATAGACAATCTTAGCTCACAAGTAACAAAGAGATGAGAAATCGTCTCAACCAACCAATCACACACAAAATAATAGGTCATACTAGAACTAGGAATCACACGTAGAGAGCTTTTTTTTTAAACGGGAGACTATAATGCAAAATTTGCTAAGAGAAGACCAAGATCTTAGAAAATGACCAACTTACCCAGATATAGGAAAGGTCTAACTCTCTGTCGGAATAGGAGCCAAAGAAGAGATAAAAAAAACCCTCTAGATAAGATAAGCGGAGGCCGTTGAGAAAGAACCATCTTTAGTATATTCCTAAATCCATTTTTTCTTTCTAATGAAACAATGACATCTCAAAGCATATATAAAAGCTCCTAAAAATGGATAACTCTCTAAGAAAGAAGAGTTTATGCCATCTAAGATCCCAAGTTAAGACTCCATTAACCACCAAATCAATCTCTCCCACCAACTGTGACACCCTAAATTAATTCAACTATTAAATAATTAGAAATTTAATTATTAATTTAATTAAAGGTTTAATTATTAATATTTTTAGATTTGTGGATTTAATTAATTAATTAAATAGAGGGAGTATTGGAGGTGTGAAGTGGAATTGGGAGGTGTTAGAGTAAAAGACTCTAATTAATCTAATTTATTTATTTCTATTATTTGGAATAATATAAAGGAAAGTGAGAAGAGGAATTAGAATTTCATTCTACGTACTTTGGAGAAGAGAAGAGAAAAAGGAGAAAAAGCCAAATCATCGAAAGTTCGAAGATTCATCGCGAGGTAAGGGGTGATTTAGTCAGATTATTATGCCTTATAGGTTTTGATAATCAATAGAATGAATTGATCCGTTAGGGATCTCGAATTAGGAATTCTAGGTTGTGCCCTAACGTTATGATCCGACGTAAAAGCCTTATTTGGAATTGATAGGAATGATTAATTGTGTTGGAAGATTGTAGGTTATGATCCGACGTAAAAACCTTATTTGGCATATTTATGCTTTGGGATGATTTATTTCATGACAGGTGCTGATATCATGTTGTGGTTGATGATGGTTTATGATGTCTGATGTGGTCATAATCCGTGTTGAGTGTTGCATGCTTTTGATGTGCATGCATATGCATTCTGGTGGAGTTAATTCTCATTGTGTGGAATTTGACTTGTTTTGCCAATACCCGTACCCAGTGGATAGTGGTGGTGAGGCCTGGATTCTTGATCCAGTGGTGTATGGGCGAATCGATGATTGACGCTGTTTTCTGAGGTGTAAACGGAACAGGGTGTGAACTTGGTTCACGTTTGGTACCACATGCATTGAGTCTACATTGCATATGTAATTATAACATGTTAGAATGGTTTCTAGTGTTATAATTGCATTGATTGTTATTATGTGAATTTTGATTTGTGTGATCTGTATTGGTGAACGGGAATCTGAATATACTAATGAGGATGGAATAATGAATTGATTGTTCTATTGTTTTAAAGAAACGTATAATGCATTTTTAATTGTTGATGAAATTTCACCCTTACTTTGATGATTTCAGATCGAAGTGATTAGCCACTTAGGAGCTGGTGAGGATAGCCTTGAGCTGTGCTATTTAGATTGTTCGCGTGTCAGTGTCACGCTCTGGTAGTAGTAACACTGGAGAACGATTGGTTTAGAGTTATCATTAAACTCTATTTTCTTTTGGTTTATGTTGGAATAATCATGAATTTGAATTATTCTGGATTCTTATGTTATTTCCGTTGTGTAAAACATAATCTTTGGTTCTGAATTATTTAATGAAGTTCTTCAGTAAAAGCATGATTACTGTTATGATGTTTTATCATTTTAAATTTTTAAACTGTGACGCCTTTCGTTATGTTAAACTCTGATTAATTATATAATTCGCGGGGAAATTAGAAGGGGTGTTACACCAATCCATCAGACTGAACAAAGTTAAAGAATAAACTAGGGAACTTTGTACTTAAGGGGGTGGTTCCTAACTACGGGTCCTTCCAAAATAAAGTTTGAATACCTAACCCAACTTTCCTAATGACACCGTAAAAAACAATTTGATCTATCACCCTCTTTAGATCCAAGAAGAGACACACATTTTACACCAAGAAGAGAAAGAGTGGGACCCCTAGCCCCCTCCCCCCCCCCCACACACACACATAGAAAGATGAAACAATTTTAGTTATATATCTAACGACATGAATACGCCTCGAAAGACCTAGATCTCCTATAAGAACCATCAATCTCCATTTCACAAAATGGAAAGATAACCAACTAGAGATACATCACTCCTAGCCTAACTCTCGTATGTTTTTTTCTCAAAAAAATATCCTGACTTAACCCTGGATATCTTTGAAGAATCTTTCACCCCTAACATATCATTTTTTGTAACTTAACCAACTTCTTCCAACCCATTACAAACATATTCAAAAAATACAATAAGAATATGAGGATTGCATTAAGAATTAAATTTATAAGAACCATTATACCACATAAACTAACATATCTACGTGTCCAAGAATTGAGCATATCTTTTTAGAAATTTGACTAAAGAATTCCAACTAGTTACTATTTGAGGATTAAGTCTCATTAGTAAACCAATTTCAAGATACTAAAAAGGAAGAAAAGCATTCTCATAATGAAGAAACTCTCTTGCAAAGTATATAAAGACAATATCCACATTAACCCATATAAGATTACTCTTGAGAAATTAACTCGAAGTCTCGAAGCCAACTTGAAATCTCTAAGAAGTCGTAATACTCCAAAAGTTCTCTAGAGTAGGATCAGCCATCACGAGACTTTCATCCAACATACTAAAGATGAAACACCTCCAACGCATATGTTCCAACCTTGAACCCAGAGTATAGAATAAACTCCTCAGTCCTGGTGACTAGACCACTAAGCCCATCATTCAGTAGAAGAAAAATAATGGGATCTAGATGACCTCCTTACTTCAAACCCATTTAGATGATGGTATTTTCTATAGAACACCCATTTACTAGGGTCGTGAGATTTCAATAAAAAACACAAGATCTCATCCAAGACCTCTATTTTTCAATAATTCTGAATCTGATAAACATGTAATCTAAGAAGTCTCAATTAATTGAATCATACGCTTTCTCAAAATCTACCTTAAGAATGAGGCAGGCTCTTTTTAGATATCTTGGCCAAGTCGGACACCTCATTAACAACCACCACTCCATCAAAAGAAATTCACACCCATAGAAAAAGTAGATTAATTATGGGATATGAGCTTATCCATCACTGACCCAAGTCTAATGGAAAGCCTTTTAGTCACCAAATGAGATAAGGAAATAAATATTAGGGAATTCGACACCAGGGACCGCCCTCCACCCTCTTGGCCTTTAGTTTTAAGTCCACTCCCCACTCCCTTTACAATCAAGTGTAACAAGCCCACCAGCTTCCACTTTGGTCTGTCGTTGAACCACATCATATTGGGAAAGTTCTGCTCTGATACTATTTGTAACTCCCTAGTCTACTTTCATGGTTATCGACATAGCCACAAACCAACACGACTCTTTTTCGGATGCTTTTTTCTCACTCACATGCTTTCCAGAAAACTTCCAAGAAGGTCGCCCATCTAAATATTATGCCAAGTCAAGCGTTCTTAACTTTGGATTTCTTATTTGTTAGTGTAACACATTTTTTCTCGTATTTTAATTTTAATCGGGTTTTTATTGATTTTTATGAATTATTTGTGTGCTAGAGTATTTTATTGGAATTAATTGAGGGGTGTATGTGTAAATTATTATAATTTAATTAATTAAAATAAATAGAAAAATAGAGAATTTTGAGAGTTGGAGTTACAATAGGAATAATGAGAAAATAAGAGAAAGATGTACATTTAAGAATAAGTTGGGGTCAAGATGAAATAATCAAAAGACTAATACTAGGTTAATATTAATAGAGAACATAAATTCTGATAAGTGAGCACGAAGTCTCTAGTTCTCTTCAGGTAGCGTATCACATGCTTTATTGCTACCAAGTGTTTCATACCAGATTTGCTTAAATATCTTCCAAGAACTCCTACAATTAATGCTACATTAGGACATGTGCAAACTTGAGCATCCATAAGAATCCCCACGACTAAAGAAAATGGAACCATATGCATATCTTATTTTTCAAGATTCATGGTGGGGCACTGTTTGAGACTAAACTTGTCTCCTCTAGCAACATGTATGTCTCCTAGATTTCTATATTTCATGGAGAATCTAACCTAAACTATATAAATATATCCCCTATGTGACATTTATAAAATACCTTGAGAGTGGTCTCTAAGCATGTGAATTCCTAAGAAAAATGAGGTGTCCCCAAGATCTTTCATCTCAAAATTCTTTATGAGAAATCTCTGGGTTCCAAAAGGATATCATCTACGTATAGGACCAAGAAAATGAATTTACTCTCACTGAACTCTTGGTACACAAAATTATCAACTATATTAGCCTCAAAACCAAATGAGGATATAACTTTATGAAATTTGTAATATCATTGACAAGAAGCCTGTTTAAGGCCATAGATGGATTTATTGAGTTTGCAAACCACAAACTTTGGATCTCTTGACACAAAGTTTATTGGTTGTACCATATATATCATATCTTCAACGTTTCCATTTAGAAACACAACCTTTACATCTATCTGATGCAACACTAAATCATAATGAGCTACTAATCCCATCATGATCATAAGAGAATCTTTCGAAGAAATTAGATATAAAGTCATTTTATAATCAATGACTTCCTTTTGAGCAAATCCTTTGGAGACAAGACGAGCATCATATCTCTCACTGTTACCCTTTAAATCCCTTTTGATTATAAATATCCATTTACAACTAATGGGTTTCTTTCCTTCAATCAATTTAACGAGATCCCTAACATCATTGTCAACCATCAACTTTATCTTATCTTGCATGGCATGAACCCATTAAGGGAGTTTGGACTTCGCAAAACTTGACTAAAGTTGATAAAATCTTCCTCAGTCAAACCAATTCCACCCTCATGTTCCTAAGAAGGTTACACTTGATTCTGGAAATATACAATACAACTTTTATCAAAGAATATCTATCATCCATTTTCACGAACTATACATCACTGATCTTTCCGCCACTAGAGTTGTATCATCCGCGTACTTCACTTTGTTCTACATGGCATAATTGATTGTAACAAGCCAATATTTTCTCTCTGTCATATATGTTGAACACCTGGAGTCTAAATACCAAATATCGCTGCACTGTGCAGCTTCTTTCAAAGTTATTGTGGTGTATTTTATATATGCAACCGATTTCAATAATTGTGCAACTGATTACAATAATTGGGAAATCGATTGCACTTTAGTTCTGCAACATTTTTCAAAATTTTGTTGTTGTTATCGTGCACCTTGTTGCTGCTACATTCTCCCTCTATGATCATGACTAAGATTGTGTTCTCGTCATCAAACACTTATCGGGAAACTCTGTAGCTTCATATATTTGGTGCTCTTTCTTTCTTACAAAATGACCAAGCTTTTGATAATTAAAGCAATGCACGCTGCTTTTGTCACCCATTATTCTTCCACCCCTTAGATGTACACCTCTAGAGTTGTTTGATCCATCAGCTCTACTACCATTATTTTCAACCTTTTAGAATGCTGAATTCTTGGAATTTTTGGACTCTCTTCCTCCAAAATTATGAAAGTTTCCTCTACCTTTTCTCATAGGACACTTTGCCTTCGCCTTATTGTCTCTCTCAATGAAATGGGTTTGCAAAGCTATCTCTTCCTTTTCCTTATCAACATTTATTTCCTCCATTCTCTACTCATGTGCCTCTAGAGAGCTCCACAGCTCCTTTTTTCTTATTGTCTTAAGATCATTCGTTTCCTCAATTGCTTTGACTATGTTATCAAATCTTTTCGTTAAAGAACATAAGATTTTCGCGACAACATACTGCTCCGTGATCATTTCTCCACATGCTTTTATTTGGTTCACCAACTGAGTAATTAACGTTGTGAAACCGTTGATCATATCATTTTCCTTCATTTGAATCAATTCAAGCTGACACTTGTAAGTTTGTAACCTCACCTCCTTCACCATGTATGTGTTTTCTTTCTCAAGAATCTCCCACATTTGTTACGATGATTAACAATCACCAATTTTCTCAAAGTTGTCACCATCCACACATTGATGATTAAAAAATAATTCCTTGAAGTCTTATTTATTTTCTTCCTTATGTGTAGCTCATTATGCATTACCTTTGACAAGAGGATTCACATTGTTCTTTATCACTTCAAGAACATCTTGGTAGCCAAGAAACACATTCATTTTCTTGCAGCATTTGTTGTAATTTTTCGCATCAATAATGGATAGGTTTATATGGATTATTTTATTGGAGTCTGAATTCATGTTGCACACTAGGTGATTGATGGATCGAACTAGAATCTTGATGCCAAATGTTAAAACTTGAAACCACAAAATCGGTGAAAATGGAGTAATTAAGTGTGGAGAATGAGAGAATTAGAGAGGCTAGTTAAGAGTGAAAAGTATTGATTTTCTCACAAAATACTCCAAAGGTATTTATGTAACAATATAAGAGTTGAGGTACAATTAACTAACAAAAAATCTAAAACTCTCAACGAGTGTAATCAGTTGCAATATTAGTGAAACCGATTGTACTTTGCTTCAATTTTTTGTTTTAACCAAAAACACTTAGACTATAACCAATTTCACTATTTGTGCAATCAATTATATTTTTCTTGTGTTTAATATTTTACAAAGGGATGCAACCGATTGCATAAAAACTACAACCAATTACACGACTTAAATTATCTTCTATTCTTAACATATGAAATGTCGAGGAAGAAAAAAAAAAGTGGAATATAAAGGATACTATAATGTGAAAACGTTATTGGGGTATTAACATTAAATGTGGGGGTTTAACTATAAATCTCAAATGATGTAGAATGGAATGATCCTATTATCGCAATGAAAATAATTTGGAATAGATTATCTTAAAAAAAGTATAATAAAATGTTAAATCCAATAGACTGATTAACTTTTTTTTTGTCAACTGATTAGGTATTTAGGAAAAAGATAATATTTATAAAATTTTAAAGCTGATTTGTTATGTTACTTGACTCTCTGATCCCATGCAGGAGATAATAGAAAGAGGGAGGAGCAGACCCTATCCTTTTGCATATTTTTTTGTTCCTTCATTATTACTTTATAATTCAATATTATATTTAGATAACTTAGAGCTTGAGAATATCACTTGAGCTTTGGGCCTAAAATTAACACTTTACATTATTTATATAAGAATTTATACTTATTTATATATATATATATATATATATATATATATATATATATATATATATATATATATATATATATATATATATATATATATTGTGTGTCATGTTAAACTTACTTATTGAATTATTGACTTTATCCTACTGATCTTAAATTTTGATTCATCGCACTTCAACAAAAATGATTTTAGGTAATTTGCAGAGACCGTGGTCAAACAAACAAAGACTGTAGTCTAAAACTTTAAGCTATAGTTACCAATCGTAGAATAAGCGCCCGTTACATATTTCAATAGACTATGGTTTTTGTACTTTCACCAACAAATATGAATATCTATTGTCAAAAGCATATGTGTAGACCACGGTTTGTGAACTAATTTTAGACCGCTTTTAGATTAAGCTACACCTCTGAAACTACAGTCTATTCATTAGATTGCGATTTTTTAACAAGTATTACTCCTTGGTTGGTTTTGTTTAGACCACAAATTTAAAGTGTTGCTTATTCTTCATAATATAACATATTAAAAATTACAATATAAAATTAGTAGTAATAAAGGAAACATTACCATCATTCAACAACAATACTTTAACAGTTGATAAATTTTCGAGACACACCTAAATAGTGGATAACATCCAATGATTACAAGCAATAGAGATTACAGCAAAACATAGATAGTGATTCACTTGAAATTTTCATATTCAAATGTAATCTTGTTTGAGTTACAGGAAAACAACTTCTATTATCCTTCCTACTTCTACCATTTTTCCTATTGTATGATGTCAAAGATTAGTTATGGGAAAAATGCTTTTCCTAATGTAACTCTTAGAAATGGCACAACAACCATATATTAAAAATCTACTTCAAAATTGAATAACAACCGAGACACTGAAATTCTGGTTAGGGCAGACTCTGGATGTCGTGACATTTGACCCGACATTATAAAACAGAAAAGGTAGAGTTACAATTAAAATACAGGAAACAAAAGAACACAAGGAATTTTTAACCCAGTTCGGTTCTAACCAACCTACATCTGGGGGCATACCAAGCCAGGAATTAAGTTCACTATCAACAGTATTAATTCGGAGGGAAACCACCCTGTTTACACTCATCAATTAATCAGACTACCCAATAACCCTTCTACCTAAGATACCAAACTTAGATATGAGAACCTCCGCTCACTTCCAATCACCTTAGTGGTGTCTATCAGCTACTATCACACCAACAACTGCATCAACTTCTTGGCTCCTAACACAATCAGCTTGGAGATACCTCACTCCAAACACAACTAAAACAGTTTGAAGATTCCTCACTTTAAACACAATCTAAACTAGTCACTCAAGAGACACAAACCAAACTTGGAATTGCATCACAACTTCTTCCAAGTACACAACCACACTCATTGCTTCATAACTTCTGAGTGAGTAAAATAATCCTCTTGCCTACAGGCTTCGAGGTACAAATCAGTGACTATCTCAAAATCCGGGTGGTTCACTTACATGGCTAACCCTAAAGATTACATCTTTCTAAAACCGGCTTGCTTACTAAAACTAGGTTACAACTGCTTATTTATAACCTATTACCCAACTATATTTGGGCCTTCAAAATAACAACATAAGTTGTAACAAACTTCTACAGAAACATACTTTTGCATAAACAAAACCGCAAATAACTTCTGCTACAATCAAGGTCCTTGCCGATCTTTCTCCTTAGCTCTTGAACCTCCACATATGCCAAAGTCATGCCACATAAGATGCATAATATTCCCATAATATTCTGCTCTTGTTAAAACAGAATTGTAATAAACTTAACAGTTTCTGTAGCGTGATATCCTGATGTCTGATGTCTCGACATTTCATATGACATGCTGTTCCAGATGTTGAAACTCTTCAACACAACATGTTCAGGCATTCTAATAGGACTTTTGCTGCAAATACCTATTGTACAAAATATTGTTGCTTCTTATTATTTGTTTTATTAAAATTGAGCCAATCGTCAAGTTCAAGGAACTTACAATCTCCCCCTTTGGTAAATTTTAGCTAAAACAAATAAGTACAATTACAAGCAGTTGCATTAAAAGGCAGCAACAATTACATCTTCTCTCCCCCTTTTTAGGAAAAATTTGACAATGGGAGCCTTCAGAAAACCAGATCCACTGGCATGAAAACCGCACTCAAATGAACTTCATTTGATATGTTTTTCACTGTCTTTCTGAAATCAATAGAGGTTAAGGAGTTCTCTGTAAATACCACAGCTGATACTTTTTGGTGTTCACAGATTTTGGCCCTTGGTCAAGGTGACGAGGATTCTATTTCTAGGGAATGTACTAAGGACAAAGATGTACCATCTAGACTAACTCTGATCATTTTTAAAGGAGTTTGGCAGCTTCTGATGAGAAGAGTTAGTTTCAATAAGGTTCGAATCACCTCCTGCAGATACATGTGAATTCACCTCTTCTTCCACCAATCAGGGATGTTTCTTCAAAAGATATCATAACATGTGACTTTGACCAGATTCTTAATGATATATACCCTTCAACAACTAGCAAGGACATTGTTTTCTCGAGTTTCTAGATGTCCCCCCATTTTCATGACTTCTTTTGAATAAGTCATGCTCTCATAATCTAAATTAGCTTAATTGAGATTTATTTGTCTTCAGATTATGTTAACAGAAGAGTCTTCTTTTTGATACGTGCATATACTTATTTCTTCTGTTTGTATACTTCACTTATGGTTGATGACACTCAGTGAATATTTGGGATGCCAATGATGTTTCAACATCTTCTGGGACATTCACACAGAGTTCATTTGCCTTAACTCTGAGATAATAACACTGCTTCTTCAAGACTTTCAGCACATAGCAGTATAATCTCCCCTTTTTACATCAGCTAATGAATAATCTCCCCCTTGACATTATATGGTCATCAACAGATACATCAACAGTCCCTTTTTTCATAATATATCCAATTGCACTAAGCAAGGAAGCTTTGACAATTTATAATTAAAATTGCTCCTTAAATATCTAGTTCCTCTTCATATGGATAACTACTTCTTCAAATAGATTGTTGCTCCGTAAAGGTACTTTTCTCCCCCTTAATATTTGAAATCCTCCTTTTAGCTTTTAAGATAAATCTAATCATGATGTTGTTACTCTTACTCCCCCTGAGTTATACAAATTAAGGACACATTTGAAGCTGGTCTTTATAATTCTTGAAGCATTCTTCATTTGGACTTGCCACAGTTTCAAAATTAGGAATCCTTGGTTTGCTTGCTATACAAGTTTTAGATTGCCACACTGTGTACCTTGAAATAGAAGTAACTTCATAGTTAGTCATGCATAACTAATTATATTTCTTCAAAATATAAGTATGACATTATCTTCTTCTCCAATCTCTGGTGTCTTCAATAATTGTGATGTTGCATCTTTGATATTGACGATCAGTTCACACTATGCCATGAATCTATCAAACACACACTCAGATCCCGACAGAGTTTATGAGTTTTGAATTCAGGTTGCACATCTAATAAGTACTTAGTCTCCCATCAAAGTACCTACTAGTTAGTCAATTACAATTAACTACTCACACTAGATTATTCTGAGTGATTACATCTTCACACTCACTTCTACTTCCAGGCAATAATATATATATATATATATATATATATAGTGGTTATGGGGTTAACATCCACATTTTCTCATTCATAACATTTGGGGGGAACATAGGAAGCACTACAACTGTCAACTCTACATCCAAACAATTTACACATCAATAAATAATATGATCTATATCTCAATAAGATTTTCTTTAGACTATCACTTCTGATTTTGAGATGATGGATGCCATAGTCTGTACTTATAGAGGAGATTCCCTCAACTAGGTTTCTGGAATAGACTTGATTATGGCGTGACACTGAAATATTCAGATTCTTCACTACTATCTGACTTCCTTGATTCTTATTGACAATACCCTTCCAGGACAACATTTAGGACAATTAACATTCATGATCATATTTCACTGTGGTTGAGACACAATATTCAGCTCCACAATCTGTTCTATGATCATGAATAAAACTCTGTATATCTGCTCCCTTTAATCAGAAGGATGTACCAGATATAAGCTCATCTTGATATCACATAAAGGGATTGAGGGGTATACCTTTATGAGTCTTTTACTTGCACTGAGATTGACTTTTATACTCCCATAAGCTTTGGTCAGAAATAAACTGACATCTGGAGTATAAGATCTTGTTGATCGTGTCATGATCAACTAATAAGCAGATGTCTCCTCTTCCACATTAGGAGCAGGTTCCAAACATATGTACTCACACTACATTTGTTTAGCACCCAAAACATCTGTTCTTCAACTGGTAGCTGCATACCAGTAAAAATGTTCTAACATCCTATAGAACATATGTTCCACCTTCTTGGAACACATCATCCTTGATGGTCTTCAAGGTCTTCAAACTTGCAGATTTATATGAGGATCATTGATCAATTGATACTCATTAACTCTATTAATATATGCCTTTATGAGTGGACTTGAGGAATGACTCAAGTATCTTTGACACTTTTAATATAGCTTTAATAATCTTCCAAATATTTTGTTGATAAAGTAACCCTAGGATTATAGGGGTTGTATCAGAGGCTATGCAGATGAATATAGCCATATCTCAACAGAATGTACACAATGCTTACTTCATAATTTACTTGTAAGCATGAAATCCAAGGATTTAAAATAAATCAATCCTACAAAATGCTTGCTTCTTTTCCAAGCAACAGAATAGACCCAACCAATATCCTGACCAATATGGAAACACATAAGCACATAAGTTATCTTATCAACAACTTCGCTCCCGCATGAAGGTTTTGACAATTTTTTTCTGTGCTGATTATAGGCTAAACAATACAATTCAAAATCCTCACTCCCACATGAAGATTTTGAATTTAACTTTCTTGTTCCAAAATCTTCATCTTCTTTCTTCAAGAAGGTACAGGTTATGGTCAGGTTGGTCTAGTTCTCCACATATAGGTCCATCCTCCACTTCAAGGGACCATACAATATGAACACTCCTTATTCAAACAAATTACAAATAGGTCCATCCTCAACTTCAAGGGACCAAACAATATGAACATTCATTGTTCAACAATTTTCTACCTTGTGAACAACCAGAAAGTATCCCCCATGAATCTCATCCAGAAACAGACAGGATGCCTGCTCTGATACCAATTGAAATTCTAGTTAAGGCAGACTCAGGATGTCGTGACACCTGATCCGACATTACAAAACAGACAAGGTAGAGTTACAATTAAAATGCAGAAAAAAAAGAACACAAGGAATTGTTAACCTAGTTCGGTTCTAAATAACCTACATCTAGGGGAATACCAAGCCTAGAATAAAGTTCACTATCAGCAGTATTAATTCGAAGGGAAACCACTCTGTTTACACTCCTCACTTAATCAGACTACCCAATGACCCTTCTACCTAAGATATCACTCTTAGATATTTGAACCTTCGCTCACTTCCAATCACCTCAGTGATGTCTATCAGCTACTATCACACCAGCAACTGCATCAACTGCTTGGATCCTAACACAATCAACTTGGAGATAACTCACTCCAAACACAACTAAAACAATTTGAAGATACCACACTTCAAACACAATCTAAACTAGTCACTCAAGTGACACAAACCAAACTTGGAATTTCTTCACAGCTTCTTCCAAGGACACAACCACACTCATTTCTTTGCAACTTCTGAGTGAGTAAAATAATCCTCTTGCCTACAGGTTTTGAGGTACAAATCAGTGACCATCCCTCAATCCGGGTGGTTCACTTCCATGGATAACCCTAAAGATTACATATTTCTAAAACCGGCTAGCTTACTAAAACTAGGTTACAACTGCTTATTTATAACTTATTACCCAACTGGATTTAGGCCTTCAAAATAATAGTATAAGTCGTAACAAACATCTAGCTAAGCAAACTTTTACAGAAATAAAACCGCAAATAACTTCTGCTACAATTAAGGTCCTTGCTCATCTTTATCCTTAGCTCTTAGACCTCCACATATGCCATCAAAGTCACTCCACATAAGATGCATAATATTCCCAGCATATTTTTCCCTTGTTAAAACAGAACTTTAACAAACTTAAAAATTTCCATAGCTTGATATCCTGATGTTTGATGTCTCGACATCTCATATGACATGTTGTTCCAGATGTTGAAACTCTTCAACACAACATATTCAAGCATTCCAATAGGACTTTTGCTGCATATATCCTATTGTACAAAATATTGTTGCTGCTTATTATTTGTTTTATTAAGATTGAGCCAATCATCAAGTTCAAGGAACTTACAAACACTACTAAAACCCCAAAGCTAACAATATCATCTAGAGAAGACGAAAAGAGATTCAAACTGGTTAAAGCTTAGAATTGTAAACCTAGTGATTTCAGTAGTGAAAATCTCATAAAAGAAGCAAATGTTATTGCTGAATCAAACAATCCAATGTTATTTACTTAAAAAATCCGAATTTGAAAAAAGAGGATATTTAGAAATTAACTGAAAAACATAAAAATTGTGAAAGATGGGAATTAGGGATTAGGAGATTAGGAACATAATAGTAAGGAGTTACAAAGACTAAATATATATTTTGAACCCAAATTTGTAAATACGAATAAAAAAAATGTAAGAGATAAAAGGCATCCTCACCTTTGTATAAAGACGACAAGATAACGCAGAAACAAAGATGGAGTCATGGCAAAATATATTGTTAGGTGGAAATTCTGAAGAGGGAGCATGTTACATGGGACACACATTTAGTGAGAGACACACCACATCTCCACCTAAAACCTTAAGGTGATAGGTGTGTGGATTCTCCCAATTATAAAGTGTTCATTATTCCTTTATCTAACCAATATGGGACTTCTTCCTCACACTTGATTCTCAACACTCCCCCTCAAGTGTGAGCCACAATGCTCCCCCTCATGTGAAAGCTCTCTCTTCCACATACCCTTGTACCACCGTTGGCATTCTCCAATGAATCACCTTCTACCCACCACCTGCGGGAAGTGTTTTCGATACAAGTTATCCTATCCCTATCTCGAAACCATAGGCTCATGATACTACTGTTAGGGGGAAATTCTGAATAGGGAGCATGTTACATGGAATACACCTTTAGTGAGAGACACACCATATCTCCACCTAAAACCTTAAGGTGATAGGTGTGTGGGTTCTCCCACTTATAAAGTGTTTGTTCTTCCTTTATCTAATCAATGTGGAACTTCTTCCTCACACTTGATTCTCAACAGATATGAGATGGAGGAAGAGATAAAAGGCATCCTTACCGTAGTTTTAAATCAATAGGCAAGAGATGTTGGCTACGGGTAATAGGTGATATAATTGTGGCCTAATTTTTTTAGCTACGATTTTTTAGCCGTTGTCTATTCTTTTGTTGCCTTAGTTGATATAATGGTGTAGTGTCAGTAGTTATCTCGTATCTTAGTTCATTTTCTCGACTTTTAAAAAACATTAGGGTTAGACATTTTTAGTAACTTTGAAACTGAGAATAAAAGATAGAGACATAATGTCTTGTTTAAGTTCTAATCATTCGTTTTTTTGGATAAAACATATGTTTTATGTCGAAATACGAAGTAACTTTAGCTTTGATTTTTATAAAAAAATCATTTGCAGAGATGACTATAACATAAGTTTTTGCATTTTTTTCTTGTTCAGTAGGTTTCGGAAATGCATTTCTGAAAAAAATTTAGCCATAAAATTGAGAGTGGCTCAAAAATAAATGAATTGTGTGCATAGGATGTTTCCCGATATGCATTTCCTGAATCTAGGGGTATTTTTGGTTTTTCACTAGGATGGGGAAGTAATACTTAGGGTTCCTTAAGCAAACTCCATTATTTATATGTTGATGGATTTCCAATTCTCATTTCAATAATTCCACCAAAAAATTGATGTTTCTCACAAGGATTTTTAATACAAAATTCCCTTAACACTAAGGACCAAAAATAGTGTTTGAAAACAATTGAGGATTAAATTGTTTCAAAAAAATAAAAGGGAATTGCTTATCACACCATAAATATTGCTTCCCCACCCTCATGAAAAATCAAAACTATTCCTAGAATCCATACATGTTTCTCCGGACGCACCTTAGACAAACGTGACCCATCTCTTTTTGAGTCACACCCTAATTATTTGACTGAATTCGATATGGATATGCATATCTGTAAACATTACGGAGATGCATCTTTGTAATCCATAAAGAAATGTAGAAACGAAACAAATGCATAAACAGAGTCAAATTAACATTGATAACATGAAAAATGGAACATTACATAGACAATTGTTAACATAAATCACACATTACATTTGAACATCAACATGGACGTTTCAATATCTTTATAATATATTCAATCAATCTCGCAATCGTCATGTCCAACTTGATTGGACCTTATATTTCGTAACAGCTAAATGTATTCCACATCACCCTTAAATCTACATATGTCTTCAGCTCAAACTTATTGAACTAGATCTTTCCATCATTGTCAATCAACAGTGAGCGGTACTTGAGCTTCACAATTCTTCAATTATCTGAGTATTATAAGAGATTTATAGTATTATTTTTAGATCTATGAGAGGGGTGTACTCAGTAAACTTGAATACAATTGAGGGTTTTGCTCCGTTGAAGTAGATATACACGACATGCGAAATTATGTTCATTTTGGTGTAATGTGATTTTGTAAAAAATATGAGATGGGAGACCCCTATTTATAGAACTTATAGGTCAATACTAACCTTAAAAAATCTATTTATGTACATGGGAAAATTTTGGAAATGCATTTCTAGTACAACCTTATCTTGATAGTACAGAAATGCATTTCTGATACCACCCAACACACAATCAAATTTAGAAACGACCGAAAAGAGAATATGTTTTAGAAAGGAAATGAAGAAATAATTTGGATATGTATAGATATATTGAAAATTTGAAAATTTATGTATTTAACATCATTAATATCAAACAAGATTACATACAAAATGTGTCTAACCACGTAAATAGATTGTTGAATAAAAACTAAAATGATTCGAAACATGTGTTATTAGTAAAAAGGTTTTTTATAATAATAATAATAATAATAATAATAATGATAATAATAATAATAATAACAATAATAATAATAATAGAATAATAAAATGTTTGTAATCCAATTTTTAAATATTCTAACATTTATTTTACCTATTTTTAATTATAGAAATTGTCTTATTGGGTTAGATGGATCATCAAGATCAAAGAATTTATATTAGCAAATGGTTTATTTGCGTAGAAGAGCTATAGTTTAACTAATATATATGTTGTTTACTGTTGTGTCTGAATGTCTCACAATTGAAAATTGTGTTATAGTATGAGCTTTAAGAGAGAAAGGGTTTGTGAAGAAATTGTGTACTGAATTAATAATAAACTAGTAGAAATATATAAAGAATGAGTCCTCAAACTTTTATGACCATATGAGGTATGTTAGAAAGTGAAATGGGGAGTACAAGCTACCCGATGGTCAAGTGTGGAAGAGCAAGTTGCAAAATTAATTTACATATTAATTGTCATCTTCATCAAGTTTTGAGAGCTATTCTTCAACGGTCCCTCTTGGAATTTATAATAGTTATAAATTATTCCTCTATTTTAAGGTAAAGTTTGTTATTATTAAATTATATTCCCTACACAAAAATACTAAAATGTCTAGTAGTCATTGATTTTATTGATAAAAAATACAATATTGTGTTAGGATTGTGTAGGTGCAATATATGGAACACATACTTGTCAGAGTATCTGCAAAAGATGCTCCTAGATATCATGGTAGGAAGGACTACCCAAGACAAAATGTTTTAGCATCATGTACTTTTTATTTAAAGCTCACTTATGTGCTTGCAGGGTGGGAAGGGTATGCCTCTGACTCGAGAATATGTGCATTAACACGTGAAAATAAACTTAAAATTCCTCAAGGTAATATAAGACTAACCTATACTTATAGTTATTTATATTATATATTTAAAACTATCACATTAATTATTTACCTTTGCTATAGGAAAATTCTATCTTGTTGATGTTGGATTCATGTTGACTGCTGAATTAATTACACCTTATGAAGGAGTTTGGTATCACATGAAAGAATATTCGGCTCAAAATCCTCCCCAAAATACTAAAGATTTCTTTAATCTTTGATATTCTTCTTTTCGCAATGCAATTGAAGAGCCTTTGGTGGATTGAAAAAAAGATTTGAAATTTTATCTAATTCAATAGGGCCAAATATGGAGTCAAAGCTAAAAAATTAGTCATTGTTGAATGTTGCATTCTTCACAATTATCTAATGAGTGTAGACTGTTGAGGAGTCCGGGAAAGTCGAGAGCACCAATGAGACGAATGCTCCAGGATCACAAGAGAGTGAGACGTCACGTCTCAACCCAAAACCTTAAGGTGTTAGGTAAATGAGTCTTATCTATTATAAATCCAACATCCCATCTATTCATAGTCAATGTGAGAGTTTAATCACTCACACTTGCACCCAACATTCTCCACAAAAATTGTGAGTGTTTAAAGTCGCACATTGACTATGAATGGGTGAAATGTTGGTTTTATAAGAGAGATGATCCATTTACCTAAAAACTTAAGGTTTTAGGTTGATACGTGGCATCTCACTCTCTTACAGTCATAGAGCATTAGTCTCATTGGTGCTCCCGACTTCCCTGACTCCCCAACAGTGGTAGCAGAGCCCTTCTCTAACGTTGCTGCATTAGAAAACTTATACTTTATATGTCTAATATTTCCATATTTATAACATCTCACACTCTTTTCATTTTTTTTCTTCACATAAGGCATTCCTCTAGAAATTAACACTAAGGTTTATGAATTATTATCCTCACCTTTCAATCTTCTTTCTTTAGAGTAGTTTACTAGGAACTTCTTCAAAACTCAAAGTTTCCTTCCAATATATTAAAATTGGTTTAATATGCTCATAGGAATATGGAAGAGACAATACAAGTCTCTAAGCTTTAACTTCATCATCAATTTTGACTCCAATAGTTTCTAATTCAGAAATGTAAGTTCCTGAATTGTATGAATTGTCAAAGTCTTAATAAAACAAATAATAACAATAACATGCTGTTTTGAAATTTTTTAACATCTGGAACAATATGTCATATGAGATGTCGAGACATCAGACATCAGGACATCATGCTACAGAAACTATTAAGTTTGTTACAGTTCTGTTTTAATTAGAGCAGAATATTTTGGGAATATTATGCATCTTATGTGGCGTGATTTTAAAGGCTATGTGGAGGTCCAAGAGCTAAGGAGAAAGATCAGCAAGGACCTTGATTGTAGCAAAAGTTATCTTCTTGTTTATCTCTGCATAAAGTTTGTTACTGCAGATGTTTGTTACAACCTATGGTGTTATTTTGAAGGCCCAAATCCAGTTGGGTAATAGATTATAAATAAACAATTGTAACCTAGTTTTAGTAAGCTAGCCGGTTTTAGAAAGATGTAATATTTAGGGTTATCCATGTAAGTGAACCACCCCGATTGTGGGATGGTCACTAATGTGTACCTCGAAGCCCGTAGGTAAGAGGATTATTTTACTCCCTCAAAAGCTGTGAAGCAATGAGTGTAGTTGTGTCATTGGAAGAAACTTTGAAGCAATTCCAAGTTTTGTTTATGTCACATATGTGACTGGTTTATATTGTGTTTGAAGTGTGGTATCTCAAACTGTTTTGGTTGTGTTTTGAGTGATGCATCTGCAAGCTTATTGTGTTAGGAGCCAAGCAATCGATGCAGTTACTGGTGTGATAGTGACTGATAGACATCACTAAGGTGATTGGAAGTGAGCGAAGGTTCTCATATCTAAGTGTGGTATCTTAGGTAGAAGGGTCACTGGGTAGTCTGATTAAGTGAGGAGTGTAAACATGGAGGTTTCCCTCTGAATTAATGTTGTTGATTGTGAACTTCATTCTTGGCTTGGTATGGCCCCAAATTAGGTTAGTTAGAACCGAATTGGGTTAACAATTCCTTGTGTTCCTTTGTTTTCTGCACTATTAATTGTATGTTCTACTTTGTCTGTTTTACAATGTCGGATCAGATGTCACGACATCCTGAGTTTGATGGCACCAAAATTTCAATTGGTATCAGAGCAGGCATCCTATCTGTTTCTGGATGAGATCCATGGGGGATACTTTCTGGTTGTGGACAAGGTAGAAAATTGTTTGAACAAGGATTGTTCACATTGTATGTTTCCTAGAAGTGGAGGATGGACCTATTTGTGGAGAACTAGACCAACCTAACCAGAACTGTTGTACCTTCTTGAAGAAAGGAGATAAAGATGCTGGAACAAGAAAGTTAAATTCAAAGACTACATGCAGGAGTGAAGTTTTTGAATTGAATTGTTCAGCCTATATTTAACACAGAGATGAGAATTGTCAAAACCTTCATGCGAGAGTGAAGACATTGATAAGGTAGCTCTTGTGCTTATGTGTTTCCATATGGTCCGGATATTGGTGTGGTCTAGTTTATTGCTTGATGAAGAAGCAAGCATATTGTAGGGTTAATTTATTTTGAATCCTTATGTGTCATGCTTACAATTAACTTGTGGAGTAAGCATTGTGTAGGTTCTATTGAAGCATGGCTATTTTCCGCTGCATAGCCTCTGATGCAACCCATATAGTGAAAGAAGGATCCTAGGGTTAATTTTATCAACAAAATATTTTGGCAGATTATTACAACTATATTATAAGTGTCAAAGATACTTGAGATCCTTCTCAAGTCCACTCATAAAGACATATATTAATAGAGTTGATGAGTATCAATTGATCAATGGTTCTCATATACATCTGCAAGTTATTTGAAGACCTTGGAGATTATCAAGGATGATGAGTTCCAAGGAGATGGAACCGATGTTCTACAGGATGTTAGAACATTACTATTGGTATGCAACTACCAGTTGAAGAACAAATGTTCTGGGTGTTAAACAAATACAGTGTGAGTACATATGTTTGGAGCCTGCTCCTGATCTAGAAGAGGAGACATTTGTATTAGTTGATCAGGACATGATCAACAAGCTCTTATACTCCAGATGTCAGTTTATTTCTGACCTAAGCTTATGGGAGTATAGAAGTCAAGATTAGTACAAGTAAAAGACTCATAAAGGAATGCCCCTATATCCCTTTATGTGAGATCAAAATGAGATTATATTTGGTACATTCTTCTGGTCAAACAAACCAGATATATGGAGATTTGTTCATGACCATGGTACAGATTGGAACTAAATACTGTGTCTCAACCACAGTAAAACATGGTCATGAATGTTGACTTCCCTAAATATTATCCTAGAAGGGTATTGTCAAGAAGAATCAAGGAGGTCAGATTGCTATGAAGAATCTGAATAATTCTGTGTCATGCCATAACTAAGTCTGTTCCATAAACCTAGTTGAGGGAATCTCCTTTGTAGGTACAGACTATGGCATCCATCATCTCAAAATCAGAAGTGAAAGTATAAAGAAAAGCTTATTGATATGTGGATCATATTATTCCTTGATCATGTTAATAGTTTGGATGTAAAGTTGGTGTATATTGTGCTTCCTATGTTCCCCCCAAATGTTATAAAAATGTGGATGTTACCCCCAGAACCACTCTATGATAGATGATGTCATATCAGATGTTGGAACATCATCTAAATGTCTTAAGTTTTGAATATATATTTTACTTCCAGGAAGTAGAAGTGAGTGTAAAGATGTAATCAGTCAGGATGATCTAGTGTGAGTAGACAATTCTAACTGATTAAACGGGTAAGTACTTTGATGGGAGACTCAATACTTATTAGTATGTAACCTGAATGCCAAACCACTTATACTCTATCGAGAGATGAGTATTTGTCTGATGGATTCATGGCATTTTGTGAACTGAATATCAGTATTAAAGTTCACTATGATCTTCACAAGACTAGAATGTGTGGCAATGTTATCTGGTGATTATTTGAAGAGTTGATTCAACTAAGGAGATACATACAGATGTTGTCAAGTATCTTGATGGGAGCTGGATATTTGTGATAACTGTATGGTAATCTGAAACAAGATGAGAAGAAGTGTGTGATGAATAAAAGAGAATGTCCTATACGGAGTTATAACATCACTACTATTGAAGACACCAGAGATTGAAGAAGAAGATAAGGTTCAGACTTATCTTTTGAAGACGTATCTATGGCTATACGCATGGTTAACTAAGAGGTTTCTTCTATTACAACTTCAGAGTATGGAAATCTCAAATTTGTATATCAAGCAAACTAAGGATTCCTATTTGGAAACTGTGGCAAGTCCATATAAAGAAAGCTTCAAGTATTATAAGGACCAACATCAAAAGCGTATTAATGTTGTATAACTCTAGGGGAGTAAGAGCTATAACATCATGAAAAGCTCCATCTTGGAAGCCAAAAGGAAGAAGTCTAATATTAAAGGGGAACTATAGTCTACTTGAAGAAGCAACTGTGAATATGAAGAAGAACTGGATATTTGAAGTGCAATTGTCTATTGTCAAATGTTTATTGTCAATTATGAAAGATTCCTTATCTAGTGCATTTGGATATGTTAAAGAAAGCGCTATTGTTGTATATGTTGATGACCAGCTAATGTCAAGGGGGATATTATTCATTAGTTGATGAAAAGGGAAGTTTCTACTGCTATGAAGCTGAAGTGATCTTTTATCTTAAAGAAGCAGTATTTTTATAATACCAGAGCCAAGGAAAATGGACTCTTTGTGAATGTGGCATATGATGTTGAAACATCAATATCATTGAGAATTTGAAGTAAATTTAAAGATTGTTGATGGGTTCAAATTCTTTTTCATGACCACCCAGAAATAAGTTATGGCACTATATGAACAAAAGTGAAGAGCGCCTCACAGTAGAGAATCCAATGTTCTGAAAAAGTGAGTCACATGAAGTAAGTGGACAACGTCTGACTGAATGTCAGGACACTATACAGAACATGTATCTGCATGGACATGCTAAATGATGTGAATTATGTGTGCATTGGGACTGTTTTTATCTCAAAAGAAACAATCAAGGGCTATTAAAGGCAGTCAAGAATAGCCTAGACGATGGTCATCTAGTCATGTAACAAATTTTAGGCCTAAATTAACGCACCATTGACTGGGAATTAATTTACCATTAATTCCTAAGGAACTACTGGCCTATTTAAAGGAGTTATCAGCCATCCTCAAACAACAAGTGAGATTTCATCTCGTCTTCACCATGCATTTTATCAAATCTTGGGAAAATTGTGCCTGGATCTGGTTTGGTGAGGGCTCAAATTGTCAAATTTTATCTAAAAAGGGGGAGAGAAATCATATCTCACAAAAAGAGCAGCATAAGAGTACGATACAGGAGAGAGCAAAACAATGTATGAGTCACAAGCTATGTCACACAACAATGAACAACAAATTATTTGTGACTTGTGATCTGAGTTTTGAACACAATTGTGACTTTTGTTATGAGCTACCTGGGAAAATAATAAGATATCACTCAATATATAGTTTATTTCTCACGGTCCTCTTTTTCCACCTTCCGTGACAAGATCTGTCACTTGCATTAAGGGGGAATGAGAGTTATATTCTTCCTCGGGTATAAACTGGACCTTCCTTCCCTTTAACCTGTTGGTTTAATGGGAAAAATAAAAAACAAGAGAAGATGTCGAAATGGATGTTGAGACATTGTCTTCAACTGACAGACAAACAATGCAATTGAAGTCTGCTCTCCAATTGAAGTTGGCTCCCCTGCTCTCAAGACATGAAGACTACTGAAGACTGTTGAAGACTCTTTTAAATTGTAAATTGTAAATTGTTGTTGCTACTTTAAACTTCTCATAATTTTAATTATTTTTTTAGCTAAAATTTTCCAAATGGGGAGTTTGTAAGTTCCTGAACTGTATGAATTGGCAAAGTTTTAATAAAACAAATAATAGCAGCAACAATATTTTGTATAGTAGGATTCTTAACTGATAATCCTATCTAGAAACCTTAACATATTGTGTTGAAAAGTTTCAACATCTGGAACCGTATGTCATATGAGATGTTGAGACATCAGACATCAGGACGTCACGCTACAGAAACTTATAAGTTTGTTACAGTTCTATTTTAATTAGAGTAGAATATTATGGGAATATTATGCATCTTATGTGGCATGATTTTAAAGGCTATGTGGAGCTCCAAGAGCTAAGGAGAAAGATCATCAAGGACCTTGATTGTAGCAGAAGTTATCTTCTTGTTTATCTCTGTAGAAAGTTTGTTACTGCAGATGTTTGTTACCACTTATGCTGTTATTTTGAAGGCCCAAATCCCGTTGGGTAATAGGTTATAAATAAAGAGTTGTAACCTAGTTCTAGTAAGCTATCCGGTTTTAGAAAGATGTAATCTTTAGGGTTAGCCATGTAAGTGAACCACCCGGATTGTGGGATGGTCACTGATTTGTACCTCGAATCTTGTAGGCAAGAGGATTATTTTACTCACACAGAAGCTGTGAAGCAATGAGAGTTATAAAGGATAGTGTAGCACATCAACTGTGGTTGAATTATTATTTAGCTTAAAGAGTCTGACTTGTATTTTTATATTATTACTTTATTATTTTTGTTCCTTGATGAAGTAGAACTAAATTTATTATGATGTTTATTATGATAATGCATTTTTTTTAATTATATTTAGGGTTAAAAATGTTTTTCGTCCCTATAAATAACTTAAATTCGATTTTATTCCCTATAAAAATTTTCTTCGAATAATGGTCCTCCTAAAATTTTTCATCCACACTTTTGCTCACTCCTGCTAAAATCGTCGCTAATTCAGTTGCTAAGTAGACATCATCGCTAAAAACCTCTCCCCTCCTCTTCTTTGAATCAAACATATATTTAGGAAAATTATCTCCCTCCCTTCCCCTCCATTCCTCTCCCCTAGATTAAATTCTCTTTTCTCCTCTGTGTTGAACCAAACAAACCCTTAAGATGGAGCCCTTTCTTTCCACCCCCACAGTTATACCTGGAACCTCCATTTTTGGCCCTTTTACGTTAATACCCTCATAATATACCAATTTTTTTAAAATTTACAAGAGCATATCGGGAATTTAAACGTAATACTAGGAATTTCACTAAACTTACTATTTTTTTGCTGTGCCTAGGTGGGGGGATAACATATATTTCAAATTTCTGATACTGAAAATTTGAAATATCCAATATGAGTTAAAATTTTACAAATATACTCGAAACTTCAAAACTTCCAGTATAAGCTAAAATTTTTGGTACTACTGCATGTTTTTATTCATTTTTTCATAACTTTTCCTTGGAAAATTGAAATAGTACATTAGCTATACGACTTTATATATACATAGAATAGCTGTTATACATATATGCATAGAAAACAAACTACAATCACTTCCAACACTATTCTTCATAGTACCTAAAACGACCCGCATATGTTGATTCCCGTGCTTTTCATCATCAGTATAACTTTGTCTCCAAAAATCAATGACAGGAGTAAATGGATAATCAGGTTTCAACTTAACATGAACCCAATGATTGAAGTTGACAAAACCAACATCAATGATTGTATGGCTACTCATATACATGGGTGGAGCTATGATAAGGAAACATGTGATTTTAAGTGTCTCATAAAGGGAAACAAATACGAAATTGTATCAAGAAGCAATAGGATAAACCATATCAGGAATCATCATCCATTTGTCCCTAACCTGTACACCAAAGTGTTCTACTCGTAGTGAGTTTCTAATTGTAGAGACAGTGTCATATAACAAGTTGGGAAACAATTGAGAGTGTTGACGAAATTGAGAATTTAATTGCATCCAAATCAAAGACCATAACTCTTTGTCTCATCCTAATAAATATGAAATACAACAAAAACGGTTGCACCCCAAAATTTTCCCTCTTCTAGATTCATTTCTATATGGTTTATGCCTCATTATCATTCACACATTTGCATTGCATGTATTGATTCATTTGTGTGGGATCAAGGGTTTTGATTGTATGAGAGGGTGACACTCAAAGAAGAAGAGTTGACCTACATAGGTTAGAAGACTGAAGTCGTAACACCCCGATTTAATTTAGATTATTTTATTCGATAATGTGATGCATTTATTTGTATGGACGAGTCTTAAGAATGTGTTAGGATGCAAATAGTAGCATTATTGTTATTATTGTCATTATTATTGCTATTTTTATTATTATAGATATAATAGTATTTATAATATTAATAATTAATTAATTAAATAGATAAGGGCGGTATGGTAATGTTGTATGGCATTAGTGAGGTTATGATCGGAATAACCATATTAGAGGTCCAAGGGGTAATATTGGACTTAAGAGAAAATTGGGACTTAGGTATTATGAGAATACTATCATAAGAACAAAGAAAAAGGAAAAACATCGTAGGACGAAAGAAAGAAAGAACTAGAGAGAGGAGGAAATTGCACAAACTTGGGAGATCAAAGCTTCGAAACAAGGTAAGGGGGTGAATAGATTCTTTAATTGGTGATCATATCATGAGAGGGTAGTGACGGTTCCTTTCTCTCTTAGATATTGATTAAGCGTATGATTTGTTTTATTAAATTGATTTTGGTATATGAAAATGTGATCATGTATGCAATTGTGATGTAATGTTGTTGTTACTGTGATGCTTCCATTATTATGATGATTTTGTGTGAAATCCCAAACTAGGAATTAGGTACTAGAGACTTGTGAATAAGGGCTTTGGTGACAAATTGTAACCTGTAATTGATGCATAATAAGTAGTGCAGCATAATCCAATGATAAGTGTTGGAATTATGTGTTTAGAGCATGTTTTACGACCTGTAATATGAAGCAAATTGCAGAAAATTGGAATGGTATAGTGCAGAAATTGCAATAGGAAATTCTTGATAACGCAGGATCGTTGGGCGATGCAGGGAGCATCGTCGGGCGACGATGGTTTCGCCAGGCGAGTCAAGGAATGAGAGGATGAGTAGATTTTTGGCTGGTCCATGGAGGATCTCGCAGCGTTCTCACCAGGCGCGTGGTGATGCGAGAGCAGCGTCGCCGGGCGACACAAGGGATCCGTCGGGCGAAGGAAGGCAGGCACAAAGAGTTATTTTGGACCTTTGTATAATGATCATAACTTTAGTTTTCGAGATCCGATTGGTGTACCGTTTTAAGTAGTAGGTAACAATTACTAAGAACCTTGTATTGAAATAGGAAATAGAGGAATAAAGTCATAAAGTGAAGGTCTAGAATGAGAATAGGTTCGATTACTCTTACTAGAATCTAATTGATGTGTTGTTAATAATGATTGTTTGGTTATGATGTTTATGGCATCGATAAATGTGATGGTGATGATGTGATTTGCCTAAAATTGGCATAGTGAAGAAAGCTTGTGCATTGCGTGTTATATAATTATGTTGTTGCACGATCATATGACATTGCATTTGGTGACGAGGGCTTAATGCTCTGTAAGGTGACGAGGGCTTAATGCTCTGTATGGTGACGAGGGCTTAATGCTCTAGAATGCATAAATGTCTTTGTGATAAAGGCTTATGCCTTGATGGTACCACATGTATTATATTGCATTAGAATTCATGATGTTGCATAATTGTAAATTATTGATGAGAAATAAGGGTGATTAATGCGTGGTGATGTATTATGATGTGTTGTGATTTTGTTGAGTGAGTTAACTACTCCTTAGCATGTATCTTTCACCACATAATTATTGTATGAAATTCTCACACCTTTCGTGTTGTTGTGTCTGTGCTTCTTTTGGAGTACATATAACCAGGTACAAGAGTAGTGCTTGGAGAGACTGTTACCTGACCGAGTCTTAGGAGTCGCTCTGATACGTAACACGGGATTCAGGAATTTGCTATGTCTTTTATTTGTTTTGTTGTTACAAATATTACTTTAAGAATTTTGTTGAACCATGTGTTTTATGGAGTTTGATTCGATGTTGAGGCTAGAAAGTCATGAAACCGAATTTAATTGTTTTCCGCTGCATGAATATTTATTTTGAAATAAAGTATTTTCGGAACCTTATGAAGATTTTGAAAAACCATGTGACATCCCATTTTGTGGATCACTATGATAATTTCCGTGTATTTTACTATATTTATTAGTATTGGGAAATGGGGTGTTACAATTGGTATCAAAGCATGTTGGTCTGTCCGACCAGATTGTCGAGTCTTTAGAGTGACAGTGGAATATTGTTAATGTGTATTTTCTAATTATTATTTGATGTGTGTTATGAAACAAAACGATGGTAGCTGGATGGGACGATGCTGCGATTGCTACTGCCTTGCAGGCGATGACTCAGGTGATGCAACATCAGCCTCGGGCTGGTGGTAATGATGGGACTCGCGTTTTGGAAACATTTCAGAGGAACCATACGCCTATGTTCAATGGTAAGCATGGTCCAGATGAAGCTCATAGTTGGCTCAAGGAGATTGAGAGGATCTTTAGAGTTATGCATTGCTCGGATTCACAGAAGGTGTGTTTTGGGACGCATTAGTTGACAAAGGAAGCTGATGACTGGTGGGTTGAAACTCGCCAGAGACTAATAGGTGCTGGGGAGGCTATTACTTGGGATGTGTTTCGTAGGTAGTTCTTGATCAAGTATTACCCTGAAGATGTCCGCGGGAAGAAAGAAATCGAATTCCTGGAATTGAAGCAGGGAGACTTATCGTTAACTAAATATATTGCTAAGTTCGTGGAGCTGGCCAAGTTCTACCCTCATTACCATGAGGTGACTGCCGAATTTTCAAAGTGCTTCAAGTTTAAAAACGGTTTGCGCTCAAAAATTAAGAAGGCAATTGGGTATTAGTGAATCCGCAAGTTTCCGAATTTGGTTAATAGCTGCAGAATTTTTGAGGAAGATAGTAAGCCTCACTACAAAGTTATGACTAAAAAGAAAGGTAGACAATAATAGAATTGTGGAAAGCCTTACAATAATCCAAATGATAAAGGCAAACATAGGGCAGATGATGGTAAGAGAATTAATGGCGGAAGCACTCCTGCTGACGTCACCTGTTATAGATGTGGAAAGCCAGGTCATCATAGTAATGCGTGTAGTGTAAAAGTGAAGAGGTGTTACCGTTGTGGTACAATTGAACATGAGACAGCTAACTGCAAGCATAAGGCAACTATATGTTTTAAATACGGTGAGGAGGGGCACATCATCACTCAGTGTCAGAAGCCGAAGAAAGCTGGTGGAAAAGTGTTTGCTTTGGCTGGAACTCAGACATCCAGTGGAGACTATTTAATTCGAGGTATTAGCTTCATTAATAGTATTCCTTTAATGACTATTATTGATGTTGGTGCTACGCATTGTTTTATTGTTGTTGAATATGTGGAAAGGTTGGGTCTTGTGCTATCCCCTATGAAAGGAGAGATGGTTATCGTTACTCTAGCTAAGGGATCGATGACAACTTCTCTCGTTTGTTCGAGGTGTCCTTTGTTGATCTTTGATAGAGACTTTGTGGTAGATTTAATTTGCTTACCATTGAGTGGACTTGAAGTGATTTCGGGTATGAACTAGTTCGGAATCTAACTATGTTCATATTAACTACTATAACAAATCTGTACGGTTTTCTAGTCCTAATGATGATGGAGAAGCTGAATTCTTATATGCTAGACAGTTGAATGAATTGGTGAGAGATGAAGCGTTGGTGTTTTCATTAATGGCGTCCTTATCCGTAGAGGATCCGACTACTATTGAAGAGTTGCAGGTGGTGCGCGAATTTACTGAAGTTTTCCCCGATGATGTCACAGATGTGCCACCCGAGAAAGAGAGAGAGAGGGGTGGAGTTTTCAATTGATCTTGTTCCGGGTACCAAACCTGTTTCTATGGCCCTATCGAATGTCAGAATTTGAATTAGCATAATTGAATAAACAACTAGAAGAATTAATGGGAAAAATTTTGTCAAACAAAGTGTATCGCCTTGGGGAGCCCTAATGTTGCTTGTGAAATAGGAGGATGGTAGTATGAGACTGTGCGTTGATTACCCGCAGCTGAATAAGGTGACGATAAAAAAGTATCCACTTCCGAGAATAGATGATTTGATGGATCAGTTGGTGGGTGCAAGAATATTTAGTAAGATTGATTTGAGGGCGGGTTATCACCAGATTCGAGTAAAAAATGATGATATTGCGAAGACAGCTTTCAGGACTCTGGGCATTATGAGTATACAGTGATGCCTTTCGGTGTTACCAATGCGCCAGAAGTGTTTATGGAGTATATAAATCAAATATTTCACTCATACGTGGATCGGTTTGTGGTCTTATTTATTGATGATATCTTAATATATTCCAAATCAGAAGAGGAGCATTCTGAACATCTCCGTATCGTGTTGTAAGTGCTGAAAGAAAAGAAGTTGTATACAAAGTTGTCAAAGTGTGAATTTTGGTTGGAAAAGGTTTGTTTCCTTGGCCATGTTGTAACGCCCAGAAATTTAATTAATTATTTAATTAAATTATATAAGAAATTATTTATTGGAATTAGTCGAAGTTGGGAGTTATCGGAATTATTATAAGAGGCGTTAATTGGATTAATACTAATATAATAATAATAATAATAATAATAATAATAATAATAATAATAATAATAATAGTAGACTATTAGTAATAATAATAAAATTAGAATAATTTGTTGGGCTTAGATGGTTGAAATTAGTAGTAAGAGAGGTGTAGAGAAATAGGTCCAATAAGAAAAATATAATTATTAGTTATTATAAATAATAAGAAATTAGGTTTTTGTAGAGGTTGTTAGAAAACAAGGAGAAGAAAAGGGAAAAGAATAGTATACATGAAAAGAGGAAGAAAAGAGGAATAGGCTTGGGAGAAAAACGTGAGAAAATTATAAAGCCAAAAAATTCGAAAGAGAGACCTTCAATCCAGGTAATTAAGGGTGGGGTTCTAATTTTCTAATGGGTTGTATGATGAGTAGTATGTGAGAATTAGGATAATGGAGAATCTACTATGTATTCGTGGTTGTTCTATTTGGTGAGAAACATGTTTAGATTAAAATCCCTAATTTTCTATGTTTTGGAATTTTTAGATTTTGGTAATAATTTTTAAATATAAATGAGTAATTGTGTTTTGAGGTGTAGAATTTTGTTCTGATTCTGTTCAATATATGCATATAAACATGACTTGTTAATTCCTATGCACCTATTTTAGTTTCCGTTCAGTATATGCACATACTGTAGATTTAAAAATTAAAAGAAAAATAGCACTGTAGTGGCATCATGAGCATCACCATGAGTTAATTGGGAATGCAAACTGGTGTAGGCACTTGTGATTTGTGAGACAGTTTGAGAGATACAATGTATATAGGCACTTGGTTTGTATGGAATATCAACTCCACATTCTATATATATCTTGTTACTAGTATAAAATAATATAATAACTAATAATATAAATTGGCATATATGTATATATTGTAGTGATATTCAATGATAGATTCTCTTGTGTGGTTAGCCTATTGAAAATACTGTAGCGATATTTTCTTAGAATGCTATATTCATTTATGATACACATATATAATGATAGATATATTACTATAGATATTACTTCACATGAGTTGAATTATATAGTGTGATAGAATTCCTTTATGACATAATGAATCAACAGTATAGTAGCATTGATATATTTCATTAGAATAATAATAATAGTAATAGTGAGTTAGTATTATTAATATAATATTTTTGGAGTTTTGATTTAGAAATAAATATTTGAGTTAAGTGAATAATAATAAGTTACTATTATTAGAAAATTAATTTTAAGAGTGTTGAAATAGAGATAATTATTTTAGGTTAATTAATTAATTTAAGTTAATTTCAATTTCGATAGCGTTGTCAATAAAGTGTCAGAGTTGTTTGAAATTATTAAGAGTCACAGTTTAATTGTTTTGGGTGAGCACTAGAATTAAAGATAAAGGTATTTAGCCCTTTAGAGTTGTTTTACTATTAATTGACTTAGCAGGTAATGCTTAATAATTAAATAGTAGTAGAAGTAAATTAATTGTTATAGGTATAGAGTCGTAACCGTTAATTTGTGTAGTAATTGTGGTAGTTGGTTGCTTGCGATGATGGGATTAATAATTTAGACGTTGCAAGTCATGATGAAATTCGTAGTTGTTTGCTTGAATTATCGTTGTTAATTAATTGTTGTTGATATGTTGATGAAGTTGTAGGCATATGTCCAATGTTGATTAAGTTGAATCGTCCCAATTTATTGACACGTTTAAGTTGTAGGTCGAATGACCAGTGTTGATCTAAGTTGATGCCATTGATGCATATTTTAAGTTGTTGTTGTATGATGTTGTTGTTGTTGTTGTCGCATTGTTGTGTATTTGTTGTTTAAGTTGAGGTCTCATGACATACATTGCATTATTAAGTTGGCCTGGATTGACAATTTTTATGTTGGAGCTATGCTCACCCACGTTGGCCTGGATTGGCACAAGTTGAAAGTTGAAGGCTCATGCCTTGTTAATGCCTCGATAAACTGGCATGATTTAAAGTTGGGAGTTCTACTCCAAATGGTACCACATGCATTTGCATAGTTGAGTCACAAATTGAGTCGCAAGTTAAAGTTGTTGTTATTATTCGTTGTTTAGTGATTGTTGTTGTGTTGTTGTTGATATAAGTTGTTGTTGCTATAAGTTGTTGTTGTTATAAGTTGGCGTTGTTATTAAGTTTTTGTTGTTAAGTTGTGTTGAGTTAAGTTGTTACGTTGACGAATATGTTGTGATAAATATTGTTGTGTGGAAAAATTGTTGTTATTATATTACGTTGTGATTGTTGGTTGTGAGAATAAGTTGCGAAGTGGTGATTTACGTTATCTAAATTCTATCATATATTATTTATCATACAATTTATTAGATTGTTAGATATCTCACCCCTTCATTTGTTTCGCCGTTGCCTTTATACTGGTAACGTGCAGGTATTCAAGAATGCAAGAATTAGTTGTTGTTGGTTCAAGTTGTAACACCCCATCTAGTTACCCCGAATATATTAATTAAAATAATATCTAAATCATCTTTAATCAGAGTTAACACGGTATAATAAGGGATGTCACAATTAATAATTAAAACAACTTCATCAAACAGTAGCCATGCTACACTGAGGATCATCATCCAACAATTCAAATCATCATAAGACCATGTCTTACACAGCGGAAATACCAAAATCAATCAATTTAAATAAAACATCATAGTTCTCAAGGAATTCAAATCCAAACTATTAAACAATACTGATTCTCTTAACTAAGCGTTCCCCAGTGTTACAATCTAATCAGAGCATGACACTGACACACGGACTAAAAGATAAGCTCTAGAGCCATCCTCACCGACTCCTCAGCTGCTAATTCAATCTGAAATGGTAAAGTAAGGGTGAGACTTCTCATAATTAAAGCATATTATAAGTCTTTCAATCAATAATATAATGCAAACATATTATTCCACCACTTAACACCATTCAGAATCCAACACACAACCATAATCATATAATTCATCATGCATAATCAATAAACAATAAAAGAATTGCAACACTGGAAGACATCCTAATCATGTTACAATTCCATACAAACACAAATGCAGACTCAATGCATGCGGTACCGACTTCGTGACCAAGTCACCCAACACTGATCCATCATCAACCGGATACAGTACCATCGATTCGTCCATAACCACTCGGACACGAATCCAGCCTAACCACCCATCCTCACTCGGGTATCGGTTATCGGCAATCCAAGTCAAATTCCGCACAATGGGAATTAACTTCACCAAAACAATGCATATGCACGCACATCAATAGCATGCAACATTAATCAGTCTATGTAATACATCAATTCAACATAACTGAAACAACCATCCAACATGATATCTCATCCAATCATGCATACAATCAACATCAGCATAAACATGCCATTACATCTACACACATTACCAGTGTCCTCATCACCAAGGTTCCTCTACTACACATACATTCCTATGTGTCAGTTAAAAATCACTTATTTCGAAATCCAACCTCTTTTCCAAAATGATTTCAAGTTTTCTAAAAAGTTTTCGTTTCATAAGGTAGAGCATAAAATTTAGAGAATAACGTCCAAAACGGAGCTCAAAACGGACTTACGGTTTGAAAGTTATGAATTTTTGAAGTTTTAAAATTTTCAAAAATATTTCAGTGGAACCCGGTTCCTCCCTGGGAGTAACCGGTTCCCACAGTTCAAAAATGTCACGCCCCTGGAAAAATGTATGGGGAACCCGGTTCCTCCAGGTAGGGAACCGGTTCCCAGAAAATATATTTTCATCCCTCTGGAAAAATCAATGGGGAACCCGGTTCCTCCCACACAGGAACCGGTTCCTCAGTTCAAAATTGCCATTTTCATCATTTTAAAAAGCTGGAACCCGGGTTCTCCCACTGGGGAACCGGTTTCCACGACGTTCAGACCCAAAATTTCAGTTTTGACAGCATTGCTTCCATTACAACTCAATCCACACATACCCATACGAATCCCATCATTGGAAACACCAAAATACATCAATTTACATCATTTCTCACATCAATTATCATCTTCCTATCAGTCATAATTGGTATCTGACACCCTAATCAATTCATACCCATCAACTGACACAATCTGACACCTATAGGGACACATTCATGGAACCCTATAAATTCACAAATACAATTCTCTAACATGTTATAACCTATATTATCAACATCAAAACCTATAATAAGCAATAATCAATCGAAATCACCCCTTACCTTGTGGGTTCTTCGAGATTCTGACGCTTCTAGGTTTTCCTTCTTCTTTCTCCTCTTCTCACTTTTACGTAGTCTTGTTTTCTCCAAATGATTCTATTTTTTCCTCTTTCCTTATTTTATTCCTTTTTAATCATAAGTAAAATAAATATCATTTTCTTCTCCAATTAATTCCATCATTAAACTTAATAATCCAATAAACTAAATAAATTATGACCTCAATTAATTTAATAATTAAAAATTATAAGTATTTAATTATTGCATTATTTTGGGGTGTCACAACTCTCCCCAACTTAAAAGAGTTTTCGTCCTCGAAAACATACCTCAGACGAATAGTTCGGGATACGAGTCCTTCATCTGACTCTCCAGCTCCCAAGTAACATTTCCATCACCGGTCCTCCCAAGCCACTCTTACCAATGCAATCTCTTTGCCCCAAGCTGTTTCAACTTCCGATCCTCAATTCAGTCGCTTCCACGATCAAATTGTCTCGACATATATCATCTATCCGAATCTCATGAGAGATCAAGAATGTACTTCCTCACCGAGACACATGAAAACATCATGCAGATTCGCAAGTGGCGGCAAAGCAATCGATATGCAACCTTCCCAACTCTCTTGGTAATCGAAAGGACCAATAAATCGTGGAGTCAACTTCTTTGACTTCAAAGCTCGACCAATACCCATCGGAGTAACCCGCATAAACACATGCTCTCCTTCACGAACTCAAGGTCTTTCCTCCTCTTATCATGATAACTCTTCGACGACTCGAGAAGTCTTCATCTTCTCTGAATCATCTTAATCTTTTCCAAGTTTCTGAACAATTTCGGTCCAATCACAGATTCTCTCGGTTTCATACCAACACAATGGTGTCCGACACCTCCTACCATACAATGCCTCAAACGGAGCCATACCAATACTCGAGTGAAAGCTATTGTTGTAGGTAAACTCAATCAATGGCAGATAGCTATCCCAAGCTCCACCCTTCTCTAACACACAAGCTCTCAGCAAATCTTCCAACGACTGAATCGTTCTTTCCGTCTGACCATCTGTCTGCGGATGATAAGCGGAACTCAACCGCAACTTGGTACCCAAAGCTTCTTGCAATCCTGTCCAGAACTTAGATGTAAACCTCGGATCTCGATCCGACACAATGCTAGACGGAATACCATGCAAACTTACAATCTTTTCGACATACAATTCTGCCAATCTCTCCATCGGATAATCCATTCTTATCGGAATGAAGTGAGCAGATTTCGTCAACCTATCCACAATAACCCAGATAGAATCACAATTCTTAACTGTCCTTGGCAAACCAGACACAAAATCCATTGAGATTCCATCCCACTTCCATTCTGGGACAAACCACGGTTCCATCAATCCTGATGGTTTCTGATGCTCGATTTTCGACTTCTGACAAACCAAACAAGCATACACAAACTCAGCAATTTCCTTTTTCATTCCCGGCCACCAAAACAACTTTTTCAAATCATGGTACATTTTAGTAGCACCGGGATGAATACTCAACCCGCTACGGTGTCCTTCTTCCAAAATGCTTTTCCTAATCTCAGCAACATCCGGGACACACACCCGATCACCAAATCTCATAACACCATTCTCGTCAATTCGGAACTCGCCTCCTTGACCTTGGTTGATCAATGTCAACTTATCAACTAAACCAACATCGGATTTTTCCCATTTCTAATCTCTTCCAGAATACTACTAGTCAGCTTCAACATTCCCAATTTCACACTATTTGGAGTAGTTTCACAAACTAAACTCAAATCTCGGAACTACTCAACCAATTCTAACTCACGAACCATCAACATCGACAAATGCAAGGACTTCCTACTCAAAGCATCTGTGACCACGTTTGCTTTACCAGGATGATAATTCAAACCGAAATCATAATCCTTTAAGAATTCTAACCATCTTCTCTGCCTCATGTTCAACTCTTTCTGATCAAAGAGATACCTCAGACTCTTATGATCACTGAATACCTCAAACCGAGAACCATATAAATAATGTCTCCACAACTTCAGAACAAATACGACAGCTGCCAACTCCAAATCATGAGTCGGATAATTCCTTTCATGCACCTTCAATTGTCGCGAAGCATAAGCCACAACCTGCTTATCTTGCATCAACACACCACCTAATCCCATTAATGATGCGTCACAATATACCACAAAAGACTTAGTCGGATCTGGCAAAATCAAGATCGGAGCACTTGTCAACCTTCTTTTCAACTCTTGAAATCCTTTCTCACATTCAACATCCCAAACAAATATCTGACCCTTCCTGGTCAACTTAGTCAATGGCAACGCTAGTTTGGAAAATCCTTCAATAAACTTCCGATAATAACCTGCAAGACCCAGAAAACTACGGATCTCCGAAGCATTCTTCGGCGCTTCCCACTGAGACACCGCCTCCACCTTTGTAGGATCAACAACAATCCCATTCTTGGAAATTACATGTCCAAGAAAACTCACCTGCTCTAACCAGAATTTACACTTGGACAACTTCGCATAGAGTTTCTTTTCTTTCAACAATTCCAACACAACTCTGAGATGTTCTGCATGCTCCTCATCGCTTTTCGAATAAATCAGAATATCATCAATGAACACTACTACAAACTTGTCAAGATATGGATGAAATATCCTGTTCATATACTCCATGAAAACACCAGGTGCGTTAGTAACCCCAAACGGCATAACAGAATATTCATAATGTCCATACCTCGTTCTAAATGCAGTTTTCTGAATATCCTCTGACTTCACGCGAATCTGATGATATCCAGACCTCAGATCAATCTTACTAAACACACACGCTCCAACGAGCTGATCCATCAAACCATCAATCCTCGGCAAAGGATACCGATTCTTGATTGTAACTTTATTCAACTGTCGGTAGTCAACACATAACCTCATTGAACCTTCCTTCTTCTTAACCAATAACACCGGAGCACCCCACGGCGACACACTCGGACGAATAAACTTCTTCTCAAGCAATTCCTCTAACTGCTTCTTCAGTTCAGCTAATTCAGATGTCGACATGCGATAAGGCGCCATCGACACCGGACTAGTTCCAGGAATCAGATCTATAGTAAATTCTACCTCTCTCTCAGGTGGAAATTCACTAACGTCTTCTGGAAACACCTCTGGAAATTCATTCACCACTGGCAATCCATCACTCTTTGCCTTTCCCTTCGCTTCAATTGCGGAATACAACATAAACACCACATCACCATCTTTCACAGCTAGATTCATCTGCTTAACTGACATAATCTCATTTTCGACCTTAACCTCTTCAGGGAAAATGACCGTCTTCTCAAAACAGTTGATATGAACCTGGTTGAATTCCAACCAGTTCATTCCAAGGATGATATCAAGTTGTTCTAGCGGTAGGCACACTAAATCCATACCGAATCCCCTATCAAAAATCACAACAAGACAATTTCTACATACATACGAAGTAGTCACTGAACCCGACGCAGGAGTATCAATAACCATACTTCCATCCATATTAGAAATTTCCAAATTCAATCTCTTAGCACAATCTAACGCAATAAAAGAATGCATAGCTCCAGTATCAATAATCGCAATCAAAGGTATGCCATTAATAAAACATGTACCTTTAATCAGTCGATCATCTGGTTTAGTTTCTGATCCAGACAATGCAAACACTTTCCCACCAGCTTGCTCTTTCTTGGGTTTTGTGCACTGAGGACGAGTATGACCCTCCTCACCACAGTTGTAGCAAGTCACCACTTTCACTCTGCAGTCATTGGCCACATGGCCGAACTTCCCACACTTGAAACACTTCTTATCATTGCTCTTACAGTCCACCATACGATGTCCTGTCTCACCACACTTATAGCACCTAACGGAAGAACTAGAATCTCCTGCACTAGATTTCTTCCAACCTCCGGATCTTTGATTACTCCTATCATAAGGCTTACCATGATCCATCTGTTGTTTACCTTTCCTATCAACATACCCTCGAGCATTCGACTTAGTGTTAGCAAGATCCTCCTCAAGAATCCTACTACAATCAACCAGATCAGAAAACCTTCGGATACGCTGATACCGAATACCCTGCTTAATTTCGTCACAAAGACCATTCTCAAACTTAATACATTTGGAAAATTCTCCATCTGCATCGTTAGGGTAATGAGCATAATACTTTGCTAACTCAGAAAACTTTGAAGCATACTCACTGACAGTCTTGTTACCCTGCTTGAGTTCCAAAAACTCAATCTCCTTCTTACCTCTGACGTCCTCAGGAAAGTACCTCCTCGAAAAGCTCTCCGAACACCCAATTCAATGCAACACCATCTTCTTCCGTTCACTCGTAGCAACCCACAGTCATCGACTTCCTCACCAACATGTGAGTTCCATATCTCACCTTCACCCTACGCATCAATCACTCAAGATCCTCTCGATCTCCTTCAACCACTTCGAGCACCTTCGGATCATGCGTGCCCTTGAACAATGGAGGATTATTCCTCGAAAATTCCCCAATTGTGCATCGGCACAATCACACTCCTGCTGGTTCCCTCCGAGCACTCCAGCCAACATTCCCAAAGCCTCAGCAATGGCATCATCATTCCTTCCGTTACCTCTTTCGGCCATTGTTCTGTAACATAACAAAACAATCTACATCAGCACACAAGTATCGACAGTGTCACTTCACACTAGTCGCATACTAAAGGGATAACGACACAGGACAAGACCGACTATGCTCTGATACCACTATTGTAACACCCCATCTAGTTACCCCGAATATATTAATTAAAATAATATCTAAATCATCTTTAATCAGAGTTAACACGGTATAATAAGGGATGTCACAATTAATAATTAAAACAACTTCATCAAACAAGAGCCATGCTATCGAGGATTATCATCCAACAATTCAAATCATCATAAGACCATGTCTTACACAGCGGAAATACCAAAATCAATCAATTTAAATAAAACATCATAGTTCTCAAGGAATTCAAATCCAAACTATTAAACAATACTGATTCTCTTAACTAAGCGTTCCCCAGTGTTACAATCTAATCAGAGCATGACACTGACACACGGACTAAAAGATAAGCTCTAGAGCCATCCTCACCGACTCCTCAGCTGCTAATTCAATCTGAAATGGTAAAGTAAGGGTGAGACTTCTCATAATTAAAGCATATTATAAGTCTTTCAATCAATAATATAATGCAAACATATTATTCCACCACTTAACACCATTCAGAATCCAACACACAACCATAATCATATAATTCATCATGCATAATCAATAAACAATAAAAGAATTGCAACACTGGAAGACATCCTAATCATGTTACAATTCCATACAAACACAAATGCAGACTCAATGCATGCGGTACCGACTTCGTGACCAAGTCACCCAACACTGATCCATCATCAACCGGATACAGTACCATCGATTCGTCCATAACCACTCGGACACGAATCCAGCCTAACCACCCATCCTCACTCGGGTATCGGTTATCGGCAATCCAAGTCAAATTCCGCACAATGGGAATTAACTTCACCAAAACAATGCATATGCACGCACATCAATAGCATGCAACATTAATCAGTCTATGTAATACATCAATTCAACATAACTGAAACAACCATCCAACATGATATCTCATCCAATCATGCATACAATCAACATCAGCATAAACATGCCATTACATCTACACACATTACCAGTGTCCTCATCACCAAGGTTCCTCTACTACACATACATTCCTATGTGTCAGTTAAAAATCACTTATTTCGAAATCCAACCTCTTTTCCAAAATGATTTCAAGTTTTCTAAAAAGTTTTCGTTTCATAAGGTAGAGCATAAAATTTAGAGAATAACGTCCAAAACGGCGCTCAAAACGGACTTACGGTTTGAAAGTTATGAATTTTTGAAGTTTTAAAATTTTCAAAAATATTTCAGTGGAACCCGGTTCCTCCCTAGGAGTAACCGGTTTCCACAGTTCAAAAATGTCACGCCCCTGGAAAAATGTATGGGGAACCCGGTTCCTCCAGGTAGGGAACCGATTCCCAGAAAATATATTTTCATCCCTCTGGAAAAATCAATGGGGAACCCGGTTCCTCCCACACAGTAACCGGTTCCTCAGTTCAAAATTGCCATTTTCATCATTTTAAAAAGCTGGAACCCGGGTTCTCCCACTGGGGAACCGGTTTCCACGACGTTCAGACCCAAAATTTCAGTTTTGACAGCATTGCTTCCATTACAACTCAATCCACACATACCCATACGAATCCCATCATTGGAAACACCATAATACATCAATTTACATCATTTCTCACATCAATTATCATCTTCCTATCAGTCATAATTGGTATCTGACACCCTAATCAATTCATACCCATCAACTGACACAATCTGACACCTATAGGGACACATTCATGGAACCCTATAAATTCACAAATACAATTCTCTAACATGTTATAACCTATATTATCAACATCAAAACCTATAATAAGCAATAATCAATCGAAATCACCCCTTACCTTGTGGGTTCTTCGAGATTCTGACGCTTCTAGGTTTTCCTTCTTCTTTCTCCTCTTCTCACTTTTACGTAGTCTTGTTTTCTCCAAATGATTCTATTTTTTCCTCTTTCCTTATTTTATTCCTTTTTAATCATAAGTAAAATAAATATCATTTTCTTCTCCAATTAATTCCATCATTAAACTTAATAATCCAATAAACTAAATAAATTATGACCTCAATTAATTTAATAATTAAAAATCATAAGTATTTAATTATTGCATTATTTTGGGGTGTCACACAAGTCGGTGCCTTTGCTCTGATACGTAACAGTCGGGGGGACGTTTGGTCTATGTTGTTTATATTGTTGACTCTTGTTGTTATTAGTATAATTTGTTGAATCCTAAGTGATGTTGTGAAATAAAAAGTTGTTAAGTATGTTGAAAGTTGAATAACATGTTTCAAGTTGTTATTAGTATAATATATTCAGTTGTATAACTTTGAATTCCGCTGCGTAGTAATAAAAAAAATATTTTGTTTGAAAGTTATTGCAAGTTGTTATGAGATTCTCCGAATTAAAAAGTGTTATGTATCTTATTTGTTTGTGTTGTTAATGTTGAAATGTGGCATCCCATGTTTTGTTGAAAATTTTAATTACTCTGATTTTCGATATATTTTCCGGGTAGAATTTGAGGTATTACACATGTCATCTCAGGTGGTGGAATTGTTGTAGATCCATCTAAGGTAGATGCAGTGGTACAGTGGGAAAATCCGAAGTCAGTTACATTGATTAGGAACTTTTTGGGTTTTGCGGGTTATTATAGGAGATTCATTGAAGGATTTTCTAAAATATCACTACCGCTGACTCAATTAACTTGTAAAGGAAACGCGTTTATGTGGGACGTTTAATGTGAAGAGAGTTTTGTCGAGCTGAAGAAGAGATTGATGATGACTCTTATCTTAATTTTACCAAGACCTGATGAACCGTTTGTGGTGTATTGTGCTTCTTCTAAATTGGGTTTAGGTGGAGAGATTATGCAGGACGATAAAGTAGTGGCTTATGCGTCGAGGAAATTGAGGACTCATGAAAGAAATTACCCCACTCACGATCTAGAATTAGCAGCAGTGGTGTTTGTACTAAAAATTTGGAGGCATTATCTTTACGGCTCCAGATTTGAAGTATTTAGTGATCACAAGAGCTTGAAATATCTGTTCGATCAGAAAAAGTTGAATATGAGGCAATAAAGGTGGATAGAATTGTTAAAGGACAATGATTTTGGATTGAATTACCACCCTGGTAAAGCTAATGTCGTGGCAGATGCTTTGAGTAGGACGTCACTACATATGTCTGTAATGATGGTTCGAGAATCGGATTTAACTGAACAGTTTAGGGACATGTGGTTAGTGTGTGAAACGACATCGGAAAGTGTGAAGTTGGGATTGCTGAGAATTCATAATGACTTCCTAGATAAAATTAAAGAAGATCGGAAGTTTGATGTGAAGTTGATGGATTTGATGGTCGGGAATAATCAATCGGAAGATGATGACTTTAAGATAGATAACCAAGGTGTGTTGAGGTTCCGAGGCAGAATTTGTATTCCTAATGATGCTGAGATGAAAAAGATGATTATGGAAGAAGGCTATAGGAGTGGCTTGGGTATTCATCCAGGAGCTACTAAGATGTATAGAGATTTGAAGAAATTGTTTTGGGGGTCTGGATTGAAACGGGATGTAGCGCAGTTCTTGTACACGTGCTTGACTTGTCAAAAATTGAAAGTCGAACATCAAAGAATTGCAGGATTGTTAGAACTGTTGGAAGTTCTAGAATGGAAGTGGGATAGTATATCCATGGATTTTGTGACGGGATTTCCTACTACTTAGAGAGGACACGATACAATTTGGGTGATTGTTGATAAACTAACGGAATCAACTCATTTTATTCCGATTAATATCAACTTTCTTGTTCTAAAGTTGGCAGATTTACCTCCGAGTAATTGTGAAGTTGCACGGTGTTCCGTCAAGCGTTGTGTCAGATAGAGACCCCATATTTACATATGATTTCTGGAAGATTTTACAAGATGCGCTGGGTTCGAAGTTGAATTTGAGTTCAACATTTTACCCACAGATAGATGGTCAAACAGAGAGAACTATTCAGACATTGGAGGATATGTTGAGTGCATGTGTTCTTGATTAGGGAGGCGCATGAGATATTCATCTCCCATTGATTGATTTCACCTATAATAATAGTATTCATTCTTGAATTGGCATGGCACCATTCGAGGCGTTGTATGGTCAGAGGTGCAGAACGCCCTTGTGTTGGTATAAAATTGGTGAGAGCGTAACGCTTGGACCAGAAATGGTGCGAGAAACTACAGAGAAGGTGAAATTGATCCAAGAAAGGATGAAGACTTCTCAAAGTAGGCAGAATAGTTATCATGATAAGAGAAGGAAGGAACTTTAGTTTTAAGAAGGAGACCATGTGTTCTTGAGAGTATCCCTGATAACTGGTGTGGTACGGGCATTGAAAGCTAAAAATCCGACTCCTCGGTTTATTGGTCCGTACCATATATCGAAGAAAGTAGGGACGGTTGCATATAGAGTGGCCTTGCCACCTAACTTGTCCAATTTTCACGATGTGTTCCATGTGTCACAACTCTTGAAGTATAACTAGATTCGTCGCATGAGATTCCGATGGATGATATACAAGTGCGGGATGACCTTACTGTTGAAATTGCACCTGTGAGGAATAAAGGTCGCGAGATAAAGAAGCTGAGGGGCAAGGAGATTGCTCTCGTGAAAGTAGTTTGGAAAGGTGTTACTGGCGAGAACACAACGTGGGAGTTAGAAAGCAAGATGCAAGAGGCTTATCTAGAGTTATTTTTATCAGGTAATTTTCGAGGACAAAAATCCTTTAAGTGGGGGAGAGTTGTAACGCCCCGATTTAATTTAGATTATTATATTCGTTAATGCAATGCGTTTATTTGTATGGAAGAGTCTTAAGAATGTGTTAGGATGCAAATAGTAGCATTATTGTTATTATTGTTATTATTGTTATTATTATTGCTATTTTTATTATTATAGATAGAATAGTATTTATAATATTAATAATTAATTAATTAAATAGATAAGGGCGGTATGGTAATGTTTTATGGCATTAGTGAGGTTATGATGGGAATGACCATATTAGAGGTCCAAGGGGTAAAATTGGACTTAAGAGAAAATTGGGACTTAGGTATTATGAGAATACGATTGTAAGAATAAAGAAGAAGGAAGAACGTCGTAGGACGAGAGAAAGAAAGAGCTAGAGCGAGGAGGAAATCACACAACCTTGGGAGATCAAAGCTTTAAATCAAGGTAAGGGGGTGAATGGATTCTTTAATTGGTGATCATATCATGAGAGTGTAGTGAGGGTTCCATTCCCTCTTAGGTATTGTTTAAGCATATGATTTGTTTTATTAAATTGATTTTGGTATATGAACATGTGATCATGTATGCAATTGTGATGTTATGTTGTTGTTACTGTGATGCTTCCATTATTATGACGATTTTGTGTGAAACCCTAATCTAGGAATTAGGTAATGGAGACTTGTGATTAAGGACATTGGCGACAAATTGTAACCTGTAATTGATGCATAATAAGTAGTGCAGCATAATCCAATGATAAGTGTTAAAATTATGTGTTTAGAGCATGTTTTAGGACATGTAATATGAAGAAATTCGAAGAAAATTGGACTGGTATAGTGCATAAATCGCAATAGGAAATTCTTGATTGCGCACGATCGTCGGACGATGCAGGTGTTCGCGTTAAAAAGTGACGCACGAGGGAATCGAATCGGAATTCGGATTCTCTGGCTCGAAAAGATTTACTCTTTTGATTTGTTTATATAGATGCCGCGAGCATCAAGCTTTATTATTTCCAACACAAGAAAATGATTATGAAAAAGGGGAAAGCTGCAATACCCTCAATTGATATGATATGCATTACGACTAGCGCGAACTAGACGCAACGCATTGGGGAGATTCCGGGCAACGGGGTTTGTTATATAAAGGGAATAGATGTGGCACCCTAATTATATATAGTTATCTATAGCTTTATATATGAATAGTTTGATATGTTTGTGTGTTTTAAATTGTTATTTCTATTGTTGGGAAAGTTTCTCCTTTGGATTTTAAGAAGGGTAGATTATGTGGGATCCTAGGTTTTGTTATTATTGTGCTCGCAAGGATCATTGGGATCCTCTGCATACATATCCCTTAATGGGAATCAGAGCATTTGTAGCTCGGATCTAAAGGGAGCTATGGTTTTGTTTGGTTTGAGGGAGAAAGAAGTTTGCTCGCCAAGGATGAGACCTTGTGCCTACATATTCTCAAAGGAATGTTGAGAAAGTCAGAGCAATCGTAGTTCCCACTTATGCTAGTGGAAGCAATGGGATGTTATTAAGAGACAAAGACAAATGTCATCTTAATGAAAAATGTATCTAATCTATTTCATCACATACATTTTGAAAGGTTGATTGATTAAATCTTTCATCGTAAGTTATTGGTGTTTTGCTTGAGTGTACAAGATTTACCACTTACGATTTAAGAAAGATGTTTGAAAATATGATTAAATATTTAATTGTAAGCATTGGGTGTTTTGCTTGAGTGTACAAGCGTTACCACTTACAGATTAAAAGATGTTTTTGTTTGAAAAGAGTGTTTGAAAAATATTTGATTGTATGTGATGTGATAGATGAGATGCTTCTTCCATAGAGATGATAAATGTCTAAATCTCGAGGAGAAATTGATTATGGATTAGGGGGATGCTTTTAAGAAGCCCATGGGTCCTTGTATTGTTAGCCCAAGAGGAGGCATTCCGAGGGTCATCGAGGGTCCTTGTATTGTTAGCCCAAGAGAAGGCATTCTGAGGGTCATCGAGGGTCCTTGTATGAAGCTCAAGAGGAAGCTATAAGGTATGGTTGGCTTTGGCTTTAAGATTGGTTTCACCGAGAAACCATTCTCTTAGGATTTAAGAGTGATTTCACCGGGAAATCATCCTCTCAGGGTTCTATCCTAGCGCGGGTGATTCTTTGTATGGGAAGCCCAATAGGAGGCTGTTAAGAGATTTCGGGGTCTCTTTCTTGTTTGATGCCCAAGAGAAGGCTAAAATCAATGAGGAGTTCTTTTGAACGAAGCCCAAGAGGAGGCTAAACTCAGCAGGGGAGTGTTGTCTTATATGAAGCCTAAGCGGAGGCTAAACTCAGTAAATGAGTTTTCTTATATGAAGCCTAAGAGGAGGCTAACTCAGATGAATGAGTTCTCTTATACAAAGCCTAAGAGGAGGCTAAAGGGGAACCTAGTTGTTAGGATAATTGTTATGTTATAACTGAATAGTTATATAACAAATGTGATATGTATTCGCAGGAGTTTATGAAGGAAATATAAACAAGTGTCTAAAACGAGCGTTCAAAGCTAGTGTAACTTGAATATTTACAAGTTTGAATGTGTACAAGGGAATGAATATGTACACGAAGGGGTGATTATGTACAAGGAAATGAATATGTACATAGGAGGGTTGGGACTTACACCGTGAGGGAGGCCCATTGGTTTAAGAGGAGTTTCACCGCGAATAATGCTTCTCTTAATACCAATGGATTTGGTGTATAAACAAGCGAATGAAAACAAACGAACGAAGTTTGTTTATACTTGAATATTTACAAAGATGATTGAATATGTACGAGAAAAATTTAATATGTACATAAAAAGGATTGGGACTTACACCGTGAGGGAGACCCATGATCAATTAAAAATTCAAGGAGAAACCTGATTCAATTTTATCTTCAAATTGAGTCGACCATGGAAAAAAGTTGCGTAAGTTTGTTGAAAAGTTTTGAAAAGGTTTTGAAAATGATTTTGAAAAGTGAACTATATTCACAAGAAGTTTTGAAAAAGATTTAAGTTTGAAAATTTGAAAGAAAACATCTTTGAAAAGTATTAAGAAATACTTAAAATGTTTCATTTTATGGCTTAATAAAAATATAATCAAAAGAAAATATTTTTGGATTTTTTTGACATAATCATAAAATAGGCATATTAAATGACAAGTGTGCAAAAAATCATCTCAAAATGAGAAGTTTTGATTAGTTTTTGAAAATGTTGAAGTTTGATAGAAAAAGAAAATAGTGATAAAAAAAGAGTTTTTTGGTCCTAAGAAGGTTTGAACCTTGGACATTTGGCTTAGAAAACGAAGATTTTCTATTGAGCCATTTGTTTGACTTGTCATTTAATCACCTTGTTTAGAAGGAATTTTTTTGAGAAAATGAAAGTTTGAAAATGTCCAGAAATTGGACTTCTGAAGGGTTCAGAAGTTGACTTGCTTCTGGAGGATCAGAAGCTAGCTGGCTTCTGGAGCGTGAGAAAGAGATTCTGGAGTGCTTTGGAAAGCAACTTCTGGGGCGTGAGAAGGCTTCTGGCTGCAGATTCTGGGCATGAGAAGGAGCGCATTGCTTCTAGAGGAGTTAGAAACATGTTGGAAAGCTTGCTTCTAAGGATAGAAGCATTAGAAGCTTGAAGCTTCTAGAGATAGAAGTACTAGAAGTACTTCTGGATCGAGTGTAAATGGAGAGCTTCTAGGGGTAGAAGCTTTAGAAGTACTTCTGGAGGGTTGAACCTCAGAAGTGCTTCTGAAGAAGCAAGCTTCAGAAACTTGCTAAGCCTTTTATTAAAAAAAAGGTTCTAGGGGGATTCGAACCCTGGACCTTGAAGCGAAGGAAAGTGTTAAGTCGTGCTGGCTTTACCACTGGGGTGGCTATACATCCGTTGTTTAAACTTAAACCACAAATATATATTTTAAATCCAGCTTCAGAAATTGGAAATTCAAACTTCATCTTCTTCGCAGGACAGCGCGCAAACCATGGCCATGGATGATTCGTGTTTCTTCATTTCTTGATCAATTTTAAAAGTTCAAAATACCATTTTGTCTAGATTTTCATCACGATTTTGAACATGTATCTTGTTAAAATTATTGATCAAAGATGAACACGAATTTTGTTAATCCCAATTTAAACCCTAACTGAAAAAGTGATTAATTCTTTAAACTCAGTTGATTTTAGTTCAAATTAAAGACCCAGAAAGCTTTAGTGATTGAATATCTACATTTTCCTTTTCAATTTTAAAGCTAAAAGCGTATGAATGGAGGAATCAAAGTTTGAAAAACTCACCTCTTGGTATGAAATACCAGTTCGAGCTAGGCAACTTCTAGGTGCAAAGTAACGATTGATTTAGCTTCCTTGAACCTCCCTGAGTGTGTTCTTACTCTTAGTTTGTTCTGAAAGTGGTTGGAACTCTCTGACCAAGTCAAGTTGCAAGTTGCTTAATTTGAAAATTGAAGATGGTGATGGAGCTGTTCCAGAACTTGTTTAAGTGTATGAACAGTCTCTATATGTTGTATAGGATGTGTTTGAAGTGAGAAATCAAGGTTAGCACGAGTAGATTTCTAGTTTGGCAGTTTTGGCTCAAAGCTTGCACAAATGGAGTTTTGTGTAGAAAACTGTTTCTTAGCTTGTTTCTTGATGGTTTTAAGTTTTGAACAACTTCTAATTGATGTTTAGAACATGTTAGAAACCTAAACTTACTCAAATTTTGCAAGGTTTGAAGATTGCAAAATTCCCCTCTTAGAACTTAGAAACTTGGATTTCAAGAAAGAAAGAGTGAAAGCTTGATTATGATAGCTTTTGTGTGATTTGAATTTGAAGAAATGACCTCTATTTATACGCCAAGAAATCTGAATGATATGGCATGGCTATCATTGAGAGGAAATTACAACTTGCTTAAGAGGTAAGAAGGAAGCTTGTGCATTGCGTGTTATATAATTATGTTGTTGCACGATCATATGACATTGCATTTGGTGACGAGGGCTTAATGCTCTGTATGGTGACGAGGGCTTAATGATATATATGGTGACGAGGGCTTAATGCTCTGGAATGCCTAAATGGCTTTGTGACGAAGGCTTATGCCTTGATGGTACCACATGCATTACATTGCATTAGAATTTATGATGTTGCATAAATGTAAATTGTTGATTAGAAATAAGGGTGATTAATGTGTGGTGATGTATTGCGATGTGTTGTGATTTTGTTGCGTGAGTTAACTACTCCTTAGCATCTATCTTTCACCATATAATTATTGTATGAAATTCTTGCCCCTTTCGTGTTGTTATTTTTGTGCTTCTTCGGGAGTACAAATAATCAGGTACAATAGTAGTGCTTGGAGAGAGTGTTACTTGACCAAGTCTTAGGATTCGCTCTGATACGTAACACGGGATTCAGGAATTTGCTATGTCTTTTATTTGTTTTGTTGTTACGAATATTACTTTAAGAATTTTGTTGAACCACGTGTTTTGTGGAGTTTGATTTGATGTTGAGGATAGAAAGCCATGAAACCGACAAAAATTGTTTTCCGCTGCATGAATATTTATTTTGAAATAAAGTATTTTCGGAACCTTATGAGGATTTTGAAAAACCATGTGACATCCCTTTTTGTGGATCACTCTGATAATTGTCGTGTATTTTACTATATTTATTAGTATTGAGAAATGGAGTGTTACAGAAGTCGCATCATGAGTATCACCTTAATACACAAGTTATCTATACTCAAAAGTTTGTTAAGATTCCTCAAAGGAAATATGGTTTTGAATATTTTCATCATCACCTCCTAACCTTTTGACTAATTGACTAGGATTTTGGTCAAAGTCAATTTACCACTGACTTTTTGAACAAAACATGATTCTATGGTCTCATATATGTCTCAAGGCATCCAAATGAGGCTTATTGATCATTCATTTCATTAGAGAAGCTCAATGGGTCAAAAGAGAAGAAGAATTAAATGTATTGGATAAAAATCAAGTATGCATTCTAAAAATCAACCCCTGACATTTTATGGTCAAACATGTGCTATACAAATCACATTTGATGAATGGTCAAGATTTGTGTAAGTGGAATCAATAAAATCAAGAAAATAACAAAGTTGACCAATGTTGACTTTTAGGGTTTGGTAAAATTCTACTAAGTATGGAAATTTGGATGATTTTTACCATATTGCAAGCTCTATATCTCTCTCCTCACTAATCACAAATTCCCAAACTCATGATCAATAGAAAGAGGAAGCTTCATACTACATTTTTTTCCTAGAGGGCTTATCTCCAAAAAGTCCATGGATTTTGAGTTATAAAACTTTGAAGTTGGATGTTCATTAACATTTGAACATCCAACACTTGGTGAATTTTTTCAGGATTTGGATCAACTTCAAGTTGGTGTTTTCTTGAATACTTTTCTCTATAATTAAGGCATCATTTTGATTTGCAATCAACACCAAGGTTGTTTTACACACTACTAGCTCTCTATCAAGCTTTGCTCCTTTGGTCCACGGGTTTGAAAGATATCATCATGCAAAGTTGGGTGTTTGAGATGTCAAAGATGATAAGCCATTAGTATATTTCATATTCTGTTTCAAGCAAGTGTTTTCGAAGATGATTTTAATGAGCTTCCTGGATCCTATTCAATTTTCTTTCAACGTGAATGTTGCTCCTCTTGTTTCTCTTTTTCCATCAAGCACAAATTCATTACATTTGGGCAAGAACTCATGAAGTTATGATGGATTAAAGATGAATGATCACTTGTTATTAGCACGCATAGAATTATGATGAATTGTGTGCATCCCAAGAAATTGCTTGCAGCATGGCTAGCTATCACAACCACACGCCCATTCCACTCTCTTTTCTTGCCAAAACAATCTAAACAACTCACACATCATGCATGTATTATTCCCTAAAAAATTACCAAAATACGCAAATTTGAAAGTTGGTATAAACTCTCCCCACGTACTCTCAGTGACAGCTCACTCTTTCATACTTATCTCACTCCCATTTATTCACTAAAACACACACAAATGCCCAACTATCACACACAAAAGACATCCCAATTTCATCCCATTCTCACTTTTCCAAATTTCTAAAACTTGAATAACAAACTTTGTTAACCACAATTAACCTCTCAACCTCACTGAAACACTCTATAAAATCATATTCTCTTCATTCAAAAGCTACACACATATTTTCCTAGAGGTCTTATCTCCAAGAGAGGCATTGGTTAATTGTTTGAGTTTGTGATGTTTGGGTCTTGGTTTTCAATTTCTTATGGTTGCCTTCCATGCCAATTTTCTTTATGCTTGAGCTACTATTTTGAGATTCTATTGGCATAGTGTTGTTCTACTTATGGAGTACTATGGTTTGCTGTTTTATTTTGTTTGATTTGGTGCTTATTTGATGGAGAAAAGTGAAATCGAAAATGATGGAATATCACGGTTTTTAGGGTTTATGTCTGATTTTCCGTTCGTATTGCATGAAGAAGATGAACATGTGGCACTCTCCATTTGATCACACTAGGGATTTGTTTTATTTTGTTTTTTATATAAAAAAATCAATAAGGATGCATTCTGATTGGTTGATTTTATTCTTTGTCTTTTAGTCACTTTGACCAATTTATAATATCACATGATTTTAGTTACTTTCTTTTTAATATGTGAATTAAAAAGTAAACAAAACACATAATGGAGTTATATAGCCAATGAAACACGTTGGGCTTAGTCCCTTATATTATTCGCACCTCCAGTCTTTTTAGCCCAAGCGCACATAAATACTGATTCCTTTGTTTTTTTGTAATTCTGTTTTACACCATCTGCTTTGTTTGGACTCATATTTATTTCTTTTCCAATTTTGATTTCATTTTAATCATTACTTTATTAAAACAATTCCACAAAAATATGTTCCGGATCATTTGATGTTTTATTTAATTTTTCATGAATTATATTTCTATTTTTCAATTATTTTGCTATTTTATGTTGAATTAATTATGTGATGTGTTTGACTGACCTAGCCTTTCAATTAGGGCTTTGGTTGATGAACTTTTGAAATGAAATTTTATCCAAACTTTTTCACAAACTTAGGAATAGGGTATTTGAATGATCATTTGATGGCTTGTTGAATTAATTTGCTTCATGTTTGCCTTACTTGTGAATGCTTTATTTGCTTAATCATTGTTGGTAATGATGATGGATGTTTGAAGTTTGTTTTGAGTCATTCCATGTGTTTGGCCTTACGATGCTCTTATAATTTTTCACCTATTTTTGAAACCTTCTATGTGTTTAATTTGCTTGATCATAATGAATGACTAATTGCTTAATGTTTGTTTGAATTGGTTGATTGTTTAAAGGTGCACTTGTGCAAAAATTAGGTTATGGTCTTTTACTCTTATTATTTATTGAGATATCATAAGGAAAAGCCTCTTCACTATATTTTATTGGCCATTCCATGTCATTTTGATTATGGTTACAATTAAATGAAACTCTTAATGTTCGTTTGCCTCTTTTGTGACTTTCCTTGAGCACATCTTGTGTTACTTCTTCTTGATGCTTGAGTGATTTATATGATGTAAGTAATATGACATTAATTTTGACTTGTTTGAGTTTGATACCTTTTATCCACGTTTCTTCTTCTCTTTGGTTTAACATGATGATAACTTTCTCTTAGTATATGCTTCAGGGTTTTGGTTTGCTACCTTGTGTCCCTATCTTCAAGTATGCAATATATGAGACCTTTGTCATGCTTATGAACCTTTAATGTGTGAATGTATCATGTATAAGCTTTTGAATTCTCATGTTTGTTTGCCTAATGATATTCTTTGGTACTCATTTGCCTTGTTAGGATTAGTTGACTACTTTTGTTGACTTTGCTTGAGGGAAATAGGTGAAGGTTTCTTTGAAATTGAGTTGAAGAGGTATGATGTCAAGGGAGATGTCATGACATTTTATACTGAATATCTGAACTCTTTCAGATTTCTTATTCAACATGACTGGTACAAGGATCTTTGAAATTGCAAGCAACTGATCAGGAGTCTTGTTTGGTATTTCCTGAGTGCAATATGCTCTGATGTTGTCAATGTTTATATCTATTGCATCGCCTAAGTGAAATGTGGTCATTGTGGTTCCATTGTGTACATTTACTCAGTTTATTTTTTGTCAATATTTTGGCTAAAAAGAGGAAGTAAAGTGTTGTGTCCTGATGTTAAATCACATGTCTTTACATGTTGATTTAGCATTGTGATAGGACTATGTGCCACTTCTTGTGGAAGAGTAGTTGTGTGTTTGGTTTCTTATGCAATCATTGATAGGGAGCATGAGTTTGCATGCTTGTGTGTGTCGAAGCGTTAACATGGAGCTTCTGCTCATTCCGTTGTAGGTACTCTGGTGTGAATTTTCCTTTGAGGGGGAGAACCTTTTATGTGTGACAAGGGGAGTTCTACACCTATTTTTATGTTTGTACAAAGTTTACATGATCAACATGAAGCTTGTGTTGTGGTTTTATTCCTATATCCAATTGTTTTTGGGTTTTGGTTGTTTAAGCCAAACTTTTTCAAAGGTAGATATTGTTAGTCCCATGGTTCTATGGTTGGATAAATTTTGGCTAAGCATGGTTCTAAACATGGTTTTATATTTTTGTTGAGTAAGATGGTACAATATCTTTATCAACTATCATAAAAGTTTTTACTATTATGTGTTTTTCTACAAGGTGTCACATAAGATGTTGTGACATTCTGAGGCTGATGCAGCAAGCACTGCTTTTGGATACCATTCAACAAAACATACACATTCATACCAAACCTATTTAAGGTTAAGAACTCCTATATCCCACCTTTCATGCATATTCTATTTATTAATGTTATTCTCCCACATACCTTAATTCCTAGCAAGAAATCTGAAGTGGATTGAATGGTCTCCTCTCACCCAAAGCTTCAAGTTCTCTATTTTGCCTCTATCCTATTTCTCACAATTATCTCTACCTATTGTTAAAATTTCCCTAAACCTAGATTATTCTTTAATTTATATAGTAAGGGTAATCTAATTTAATATTATAATTTCACCCCTCAGTTACCAATGTCATTATTCCTTCATCTCCAATATTTCTCTTAGTTTACATTATTTGCCCCAAATTCTTTATTTTCTATTAAGTTAAATAATCTAATAAAATACTATTTATTTTAACTATGAAAATAAACTCTAATATTTTAATCAACCTTTCTCCCTTATAATTACTCCCCACACTTCCCACATAAGGTCACACACTCCTAGCACTCATTTTTATTTAATTAATATTACTCAATAATTATTTATTCAAAAAATATTACTTAATAATTAAATAAATACACAAAATTTGTAATAAATCACGTAATTTCAGTAAGGATTAAACTTTTGATGATTACTCAAAATATTTGATGATCACTTATGAAATGTTTCTATCTATATTTGATGATTACTCGTGAAATATTCTTATCTATATTTGATGATTACTCGTGAAGTATGTGGATATTCATTCAAAAAGTAAGGATGAAACTTTTGAAAATTTCAAAAGTTGAAAGACTCTGTTCGAAAATCAAACTAGTAGAAAAGTCAAGAGGTTGAGAACCCGTAATGGCCTTGAGTTCTGGAATGAAGCCTTCGACAATTATTACGATATGTAATGTATTTCAAGGAACAAGCCTACTATAGGAACTCCTCAACAAAAGGGCTTGACTGAGAGGTTCAATCGAACAATCTTGGAAAGGGTTAGAAGCATGATGGTTAGTGCTGGATTGAATAAGGTGTTTTGGGCTGAGGCTGTTGTGACTACAACATACCTGATAAATATGTGTTCATTAACTACCTTGGGGGTGAACACAACTGAAGAAGTTTGGTCAGGTTATCCACCAGATCTCGACAAACTTTGAGTATTTGGTTGTGAAGCCTATGCTCACATTAGGAAAGACAGGGTCGAACCTAGAGCTCTGAGATGCATGTTCATAGGGTATCCAAAGGTAGTAAAAGCATATAGATTATGGTTCCTAGAACCAAATCATAGAAGGTATATCACAAGTCGTGATGTAGTTTTCAATGAAGCTAAAATGGCACTCAATAAAAACGATGATGCTGAACGAAATCAAAATATATCTGAAAAAGAGTTGGAAGGTGAAGAGATTTATTTTGATGTGGATCATATTTATGTTGAATTACATAACCCAAATGAAGTCGAGGAATAAGCACATGATAGTGAAGAAATTGAGGAAACTGTTAATTACTATTTATTGGCAAGAGATAGGTCGAGAAGAGTCATCAAGCCATCTTAGGGACTTGGTTATGCATATCTCATAGTGTTTGCTCTAATCTCTGCAAGTGAGATACTTTATGTAGAACCTAGAGATTACAAGGAAAATTTGAGGAGTCGAAATAAGGATGAATGGCTGAAATTCGTGGATGATCTCCATGATAACCACACTTTGAAGTTGATCCAAAAACTGCATGAACCTGTAGAAATGGACAAGGAGGATCATATGCGCAAGTTAAATCAATCTTTATATGGTCTGAAAAAATCTCCTCAACAATGGAATATCATATTCGATAAGTCTATAGCACACATAGGTTTCCCTAGGAGCCAGTTTGACCACTATGTTTACTCAAGATTTCGACATGTAAGTTCAATTGTTATTTTGTTACTTTATGTGGATGATATCCTCATAGCAAGTGACAATGTCGAGGATGTAATGAAGGTGAAGTATGAACTAAGTAAGGAGTTCGAAATTAAGGATATGGGAATTCCAACCAGGATTTTTAGGATTGACATCCATAGAGATAGAAATCAGTTGAGATTATGCTTATCTAAAAAGACATACATAAGGAAAATTCTCGAAAATTTTGGTATGTCAAATTCAAATCATGTTGTATCACTAACAAGTCCTCAATTCAAGCCGAGTACGACTCAAAGTTTGAGCATTGGAGCTAAAAGAGCCTATATGAACAACATATGCTAGTATAGTAGGTTATTGATGTATGTTATACTTTGTACGAGGCCAAACATAGCCTACGGAGTGAGCCTTGTAGGCGTGTATATAGCCAATCTTGGGAAGGTACACTGGCAAGCTTCGAAGTAGATTCTGAGATACATAAAAGGATCCATGAGCAGGGTCCTTGTTTATGGTGGAGCTAGAGATAATGGCAAAGCTGAAGTCGAAATAATTGTTGACTCTGACTATGTTGGATGTAGGGATACCAACAAGTATATTTTTGGATATGTTTTACTATGTTTAGTATAAAAATCAGTTGGAAAGTAACACTTCATAAGGTTGTAGCCTTATCAACCACTGAAGCTGATTATATTGTCCTCACTCATGTTGTAAAAGAAGCATTGTGGCTTGAAGGATTTGCTAAAGAATTGAAACTCCAAGCTCAAGCTATCTTTGTTAAATGTGATAGTAAAAGTGTCATACATCTTTCGAAGAATCCAGTCTATCATGATAGAACCAAACATATTGATGTTATATTGCATTTCGTCAGGGGAAATCAAAAGTGGAGAAGTTAAAGTGATGAAGGTTTCGACTGATCGCAATGTTGTATATATGATCACAAAGTAGTTGCTAAGCAGCAAGTTCTTCCAGTGTATGTAGTTGATAAAGCTACATGATGAAAGATAGTTTATTCCTTTCATGTTGTAGAGTTTGTTCTGAGGTGTAGATTTGTGGTATTTGGATTAAACTCTAGTCTCGACAAGGATAGCTTCTTGTTTCAACAACAGTTGAAGATGTGCATGATATAGTCGACACTTGTTTTAGCATGCAATTGTTTAAGTTATATAAGTTTAAGTTAGCTAAGTGTTTAAGTTAGTTATATATGCCATATGTAAATAACATACATAGATAATAGTCTATATGTAGGCTACTCTCTCATGTTTGTTGAGAGAGCTTGAGGTTGATTGTTATTATATAATACTTGTAATCATAAACCCCAATGAGAAAGTAAAGAATAATGGTTTCAACTAATCCTATTTTTCTTCTTCTTTTCTCTTTCCTCCCCTTTGTTAACTGAATTGTTTCTTGGTCAAGCAAGAAACACCTCTTTCTCACAAATTTACATCGTTATTGGTATCATTTGTTTCAACAAATAAAAATAATGACGCGATTATAAAATACGTAAAAACATAAACTATAGTTGTTGGATTATAAAATACGTAAAAACATAAACTATAGTTGTTGGATTAAACCGCTATAGATTAATCTGAAACTTTATAGATATGATCTATATGATGGTGTGTTTCAATCCAACGGTTGATTTTAAAAAATATTAATCTGAAGTAACGTTTTTGAGCGAGTGTAACTCATGGTGTAACTCTCCGAGTATAATTTGTCACTTTAAAATTGTTTACACCTATAAAAGATTAAAATAATAAAAAATTAATTGCACAGCTAATTCATTCTACTTCAACCAAATGTTACAAAGTGACAAGTTCTCACTTAATACTTTTTTAACTTTCACTGATTTTCTTCTCTTCTCACTCTTTTACTCACTATTTCATTCTTCTTTAAAATTAAATTCATTTTTCTTGAAGAAGCAGAAAAAATAAACAACAAGAATATGAGTAAATACAAACAAATATTTATATTTTTTATAGCTTAATGAATAAAAAAAGCATATGAATACATAAAGAAACAAAACAAAAGAGTTCAGATGTATACAAACTAATGAAACAACAAAATTAAAAAATCTCAAAATTTAAATATAGATAAATCTAGTTCATTTTATTTATTTTTAAACATGTGGGTGTTTTTATTATATTTGTAAAAGAAAGATATATTTTCTTTTTATTTAAAAAAAAATCTATATTATTATATACAAGTAAACAAAATAAGTATATAATTTTTTTTCTTTCAAATTACTAATAAAATAGAGTATTTTTTATAATTTTTATGCATATTAGAAATTATTTGTAATATCTTAATATGTATAATTATAATATATGATTATTATTATAATAAATAGTTATTGATGTATAGATGTATATAATATTGATGTTTCATTTTTTTACGACATATTTAGTCAATTTTAGATATAATTTTTTAATTTTTAATTTTTTATAAAATAAAAAATATTTTATTGAATTGAATAATACTCAATAATTATACATGCATCTAACTTTCTATCTTATAGGCCATTATCACTAAAATATCTAATTTATTTTAATTAATAATTATTTTTATCTGAAACACAAATTTTTATTTTTAAATGTTAATAATTTTTTACGGGTCACCTTTGACAAAATAAATAGTTTAAGATAATATTTATATATTGAATTCATAAAAATATTTAACGAGTTGAATTCTAATCAGTGGTAGATACTAGATACAAATAATTGTGTAGTGGTTTCTGCAGTTGGATCAGCAATAATTAGTACTAGTACTGTTGATATCGTGGTCAGAGAAGCAGTGGGTAGTCTCGTGGATTAGAGAAACACAATTTCTTCCATTATCAGAAAATGCAGTCACTAGGTTAAATCAAGCAGTTATGGGGAAGGTAAATTGTGTGCAGCTTTACTGTCTCTTTTGTCTTCAATTGCCCGATCTGTTCATTCGTATAGTGGTACTCCTGCCCTACTAGTAGTAGTAGTAATAATCGAATTACGTGTTTGTGTGTGTCTCTTCTAGTATAACCTACCTACAACACTTCGTGATAGAAGAAAATTAATTTCCATTCTTCTTACAATGAAAGTCAGTTATAAGAATTAGAAAAATAAGGGAGAGACAGACATCTATCGGAGGAATTTTTTACTCAAATGCCATGAATTGGAAAAAATATACCTAATATGCCATGAACTCAAAATTAAATCTCAAAATGCCATGAATTTTTCTGGATCTTTCAATGGATCCTCCTATGGAGGGACGATCGGGCCCACACGCATTGCTTTGTACACCGGTGCGTCCAAGGGAGGGACGACTGAGTGTTGTATTTTTTTTTTTGCTTTTTTTTTGTCTGATAATAAAAATAATTTTATATTAGTTTTTATAATTAAATTAATTTTTATATATATTAATTAATTGATTAATATTATTTTAATATAATTAAAAAGTTAACAATTTTTTTTAATGTATTTTAAATTTATAATAAGTATATTTATTATGTATTTCAAAGCATATTGTACCAATATTTTATACATTAGAATATATAAAAATATGAAAATAATTAAATCAAAACTTTACAAATATATCTTTTGAATGGAGGTATTAATATTATTTAATTTTATTATATATAGAAATTATTTTGAATGGTAACATTAATACATTTTATTTTTATGCATGATTTGATTTCAAAAATTTATGATCAATAAAGCATATCACAATCTTTTTAAATTAACTTTAGAATTGTAATCATGATAAAAAAATGTTAAATTGTAGTCATGAAATTTTAATAAAAAATGATTATCATAAAAATTAATAATAAAAGGTATAAATTTATTCATACAATCCTTTTTATAAATTGAATAAGTTACATTTTGTTATAGTTTAAATATTATTTTGTTACTAAAAATATTTAAAATCATATATTTTTATGAAATATTAATAAAAATGATGTATTTTAAAGAAATAATTATTTAAATAATCATTTACTCCATTTCAGTTCTAATGCGAGTACTATTTGGGCGACCTTTCTTTTTCCTTCGCATATTATCGTCATGGCAGAGTGTAGGTCCTGTATATTGTGGCCAATTTTCCTCATGTGGTAGTCCAATTAAAAAAATTCATGTGGTAGTCCTCTATATTGTGGCCAATTTTCCTCATGTGGTATTATAAATTTAAAATACATTAAAAAAAATTGTTAATTTTTTAATTATATTAAAATGATATTAATCAATTAATTAATATATATAAAAATTAATTTAATTATAAAAACTAATATAAAATCATTTTTATTATCAGAAAAAAAAAAGCAAAAAAAAAAAAATACAACACCCGGTCGTCCCTCCCTTGGACGCACCGGTGTACAAAGCAATGCGTGTGGGCCCGATCGTCCCTCCATGGGACGATCCATTGAAAGACCCAGAAAAATTCATGGCATTTTGGGATTTAATTTTGGATTCATGGCATATTGGGTATATTTTTTCCAATTCATGGCATTTGGGTAAAAAATTCTCTATCGGAAAGTCATTTATAACATTTACCAATTGATCATTCTTACGACTCCTTTGGTTTCCGCATTTAATACATCCTCCTCATCCAATTCTCTTAATTTTCTATAATTCATTTGGGCTTAAGCTCCAAATGAATTTGTCATAACAACAACTGCGTCTTATTTAGAGGCGAGGTTGAATGGATCATCAAGTTTAAAAATTCAGATAATTTTAAATTTTAAATTTGTTTAGAAAAGAGTGCACGCGATTTTTTTTTAAAAGTGTCGTCTATACGAACCACGTTAGTGGGTTAGATATATAATAATAAAAAAGATTATGGAATGAATATAACAATCTGAAAATTATATGCTGCATTCAAGTAATAAGATGTTAATCATTTATAACAAGTGACTAATAATTCTATTTTCAATGGTAACTAGCAAAAGAATAAAGTAAATAATTTCTCGAACAATTGATGTGCGACTGAATTTTTTTTTGAATTGTGTTTATATGAAAAGTACTTGTAACACAGTGGGAAAACTGACTTAGTTGTTTTGCGTTTTATCGTAAATGTTGCGGTTAACAAGATTCATCACCGACTTTTCTTTTATCCAATAAGGAAAGGTGAAAAGAATAGGAAAGACCTTTTATCGATTTTGAGTTCGGGGGTAAGTTATGAAAAGGGAAGGTGTTAGCACCCTTTTCATCTGTAATTATCTACAGGCTCTTATATGTTTAACTCAGTTTTGAAAACTTGTTTTTTTTGTGTGACTTGTTTGAAAATATTTTTATTTAACTTCGTAAAATGATTCTTGTATCAGTCCTCAAGAATGCGTACGAGGTGTTTGGAAATATTTGTTTAAAAATATAATGTGTGAAAAGTATTTGTTTCAGCAAGCAATTAAGAGTAATCTACCCACTCAAAGGTCTTTCTTATTATTTTCGTTTTCCTTTAGGGATAGTGCTATCGATACCATTAGTTGGTAGGTATCCCCATCCATTGAATGTGAAAGGACAGTCGCAGGGTCATTGAATGGTCATTGAAGACAACATTGTAAGGATACCTTAACATTTCGTAGAGTCTATCATAATTTATTCGTAGGCAACATTAAGGGACAAGATCATATATTCGTAGGCAACATTGAGGGTCATCGAGGGATTGAGATCTTTATATCGAAAGGACTATGACGATGTTATTCGCAGGCAACTTTGCTAATGGTATTGCTACGTTCGAGGGACATGACCATCTTTATTCGTAAGGCAACAAGAGAGGATACCCTAAGGGTGCAAGTGTGCAATATTGATTCAGTTCAGATATTTATCTTGAGATTAAGGTTATCTAGCGTTGCTTTTATTCTTGCCATACAATCCTATTAGCAAACATCTAAGCAATTAATATTTGCAGAAAAGTAAAGTGCATAAAGTAAAAGTTCCTACGCCATTATATGGCTTCGAGGGCAGATACATAATAAGGTGCAGAAAATAAAAAGCGGAAAGTAAACCTAGACTATTACAAAAAATAATCGTGCGACCTATACATCGATTTCTAGTATTTAAATAAAAGAAAAATAGAAAATAATCATGAAAAATAAATAAATACATGTCAAAATAAACTAATTTTCTAAGTATTAAAGAAAAATATTTTTTATATTTTTTTGGAATTGATTTTAAATAGGAAAACTAACTCTAAGTTAATTAATGGTTAATTATGAAAATAATTCTAGATTTAATGAAATAAAAAATATTTTGTGCCAAAAATTAATAAATATTTTATTAACCTAAAACTAAAAAGAAAATATTTTTTAGGGTTTTTTAAAGTAGTTAAAATAATTTATGAAAGAAATTAAAATAAAAATGAAGTGAAAAGGAAATTGAAAAAAAATGAATAAAACTAAGTGTTAAAAAATAATTTGGCCTCTAAGGGTGTTGAGCTCGTGACCCTAAGGTTACACAGGTCCAAAAGTTGGCCAGTAAACCACTTGCTTGTGGTGTAACTATCTCACCTCTGGAAATATGTATGTGTTACCCTGCAAAAATAAGAAAATATTGAAAAAAATGACAAAAGGTAAGGATCGAACCCACGCCTTGTGAGAGGAAAGGACTAGCGCGAGCATGGTTAACTAATGGGGTGGTGATACATCCAATAATATATGTAACTTTGTAAATATATAAGTGAAACTTAATTCCTGAAATCAGTTTTTAAAAACAAAACGCGCGCTAGGGCCCTGTTGGCTGAAGATTTTGATACATGTAGTTCGAAATGAAGCAACATTGATGTTTCGTTGGAATAAAACAAATGTTATAGTTCGAAATGGAAGAGATTGTTCTTCGAACGGACATGTCGAAGCTCGGAGCTTCGAATAACAGTTGTGAAGACATATTTAAAGAAATTTCGAAGTGGTAACAAGACTATGTCTGTGAAGGTTGTGGAACGAGTTCGAAGCGAGGGCTACCAAAGCGTTTGAAATTCAAACGTAAGCAGAATATTATAAATTCAAATATATATGCGCTGGAGCGTTCGAAGACGCGTGGAGGCTAGAAAGAAGCAATGCTCTGCATGCTCCGAACGTGGTAGAATCTTATAAGCAAGACCGTTATGGTCGAAATAGTATAAATAGAAGTCTTAGGGTTAGGATTTCGTGTGTCATATCTATTGTACAAAATTCAGTATACATTCAAAATACCACATGGATAGGGAAACGAATGCTCGAACAATGTACGTATGATAACACCAAACATTTATAATTCAGTAAAACTCTTTATCTTTTCCAGTTTATCTTCCATTTTCATGTCAATATCATTCAAATACTTTTACATTCAAAGTCATTTACTTATTTCTTGCATTTAAAAGTTGTTTTTCTATTCGAATCTGTTACACATTTCAGAAACCTTTTACGTTCATGTCTTTACACTGAAACATTTATATTCATGCTTTTACATTAAAGTCTTTACATTAAAGTCATTTATTCTTTTCTGCATTTAAACGTTTCTTTTACATTTGAATCTTTAACCATTCAGTCCAATTTTACATTGATTTGTTCAATTACGTCATTAGATTTCTTTAGTATGGCAATCGAAGTAAGTTGGATGTTTCTAAAACACTTTAAATAAAATCTTAACTATGAATACCAGTTTTACTAGTAGATTTACCCAAAGGACCAATACCCCATAGGATCAATCTAGTCGATCCTGCAAGTTACCAGAGAGATTAAATAACAGTCATTAAGATTATTTGATAGTTTGGAAGACTAGCGGTTGTTTACCAGAAATCACAGAACAAATTGGCACGATGGGACATCATTGGTCGTTTAATTTAAAAGTAAAAGTAAAGATTGTTAAGACATAATCATTGTAAAAGATCTTTTCTGAGTGTCAAGTTCGCTGTTATATGAACCTTAGAAGCGGTAGAATAACCAATAGCAACCAACCCTTACCCAGAAGAAAACGTGATAATAGGATGTCTAATCCAAGCAATCAACAAGGGGAACAAAATGCCCCACATGGAACAGGAACTAATGCGTCTGCTTCGACGGGAACGTCTAACGCGATCCCTTCGAACGCACAGTCTGTTGCATCTTCTACCAGTAGTGTGGCCACGAATGGAGCAAGTGGCATGTTAACTAACAGTTCGATCCTAGGAAACACAGGAACCATTGGGTATCCTGGAGGATTTGTCCCACCATCAGGGGAACAAACCCATTTCGCCACCCCACCACCAACTAGAGCACCCAATTTCGATGGAAATAGGCCCAGAAACCCGGTTATGGGATGCCAACATCTTTTATGGCAGGTTTGCATACTTCGACGTCGAATTCGTCACCACAATTTGGGTCTGGATCTGGGGCCAATCAATTTATGACAAATAACCAAGGGTCAGTAGGTTATAGTACATTGCCTATCTTAACCACAGAAAATCAGATGGCTTTTAGGCAATTAATGGATGATAGTAACCATAATATGATAGGAGTGTTAGCACAAACTATGCAAGAGATCTTCGCCCCAATAGTATAAAATGTAACTGTGACAAACAGAGAAAACGCGGATAATATGAGTAGCAGATTTCTTCGCTCCGCCAGAAAGGCGTAGACAGAACCAGGCATTGGTTCGAGCAAACGTACCTATCATAGAACAAATTGCTGATGACCCACCCTATAGACCAGTCAGAGAGGGGGTTAATTTGGGGGCAAGGGCACAAAGGTTAGATGCCCCAGTGATTCGAGAAGAACCTCAAAGGGGATTTATAGAACCAGCGGCAAGGATCGAAAGGTTAGATGCCCCAGTGATTCGAGAGGAACCACAAAGGGGAGTTATGGAACCAGGGGCAAGGGTCGAAAGACTAGAAGTCCCAGCGTTTCGAGAAGAACAACCTAGAGGAGTTGTCATGGTGGGTCGCAATCAAGATGCTGATGCAATCGTTCATAGAACTCGAAACGACAACATCCTGGCAGAAAATAATTTAACCACCATGATAGAAAGGATTATGACCCAAAACGGTCTTAATACAGGGATTAGAAGGCTAAATTATGCCTCTCCTATAGCGGATTATGTAATGCACACTGATTTACCAAGGGGATATAAGATCCCTAAGTTTACAAAGTTTGCTGGAGATACCAATGAATCAACAGTCGAACACATAGCCAGGTATCTGACCGAAGCAGGAGACATAGCAAATAATGAGAACCTTAGGATTAAATATTTCCCAAGTTCCCTGACTAAGAATGCTTTTACATGGTTCACCACATTGCCTCCTGGATCCATAGATACTTGGACCCTCTTAGAGAGATTATTCCATGAACAGTTCTACATGGGACAATCTAAAATAAGTCTGAAAGAACTAGCCAGTGTTAAGAGGAAATTTACTGAACCAATAGATGATTATCTGAATAGGTTCAGACTCTTGAAATCTAGATGCTTCACAGTAGTTCCTGAACATGAGTTAGTCGAAATGGCCGCTGGTGGCCTGGACTATTCTATTCGAAAGAAATTAGACACACAATACTTGAGGGACATGGCTCAATTAGCAGATAGGGTTCGACAAGTCGAAAGACTAAAGGCCGAAAAGGCCAGGGCTTTTAAAAGTAATAAGAAGGAAAGAATTTCCTATGTCGAAACTAAGGAAGTTGAAGACTATCCTGAATTCGAAGAGGTCGAAATTGACCTCGCTGAATTAAAGCAGGCTCCACCTTACTCTTGTAAACTATTAGTTCCCACAAAAGGGAAAGAAATTGTTGAAAATGAGAAAAGTGACAAATTCCCAAAGAAGGTGTATACCTTCGATGTAACAAAGTGTGACGAGATTTTTGATTTGCTTGTCAAATATGGCCAACTAATTGTGCCATCGAATGTCAAAATACCTCCTTTAGGTCAAAGAAAGAAAAGAGGGTTTTGTAAGTATCATAGTTTCCTAGGCCACAAAACCTCACAGTGTTTTCTTTTCAGGGATCTGATTCAAAATGCAATTAAGGATGGCATATTGAAATTCGCTGACAAACCAAAAATGAAAGTAGATGAAGACCCTTTGGATGTTGCAGACAGCAATTACTCCGAGCCTGCATACATTGGAGAAATCAATATGGTGGAAGCAGATCAAGATGACACTCCATCAGGAGAGGAAAACACTGAGAATAAAAACTATGTGTTAGTCGAAGTCAACAAGGAGGTTACTGAGGACGTCCATAAGAAACAGGAGGCTTCGATTGAAGTAGCACCTTTGGCTGCTTCGAATGAAATCCAGGCTACTGAAGGCCAAGGGAATCGAAACCAAGAATTGACACAGGCTAGCTACTGAAGGCCTGAGGCTAAAATTGGAGAAAGTCCAGATTACAACGCCAGTTCTTCCTCAGAAAGAAATCTGGGATACCTTAGGGGAGCCCAGTGGAAAGTTCGACTACCTGGTGAAATACTCTGCTCCAGAAAGTTCAAAAATCCCAATCGAAGATGTCAAACCTACAGGATGAGGAGATGATGACATAAAGGGGGAAGACGTGGATGTTAACATGGTGGATATGGAGAGACCTCATTCTGAAATGGAGGAGATGGAAAGATATTCAGAAAAAGAGAAATACAAAATGGAGGATAGTTACGCTAGGGATGCCAGTCTTAAAGACTACCTCATGTTGTGCCACAAAGGAAATGCTGAAATGATACTATGTCCCAGATGCAACATCATCTGTAATCAGAGAATTGCTGCAGACTTCGAGAAGAAACAAAGGACACGAACTGGCAGCAACTGGCGCCAGGATAACCAGTTATTCAAATGTTACCCTAAAGCTGGAGAAAGTTTATTGGAGTTTTTAGTTCGTTGTCACAAAGGGGCAACCAAATGTCTAGTATGCCCAAGGTGTTCTGTAGTGTATGATCAAAATGTGGCCGGAGCCTTCGAAACAATTCCTTTCGCGCCCCATGCTAGAACCACAAAGAAACTGGTCAGATGAGCCAACGTTTCGAGAGCAACTACACTCAACGAAGGCCTGACAGCCCTTATCCCAAAGGCGCTCGAAGGGTGACATTCAAAGTCCCTGCTGAAGTACCAACAGACAAGTGGCTGCATGTCAGGACTGACAAGGGGAAGCATAAATGGAGAAGCAATGAACGAAATGCACGCCACGCCATGACGTATAGAAGGCAGTTCAATACTGCAAAGAGGGAAGAAGTGAGGTTAGAAAACTACAAAGGCAAAAACCCTGTGTCAAGATCACAATGGCGCAAGCAATAGAGAATTCGAAAGGCTGAAAGGGAAGCTATGGCAGATAAAGGAGCAATTTCGATCAAAAACCAAGGAGAATCAAGCACCAATAAACCCACACCAAATAATCAACTTGAGGGCAAACCCCCAGTTAGTAGGAGACTCTTCTCTGAAACACAACAAAATGAATCGAAGGAGTACACACCAAGTCCAGAAGAAGACGAGGATATGCTAACAGACAACTTCGAATCAGAGGGGGAGTCTTCACTCGACATCAATTGTAACGTGGTATCTGTACTACCTTGTGAGTTTGGACAGGAAACTAAAACCGGAGAGCATGAGGAGGATGATACAATAGACTTGATGAAGCACAGACCAGTGTGCTATTACGTGATGGATAACAGAGCTATCGAAGAGCAGAATGCTTTCTTCGAGCACCCAGAGCCAGCTATGAAAAATCATCTGAAGCCATTGTTGATTCGAGCAAAAGTTGGTGCCCATGGCATAAATAAAGTCTTGGTGGATGGAGGCGCTGCAGTCAACTTAATGCCCCATTTCATGCTGAAGAAGTTAGGAATACAAGAGGTCGACATCAAACCACACAACATGGTACTATCCAATTATGAAGGAAAAGTAGGCCAAACATTGGGAGTGGTCCAAGTAGAGCTGACAGTGGGATCAAGTTGCAGACCCACCATGTTCATGGTGATCGAAGCCAAAGCTAACTACAACTTGCTGTTGGGAAGAGAATAGATCCATGGCGTTGGAGCAGTCCCTTCATCAATGCATCAGAGGTTAGTTTTATGGAGAGAGGATGATATTATGGAGAACATCGAAGTGGATCAGAGTTATTTTATGACAGCAGTTAACTTAGTCAATAAGAGAAATTATGATAAATACCTAGCCAAAATAGCTCCTTGTACCCCAAGTGACGAAATCAACGAAACCAGGAACGCACACTATTATATGACCCTCCGCCATGATGGCATGTATTGGGATAGGAAGATAATTAAAGGAGACGAAGGAGTCGAAGGCACTACGCAAAGACGGCCAGCAGGCTGGGAGTTTGACAATCTTGCTCATGATTGAGTCCTTCTTCTTCGAAAGGATTTCGGCCTATATGGCTGAGAAAGAATGGAGAGCGGCCTTAGAGGCTGAAATAGATAATATGGCTGCAGAAGCGAACGAAATAGATGGGGATGGCTCGAAAGACTCACCCTTTGAAGAACACGAAATAGATCAAAGGCTAGATGCCATCTATGATAAAGAACCCTTAGGCTTCGAGAAGGACCCCACAGACTCAGGTGCCAAAATGTTGGTGCAGGAACCGCTCGAAGAGGTGAATTTGGGGGATGAAAACACAAAAAGGATAACTTACATAAGCGCAAAACTCAATCCAAGCCTCAAGCAGGAGGTGATTGAAGTTCTCAAGAGAAACAAAGATTGCTTCGCATGGGACTATGATGAAATGCCTGGTTTGAAGAGAGAGTTAGTGGAGCACAGACTTCCAATTAAGGATGGCAAGAAGCCCATCAAGCAAACTCCTAGAAGATTCGCACCAGCAGTTCTCACAAAGATCAAAGCTGAAATTGAAAGGTTGTTGCGCTGCAGATTCATCAGAACCACAAGGTATGTCGAATGGTTAGCAAATATAGTACCTGTTATTAAGAAAAATGGCTCTCTGAGAATTTGCATAGATTTTAGGGATTTAAATACTGCTACCCCTAAAGATGAGTACTCCATGCCTGTGGCAGAAATGTTAATAGACTCTGCTGCAGGATTCGAATACTTAAGTATGTTAGATGGATACTCTGGATATAATCAGATTTTTATTGCTGAAGAAGATGTTGCCAAGACAGCATTTGGTTGCCCAGGAGCCTTAGGCACCTACGAATGGATAGTGATGCCTTTTGGTTTAAAAAATGCAGGAGCAACTTATCAAAGGGCAATGAATTCAATTTTTCATGATTTCATTGAAACCTTTATGCAGGTGTATATTGATGATATAGTCATCAAATCTGTACCTGCAGAAACACATTTGCATCATTTGAGCCAATCGTTCGAAAGAATGAGAAAACATGGCTTAAAAATGAACCCCCTTAAGTGTGCATTTTTTGTGCAGGCTGGAGATTTCCTTGGCTTTGTGGTTCATAAGAAAGGAATCGAGACCAACCAAAATAAGACCAAAGCCATTATGGAGAGACGAAAACACCTACATCAAAAAGGGCGCTGCAATCTTTGCTAGGGAAGATTAACTTTCTAAGAAGGTTCATTTCGAATCTAAGTGGAAGAACCCAAGCTTTCTCTCCATTACTTCGTTTAAAGAAAGGCCAAGCCTTCGAGTGGGACGAAGCACATCAGGAGGCATTTGACAAGATAAAAAGATATCTCTCTCAGCCTCCTATCTTGTCTCCACCTTCATGGGGAAAGCCCATGAGATTGTACATATCCGCCTCTGAAGTTAGTATAGGTAGTATGTTAGCACAAGAAGATAACAATGACATCGAAAGAGCCATATACTATTTAAGTAGGGTATTGAATGATGTAGAAACTAGATATAGCAATATAGAAAAGCTATGTCTCTGTTTTTACTTTTCTTGTATGAAACTTAAGTATTATATAAAGCCTGTTGATGTTTATGTTTCATCTCATTTCGATGTTATCAAACACATGCTTTCGAAACCAATAATGCATAGCAGAGTTGGTAAATGGGCTTTAGCCTTAACAGAATATTCTTTGACTTTCATGCCTTTAAGAGCTGTGAAAGGTCAAGTAATTTCTGATTTCATTGTGGACCATTCACTAGTCGAAAAGACTGTCATGGGTTACGTTGAAATGCAACCTTGGAAATTATACTTTGATGGTTCGACCCATAAGGATGGTAGTGGTGTTGGAGTTCTCATAATTTCTCCTGAAGGAATTCCAACAAAATTCCAAGATAAGTTAGATGGTCCTCGTTGCTCGAACAACAAGTGAATAAGCGCTTATTGTTGGACTTGAAGCTTTGTTGGAATTGGGGGCAACTAGAGTCGAAATTAAAGGTGATTCGGAATTAGTGGTCAAGCAAATAACAAAGGAATACAAATGCATAAAGGAAAATCTGATGACATACTTCGTCATAGTTAACCTAAAATTCAATACATGGATATTCAACATATACCAAGAATAGAAAATCAAGAAGCGAATGACCTAGCACTTTTGGATATAAAGTTTCTACCAAAAACTTTAAGGATTTGGTTGAATTAAGAGGAAGGGTTATGGCTACTAGACTCACACCATCGATTTAGAGAATATAAAATTAGGTTGTCGATAAAGGATTCAAGTACTAGCCATAGACACCTTATCGATGCGATTAGCGAAGTCCACTTATGAGTTATTTAAAAACCCAACATTGAATGTTGATAGGAAAATAAAATATAGAGCATTATCATATGTCCTCATGGGAAATGAATTGTTCAAAAAGACCAAGGCGACATCGAAATGTCGGGAGAAAGTGAGGCATACTTAGCATTGTCAAGTCCACAATGGGGCATGTCAAGCACATGCCATAAAATGAAATGGTTGTTATTTCGATATGGTATGTATTGGCCCATACTCAAAGATTGATTTTTGCTGAAGAATGCCGAAACATGCGGATTCAACATGCTCCTACAAGTGAGTTACATTCGATCATTAAACCATGGCCCTTTAGAGGATGGGCATTAGATTTAATAGGAGAAATCAATCCTGCTTCGTCTAAAGGACAGAAATATATCTTGGTAGGAATAAATTATTTTACCAAGTGGATCAAAGCAATACCATTAATAGCTGCTGATTAAGAGGCTATTATTGAGTTCATACAGAAACAGATTATCTATAGGTTCAGATTTCCAGAGAGCATAACCACAGACCAAGGTTCTATGTTTACTGGTAGGAAGATGCAAGAATTTGCTCAAGAGATGGGGTTTAGATTACTAACATCAACACCATATTATGCTCAAGCAAATGGTCAGGTCGAAGCAACCAATAAAGTGATAATAGGGTTAATTAAGAAACATGTTGGTAAAAGCCCGCACAAGACTTTGGACCAAATACTATGGGTAGAACATCTCCTAAAGAAGCTACTAACACCACGCCTTTCCAACTAACATTTGGTCATGATGCGTTCTACATTCATCTCATATCAATTCAAAGGCAGAATGAGATCCCAACTGCATTATATTGGGAAATGATGATGAATGAGTTAGTTGAGTTAGACGAAGTTAGATTGCATGCATTAGAAATCCTGATGAGGCAAAAGGAAAGAGTAGCCAGGGCATATAACAAAAGAGTGAAAGGTAAAACATTTACTGTTGATGATTTAGTTTGGAAAGTCATATTGCCCATGGATAAGAAGAATAAAACATTAGGAAAATGGTCACCTCATTGGGAAGGACCTTTTCGAATACTAAAGATATTTTCAAACAATGCATATGAAATCGAAGAGTTAGCTGATGATAAGCGAATCTTAAAGGTTAATGGGAAATATTTAAATAAATATAAGCCTCGCCTGTAGGAGATTCGAATAATAACAACATGATCGAAACATTATAAAGGAATGCCAAAATGGTAATATATATTGCCAAAATGGCGTTGTTCAGATATTACAAGACCAAAATTCAACCCAAATTCAAGATTAATTGAACAAACAAAAATTTAAAAATATGCATTGTTCCTCAATCTTTCAAAAGTACTTCAAAAGGACTCAAGCCTTTGTTGAGTGAAGCGCCTTGCTCCTTCCAGGGTAGCTACTTCTCCTTTAAGTTGCTCTGCTGCTTCCATTTCGGCAAGGCCCTTGTTGAGAAGTTCTTCGAACTGATTGCAAGATATATTCATATGCCAATTGTTGTTGTTGAGCCTCCTTAACCTTTTGTTGGAGCTCTTGAATTTGCTTTTCCCAGAGAAGAATAGACTGAGCTCGAGCTTCATAGTCAGTCTTGGCTTGCTTTATATGCATGGCTTGGTCTTCAGCTTCTTTAGAGAGCTTCGAAGCATGCTCATAAGCAGCATCCGTGGCAGTTCATTTCTCTTGGACCTTACTAGCAGCAAATTCGTCTTGAAGAAGACACCCAGTCACGTTATCCAACAAAGCTTGAAGATCGAATAATATGGTGCCGACAAAAGTGGGGAGGTTAACTTGCGTAAGAAGCTCCTTCATAGTGTAGCAAGCTGTACTATCCTTCTTGAGCACTTCGAACAAGTCCACATCAAGGATTGTTCTCCTAACTTTGTTAAGGAGTACAACTCTATCATCTGAGGGCAATGGATCGTTAGTCGAATTAGTACCAGCCCTAGCAAGAGGAGTATCCCTAATTTAGCTTTCATATACCCAATTGGGTCATTACGCCTTAAGAGAGCTAACTCTTCTTCACCATTTGAGAGTGGGAATTTCCATGGAGTCACATCCATGTCTACTTCCATAGGCTCATTAGTCCGTCACCATCACCTTCACTCTTGTCCGCGTTGTCTTCTCCTTCATCAACGGATCCACCACTTGATTGAATTAGTTTCATCGCTATTAGCATCGACTGCTCCATCGCCGAACCGCCTGGCTTCGTCTTCCCGATCCTTCTTCCAAATTCTTCACTCTTGGGAAGAATTAGCCTTTTCCTCTTCAAGATGAACAACCTTTGGGCTCTCTTGAAGGGTTTGAGAGGTGACTTTGGAGGCAATTGCCGTTTCTTGTTTCTTTTAGAGGAGGAAGTGCCTTGGTCATCTTGTTGCTCTAAAGCTCCAAAATCGCCATGTTGGAGGATCCTTTGTTTTGCACAAGATTCGAGTCCCCATGAGGAGAAGAGTTGATTGGAGCAAGCTTTGATGGAGGAGTCGAGTTAGTGGGATTTGGGTTCAAGTGTCCCTGAGACAAAGAAAGTTAAGAATATGCACCAAGGTAATGAATAACTATTTTTGTTAAAAAATTCGAATTCAATTTACCTGTGGATTATCAGAGGAAAGGTTACTATCTATATGTTCCAAAATTACGTTGGAGGTCGAAGGTGGAATTTTGGATTTTGTTGAGGGAGCAACATCTCTGGAATCGAGTCCAGAAATGCTAGTAGGCTCAATGCCTTTAGAAACTTCTTTTCTTCTTCTTTGAGAATTTCCACCAAGCTTGGGATTCTTTCGAGTGGTGCTTGGTTTCCTTTTCTTCGGAGTGGTTGGTGGAAGTCTGTTAGTCTGAAAAGGTTTAGACATGAGTTAGATCTAAATCACAAACTTTAGTTTATTCAAAACATCAGGGTTAATTGATTACCTTTGGAGTTGGAACATTTGTTATTGCTGGTGTTGTTGTTGTTGCAGTAGTTGTTGTTGGTATGGCTAGAGGCACATCATCATTAGTTTCGACAGATTGTTGGGAGGTACTTCCTTCTTTAGACTTCGAAGCAACGGGCTTTATCCTGATGGCTGAAAATCGAAACAATTAAAGTAGAATGTTAACAATGAAGAAAGTAAGAAACATTTGGGATTTTCCCAAGCATTCGCACCTGCGCCTTGATTAGATATAATCGACATGGCAGAAAGGTCATAGCGAAGATGTCCTGGGAAATTATGGAGCCAATGACGAGCCCATGTCACAGTCTCAGATGGCTTTAGTTTCTTTTGAGATTTGTATTTGAACATCTCTTTGCAAGTCAACCACAAAAGGTATGGAGGAAACCAAGCCAGAGCCAGTTCTGAGGTAGGCAGTCTAGGAAATTTAGGTGGATGCATTTCGAGTGCCAACCTATACCTATCCTCAGGTGACAACCCTGAAGGAAGTTTGAACTTAGAAACTTTTTCTTTAAATTTTTCCTTCAAGGTTTCGGATGCTCGATACACAGTGGTTTCCAAGCGCGTAGGGTCATAAGTGGTTTCGAAATAATTCTGAAAAGCCCTAATCTCTGTGGCGTGAGTGAACATACCTTTCTTGGAGTGTACCTGCACATCAAACGCATCAGTTAGTTTCTGTTGAATGGTGAGTGTGTCGAACATATAAGATTGGTAGAACTTAGTCCACCATTCTAGAAATCCTTTCGCTGTAAAGTGTGTTGGTTCAAAAGGTAATAGTTCGAACTGAGCAAAGTCTTGATACTGTTCTTGTTTTAGCTTGGCTTCTCTTCTTTAAAGGTTCGACCAGAAGTGATGGCATTCTGGGTTTGGAACAGAGGTTCAGGGATTAACTGACACAGGCCAAATTGTCTGGAGACAAAGTTAGGTTGATAGGCGAAGAGGAAGATTTGATTCTTGGAAGGAGTGATTCGTGAGGAAATTAATCTAGGGAGCAAAAAGGCTTTCCAAATATCTTGAATTTCTTTGCTTTTAACAGATTCTGAGAGAGACATGGTGAACCATGATGGTCCATGAGTCCTTGAAGCGAAGGGTGCCATGGTCTCTTCAAATTTGTGTCTCTTGGAGAAAATCATGATATACTGCGAGAAAAGAACTTTGAAGTCATCTTTGTCATCATTCGGAGTGAGTTTTCGCAGCCTTGTACCTTCAATAATTCTATCCGCTATCTCTGGATCTTGTTCGACAACGGTGTCAGCAGTTGATAACGAGGATTCGAACATGGCATTGAGCCATAATTGGAGCAACCAGAAAGGGCCAGTTAGAAGGATGTTTTTGGGAGTATGGGATTTCAAACTCGAAACAGCTGATCTTAAGCTTTCATAAAGGTCAACAAGTAATAGTTCACTCAAACATACTCTCCTATTCTCATGTAAGTCCCTAGCTAAAGGGATAAACCTGCTTGCTACTTGCAAGGATCTGCTACAAAATACATATCTTGATAACCATAAAGTGAGAAAGTCAATATGTTCTACGTCTGAGACGCTATCTCCTTCAGTGTGGTAATGGCTAATGAATTTGGAAAAGCTGGCTAATTTGACATCGAAGTCAATAATACTGGAGTGTTCTTCATTATCAGGGACGTAAGTTTCTCCTACTGGTGAAAGACCAGTGATGGCTGCTATATCGAAAAACGTGGGCGTTATCATTCCGCCAGGAAGATGAAAGGTGTTGTAGGTGCTATCCCAGAAGTATAGTGAGGCAAATAACAGTGGATGACTATAGGTGAAACCTGGTTTCGACAACTTAATCAGAGTATAGATTCCTAATTCCTCCCACTGATGGGATTTCTTGGCTTCTACTTTGGTGAGCCAGTTTTGGTAAGCTATGTCAGAGGTAGGGCAGGATCGAAATGGTTTAAAGTTACTCTTCACATAATCTAACACAAAGGGATCTTTTGGGGAAACGGTTGGAGTTTCTATGGCTTTCGAATCAGAAGACTCGCCTATATTTTCAGTTCCTATCTTAGGGATATCCATTTTATTAAACAGGGGTTTGAAATTGTAACAGACAGGGAAGATTTTCCTAGTATCTTTCAAGATTTCAAAAACTGTAAGAGGATCCATTAAAGCAAACCTCTTTCCAGCAACGTTAGTTGGAATCAATACCTGAGAGGCGTACAACATTTCCTTTTCCTTGGAGATCGTTTGAGGGATAAGCACAGATTGACCCTGGTAAGTGCCTACCTTACTCTCCATGATTGTTCCTGTGTTCTTGTTCTTCTTCTTGGAAGTTTTCTTCAGTTGGGATGATGTTGTTGAAGATTGTTGGAAGTTTTAGGGTTTTAGTGAGAGTAGAGGAAGAAAAAGTTTCAGAATGTGGGAAAAAAGAATAAAAGACTAAGTTGATTAGCTTTTATAATGAGGAAGTTTAAACATCCACTAAGTGAGACTAGGATACGTGGGAGTCGTGGGTTGGATTGAGAAGGAGGTGGCGTAAAAGCTGATATTGGTAATAAGCGTGATTAATAATAATCATTGTTTTGTAACCGCACCATGCTGTGATTACTGGTTCAAGACGGTTAAGAAATCTAAGAGGCGTCTTGATTGACGTGGTTGAAGTCATACACAGTAAATATCATGATTACTTAAAGTCACATCAAAATCTTGTAAATACGTTTAAAATAAGTATTTCTCAAAAGGTTCGAAATACATATTTTAAAGGGGCATTTTGTTGGCTGAAGATTTTGATACATGTAGTTCGAAATGAAGCAACATTGATGTTTCGTTGGAATAAAACAAATGTTATAGTTCGAAATGGAAGAGATTGTTCTTCGAACGGACATGTCGAAGCTCGGAGCTTCGAATAACAGTTGTGAAGACATATTTAAAGAAATTTCGAAGTGGTAACAAGACTATGTCTGTGAAGGTTGTGGAACGAGTTCGAAGCAAAGGCTACCAGAGCGTTTGAAATTCAAACGTAAGCGGGATATTAGAAATTCAAATATATATAAGCTGGAGCATTCGAAGACGCGTGGAGGCTAGAAAGAAGCAATGCTCTGCATGCTCCGAACGTGGCAGAATCTTATAAGCAAGACCGTTATGGTCGAAATAGTATAAATAGAAGTCTTAGTGTTAGGATTTCGTGTGTCATATCTATTGTACAAAATTCAGTAAACATTCAAAATACCACATGGATAGAGAAACGAATGCTCGAACAATGTACGTATGATAACACCAAAATTTATAATTCAGTAAAACTCTTTATCTTTTCCAGTTTATCTTCCATTTTCATGTCAACATCATTCAAATACTTTTACATTCAAAGTCATTTACTTATTTCTTGCATTTAAACGTTGTTTTTCTATTCGAATCTGTTACGCATTTCAGAAACCTTTTACATTCATGTCTTTACACTAAAACATTTATATTCATGCTTTTACATTAAAGTCTTTACATTAAAGTCATTTATTCTTTTATGCATTTAAACGTTTCTTTTACATTCGAATCTTTAACCATTCAGTCCAATTTTACATTGATTTGTTCAATTACGTCATTAGATTTCTTTAGTATGGCAATCGAAGTAAGTTGGATGTTTCTAAAACACTTTAAATAAAATCTTAACTATGAATACCAGTTTTACTAGTAGATTTACCCAAAGGACCAATACCCCATAGGATCAATCTAGTCGATCCTGCAAGTTACCAGAGAGATTAAATAACAGTCATTAAGATTATTTGATAGTTTGGAAGACTAGCGGTTATTTACCAGTAATCATTGTAAACAGGCCCAGGGTTTCGAATGGACCATTCACACGCTTCCTTCTTGCCATGTTTTTTCCTTTCCGGTCAAACCACCCTGGGTGGTGGTTCCCGTCGTCTTCTCTGGTGAGGAGAAATTCGAAACCTACAAAATATCAAAAATAAATGCAAACAAAGGACCTTTTCCCCTTAATTCGAGGGCTGCGAGTCCAATGGTGGTGGTCGTTTGGTCTGAAAGTCACTGTATCGTGAGATTCAGAGCTTTCAGTTTATTATGCCCTAATAATGGTATCGATCGATCTAAGCCTCAAAGCTTACATGTAAAACGTTAAACATGTTTTAATGGATATCATGAACACAAACAAACACATTAAATATGTCAACAATGCATGAATTATCAAAAACAATTTCAAGAAACCTTACCAAATTGGTGAAGTTGGATGGGATGATTCTGGGATGCTTTGGAGTCGTGTGAGTGCTTGGACCGACTCCTGGAAATCTCAGGAGTACGATTTGATGCTTGGTTTAGATTGAGGAAGGCTGCAAATAAGGTTTTGAGTTTGCCCTAGTTTTTGAATTTTTTTTGTTGAGAATTTGGTTCCCAGTTTGGAGGAACCGAGTTCCTCATAGTAAAACCAGGGGCGTGAGTTTCCAGTATAGTGGGGAACCGGGTTCTCCCCTGGGGGAACCGGTTACCCATGTAGCTTTTTCAAAAATAATTCAAACTTTAAAAACTTGTATTTTCTAAACCGTAACTCCGATTAGAGTGCCGTTTTGGGCAGTGTTCTTTAAATTAAAAATACTATTTTACAAAATGGAGAAAATACTATTTAATGGATTTTATTTTAAAAAGAGTCGATTTTCCCAAATTGTAAACTATGGTAATTCTAGAAATGATGGATGAACTAGTTAGGAATTGTTTTGACAAGTTGGGCGAGGATTAATGGTTATGTGTTGTTCCTGTTATTATTCATGATTGTGTTGCTATCGCGTGATGGTTGTTGGTGTTGGATATGAATGGAATATTGTTATGATATCATGTTCCGTTGTGAATGTTGCATGATTTTGATGTGCATGCATATGCATTCTGGGGAAGTTAATTCGCATTGTGTGGAATTGGACTTGTAGAGCCAATACCCGTACCCAGGTGTTTAGTGGTGGTGAGGTTGGATTCGTGTCCCAATGGTGTATGGGCGAATCGATGATTAACGCTGTGTCCGAGGAGGAAACCGAACAGTGTGTGAATTCAATTCACATTTGGTACCACATGCATAGAGTCTTGCATTGCATATGGATTATAACATGATAGGATGCTTTCCAGTGTTATAATCTTGTTGTTGTTATTATTGTATATAACGAACTGTATGAATTGTATTTGTATGCTGAAATCTGATTATGCTAATGAGGGTGAAATAATATACTTAATTGTTTTATTGTTTTCAGAAACGTATAATGCATTTTATATTTCGATGAAATCTCACCCTTACTTTGATGATTTCAGATTGAAGTCTTAGCCGCTTAGGAGCTGGTGAGGATGGCTTTCGAACTATGCATTTAGTTTATCCGCGTGTCAGTGTCATGCTCTGGTAGTTGTAACACTGGGGAACGATTGTTTTAGAGTTATAGTTTTAAAACTCTGTTGTTTTCTTTTGGTTTATGTTGGAATAATTATGAATTGAATTTATTCCGGTTTTGATGGTATTTTCCGCTGTGTAGAACGTGTATACTGGTTTTGATTAATTTAATAAAGTTCTTCAGTGAAGCATGACTACTGTTATGAGATTTTCATATTTAAATTGAATTGTAATGCCCTTTATTGCATGTTAACTCTGATTTAATTATAATATTCGCGGGGTATTTTAGAAGGGTGTTACATTGTACTTGTATGGAACAACCTTGTTGGAACTATACGGGACATGTCCAGGTAAGCTAATAACCAAAGGAGTAACTAGAGGTTTACTGTAATAGATCACTTCCACAAGAGTGGGAATATCAAAATGTGGCACAATGACGTTTACATCTGCTTCTTCACCAATCTCATCAGCAGAGAAATAGTCATCAGCAGAAATGTATTCATCATCAGATTCATCATACGGTCCTTCAATCATATTAACGCCATTGTTGAAACCAACCTTGCTTACTACAATATAAATAATGCCTTCATCTAGTAGACACTGAATATCTCTTTTCACAACATCACAACCACGACGATCTATGCTACATACTGAGCGTTCATTATATTGGTGCACCTCTTGCCCTTCAATGAAATTGAACTCAACGTGCAAATTCACCAAATTAGCATTAGTCTCGTTCACATCACAGATTTGAACTTCTCTAGGAGAATTATAGAGAACATTCACTTCAACTTCAGACTCATCCTTCAATCTAATAACCTGAATAAGGTTTCTGCCCATCATATCCTGAAGATCACTCTTTATCTTATCACAACCAGGAGTATCCCTACTATAACGCCCCGTTTTATTTAATATTATATTATATTAATATTTTTGAGTTATCGTTTGACGATTATTTTTGCGACGAGAATATATATATTAATCGATATATCTGTTAATATATTCGGTGACGTTCCATTCTGTTCGGTAAAATATTATTCGGACCGATATTTAATTTTCCAGAGTTATTTTAATTAATTGGGTTAATAATATTATTAAATATTATTAGTGTTATAATTAATAGTAAGATAAGTTGGGGGTGTGAGTTCTAATTGGTGAGAATTAGGTGTACACTCTTGGCTTGTAGTAAGAACCAACATAAAACACCATTTCCCTCACTTTTTCCATTATAACACCAAACATACTTAGAAAGGAAAACTAGAGAGTTTTTGAAGAAGAAGAAGAAGAGCAAGAGCAAGCTAGGGGTTTGAAGTTGGTTGGAGCATTTTGCATCATCCAAGAATTTAAGGTAAGGGGTTTGATCTTCTATTTCCTACAGTTAGGGTTTGGTTGATATATTTTGGATTTAGGATAAATTGATAGTATGGTTTATGAGTTGTGTGTGTGGTTGTTGGAATGACTTAGGAGAGTTGAGTTAGGAGTATTGATGTATGTGTTTTATTACCATGGATAGTAGGAATAAGTTGTAAGAATGGAAAATGAAGAAAGCTGTAAAAAAACCATAGAAAACACTGTCTGTAAATAAAAACCGTGGAAGAAGAAGATGGAGGGCAAAGGACAAGAGAGGCGCCCACCTCACTTGAGGGGAGACCGTCCCACCCTTATAGGCGTCCTCCTCTTCCCATTAAGACCCCTGGGACGTCCGTCCCTCAGATGGAGGGTGCCACAAAAATACCATTTCTTTGTTTCGTGTTTACGTATTTTGTTTTGTATTTACGTTTGCATAATTTCTTAACCTGCATAATTCGGATGATAGCTTCTGTTTCTCTTATTTTTCCTAATTCCTTATACTACTAGTTGGTATAAGTTAGCCGATTAAATTTGGAACCCGATTATGTTCTGATTTCCCGATTTCGGTAATTTCGACGACGGAGCAAGTTGCTTCGAATTCAACGAAAATTGACGTACTAGCTAAGTTCGACGTGTAGAACATAGTGGTGAGGTTAGTTTTTCGAAATTTCGATTTTTTTACGAAATAGGCCAAATTACGGTTAAATTGAATCGGATTGCATTTTAGTCAATTTAAGTCACGTATGGACAATCCGATTGCGATGCTAATAATTATGATTAATGCCGGTTATTAGGAATGACTTTCGCGATGATTATTGGTGTTTGACTATTTTTCCGTATTTGGAATTTGGTGAATTAATTGATAATGATGTGGTATGATTAAACATGATGTTTGCGACGGTTTATTTATAATGAATACTTGATGATATGCGATGCGATGATATGTTTATCTTGATGTGGATAAATATGGCGAGGTGGACTTTATGTCAATTTTGATGAGCGATGATGATGTTTTTGTTGTGTCGTGTTTGTGAGGTTGTTTTTTCGAGTCACATACATTTCATAGGCGACGAGGGCTTTTATGCCAAGCGACGATGGACTTTATGCCAAATGTCCCTAATTATGGACAAAGCGACGGGTACCACATGCATAACATAATTGTGTCTCATGGAGTCGGTTATGTTTATGTTTGAGTTGTTTGGAGTTGGGTTTTAATTGACGGCTTACGTTGAATTGCGATGTTATATGATACTTTGTTTTGATACGAGTATAATGATTATGTGACAAAATTAAAGTGTTAATTTTATACACTAAATGCTGATTTAAAGTATGTAAGATTTTGATATATATTGACATACTCTTATTAACTTATATCATTTATAATTCCAAAACTATTTATATATTTTATCATGCCTTTAATTATATGTTTTGGAGTATCTCACCCTTTATTTGTTTCACCGTTGCCTTTATATTGGTAACGCGCAGGTGATCCACGAGGATGATGGGGATTAACTCGAGTCTCTTTATTTTGAGTCGCTCTGCTCTGATCGTAGTAACACTTGGGTTTTGGGCGACATTATTATTTTGGATAGGATAGTTTATGTATACTATCTTATGATGCTATAATTTTATGTATCGATGATAACATGATGATATGTATATTTTGTGAACACATCCGCTGTGCTGTGAATAGTCATATTTTTATATGATGATTTATGATATGAATCGGTATATCCGACTTTTGATTTTTGTGATGTGCATTATAATGCAAAGTGATGAAAACACGAATATGTGATACCTCAATTTATGCTGGATGAAATTTTGAAACTATGATTTTATTATTAATTACGAGGGGTAGAATTTGGGGTGTTACATTAGTGGTATCAGAGCAGGTCGGTCTGTCCGGCCAAGTTGTTGAATTTGTTGTTGTTTAACAATCAAGTATTATTATTTGTTGATTCTAATCCTTGTTTTGTTGTGAGCAGAATTTGTTATGGATGGAAGGAACGCTGGTAGGAATGATGAGGCTCTTGCTGTTGCTATGCAGGCAATAGCTCAGGCTTTCCAACACCCGCCGAATGCTGACGAGAATGCTGGGTCTCGTAGTTTGGCAACCTTCCACCCCTACTTTCCAAGGAAAGTATGATCCTGAAGGTGCTTTAGCATGGATGAAGGAGATTGAAAGAATCTTCCGTGTGATGGATTGCACTTCTGTGTAAAAGATCCGTTATGGTACTCATAAATTAAGTGATGAGGCTGATGACTGGTGGGTTGACACCCGTCGGAGGCTTGAGGTTGCTGGTGAGGAAGTGACGTGGGGAGTTTTCCGTAGAGAATTCATGAGGAAGTATTACCCGAAGGATGTTCGGGGAAAGAGGAGATAGAGTTCCTTGAGCTGAAACAAGGGAATATGTCTATCACTGATTATGCTGCAAAGTTTACCGAGCTGGCTAAGTTCTATCCTCACTATAATGGAGAGAATGTCGAGTTTTCGAAGTGCATTAAATTTGAGAATGGCTTGCGTCCTGAGATAAAGAAAGCGATTGGATATCAGAAAATCCGTGTCTTTGCGGATTTGATTGATAGTTGTAGAATCTTCGAGGAAGATAGTAATGCACACTATAAAATTATGTCTGATAAGAGAAACAAGGGTCAACATAGCCGTGGGAAACCATATGATACTCCAGCTGGTAAAGGGAAACAAAAAGTGTTTCAATGGCGAAGGACTAGTGGGGGAGATGCTCTTACTAGTATTATTTGTTACAAGTGTGGGAAACCTGGCCACAAAAGTAATGTTTGTCGAAGTGATGTGAGAGCTAAGGAGAATGAGGTGAGATGTTTCTGATGTGGAGAAGTGGGTCATATGACTCGTGATTGCAAGCATAAGGATGTGGTCTATTTTAATTATGGCGAGGAAGGTCACATTAGTGCTCAATGTAAGAAGCCTAAGAGAACTCAAGGAGCGGGAAAGATGTTTGCTTTGTCGGGTGCTCCAACGGCAAACGAAGATGGTCTTGTTCGAGGTACTAGTTTCATTAATAGCATTCCTCTTATTACTATTATTGATACTGGTGCTACTCACTGTTTTATTGCTGCTGATTGTGTAAAGAGATTGGGTCTCTGTAATACGGTGGGAGAACTGACTTTGGATTTGTTTTGCTTTTGATCGCAAATGTTGCGGTTAGACGGAGTCTCCACCAACTTTTCTTTTATCCAATTAAGTGAAGGTGAAAAGAACAGAAAAAGACCTTCGTTAGATTCTAAGTAAGGGAGAAGGTTATGAAAAGGGAAGGTATTAGCACCCTTTCCATCCATAGTTATCTACGGGCTCTTAGTTGCTTTAGCTCATCTTTAAAAATTGCTTTCTGTGTGTGTGTTTGAAATTTTTTTTGAAAAGGCATTTCGCTTTGATTTCGTAATGATTCACGCTAGAATGTATACGAAGTGTTTGGAAATGTTTCGTTTTGGAAAAGTGTTTTAACTTTGACAAAAGTGTGAGGTGTGAAAAGATTTTGATAGAGCAAGCAACTAAAAGTCTAATTACCTACTCAGAACGGTCGTTTCCGTGTTATTTTACTTTCCTTTAGAATAGTGCTATCCATACCATTAGTTTGTAGGTAACTCTATTCGTTGGATGTAAAGGGACAATCGAAGGGACATCGGATTGTCATAGAAGGCAACTTGTAGGAGTATCCTAGCACATTCGTAGGGATGATTATTACTTTTCGTAGGCAACAATCGAGGGACGAGATCATATATTCATAGGCAACATCGAGGGACTATGATCTCTGTATCGAAGGGACTATGATGATATGTTTGTAGGCAATGGTGGTAGAAGTTCCGGCTAAGGGAACGATTACTACTTCTTTTATGTGTGGAAGTTGCCCTTTATCAATCTTTGACAGAGACTTTGTTGTGGATCTTGTTTGTTTACCGCTTGTCGGGTTGGACGTAGTTCTGGGTATGGATTGGTTGAGAGCTAATTATGTCCATATCAATTGCTATGACAACACTGTGAGGTTTTCTTCCTTAGTAGAAGAAGATCAAGCTATGTTGATGTCGAAGAAACAATTGAATGAGTTCATGAAAGATGAAGCATTGGTTTTCTTGTTGATGGCGACTCTTTCTGTGGAGAGTCAAGCTGTGATTGTAAACTTTCCGATGGTGTGCGACTTTCCCAAAATATTTCCTGATGAGATTCCTAGTGTACCTCCAGAAAGAGAAGTTGAATTTTCTGTGGATCTTGTCCCTGGTACCAGACCTATCTCTATGGCACCATAGAGGATGTCCGCATCTGAGTTAGCAGAATTGAAGAGCCAATTAGAAGATTTTCTCGAGAAGAAGTTTGTTAGACCAAGTGTGTCGCCGTGGGGAGCTCCTGTGTTATTACTGAAGAAGAAATACGGTAGCATGAGACTTTGTATTGATAATCGTTAGTTGAATAAAGTAACTATCAAGAATAGGTATCCACTTCCTAGAATTGATGATTTGATGGACCGATTGGTTGGCGCTCGCATGTTTAGCAAGATTGATTTGAGATCGGGTTACCATCAAATAAGGGTGAAAGAAAAAGATGTTCAGAAAACTGCTTTCAGAACGAGGTATAGACATTACGAGTATTCGATGATGCCTTTCGGTGTCACTAATGCACCAGGAGTATTCATGGAGTACATGAATCGTATTTTCCATCCTTACTTGGATCGTTTCATGGTTGTTTTCATTGATGATATTCTGGTTTATTCTAAATCGGAAGAAGAGAATGCAGAACATTTGCGCATTGTGTTAGAAGTCTTGAAAGAGAAGAAGCTTTATTCTAAGTTGTCAAAGTGCGAGTTCTGGTTAAGTGAAGTGAGATTTTTGGGGCATGTCATTTCTGGTGATGGCATTGCGGTTGATCCTTCTAAGGTTGATGCCGTGTTAAGATGGGAAACTCCTAAGTCTGTTACTGAGATTAGAAGTTTCTTAGGTTTGGCTGGTTACTACAGAAGGTTCATAGAAGGTTTTTCTAAGTTGGCACTTCCTTTGGCAAAGTTGACTTGTAAAGGAGCTGCTTTTGTGTGGGATGTCAAGTGTGAAGAAAGTTTTGTTGAATTGAAGAAAAGGTTAACAACGGCTCCGATCTTGATTCTACCTAATCCTGAAGAACTGTTTGTTGTTTATTGTGATGCTTCTAAGATGGGTTTAGGTGGTGTGCTTATGCAAAATGGCAAGGTGGTTGCTTATGCTTCAAGGCAATTGAAGATTCACGAGAATAACTATCCTACTCACGATTTGGAACTTGCAGTGGTTGTTTTTGTGCTTAAGATTTGGAGGCATTATCTTTATGGTTCTAGATTTGAAGTATTTAGTGACCATAAAAGTTTGAAGTACTTGTTCGATCAGAAAGAGCTTAATATGAGGCAAAGGCGGTGGCTCGAATTGTTGAAAGATTATGATTTTGGATTGAATTACCACCCTGGTAAAGCTAATGTGGTGGCCGATGCTTTAAGTCGAAAGACTTTGCATATGTCACTTTTAATGATGAAAGAGTTGGAAATGATTGAGCAATTTAGAGATATGAGCCTTGTGATAGAAGTGACGTCGAAGAGTGTTATCTTGGGAATGTTGCAGATCAATAATGATTTCCTTGATAACATTAGAGAAGCTCAGAAGCTTGATGTGAAAATTGTTGATTTGTTGGTTGGTATTGGACAAACTGAAAGTGAAGATTTCAAGTTGGATGCTCAAGGTGTTTTGAGGTTCCGAGATAGGATTTGTATCCCTGATGATGTGGATTTAAAGAGCATGATCTTGGAAGAAAGTCATAGAAGCAATTTGAGGATTCATCCCGGAGAGACCAAAATGTATCAAGATTTAAGGAAACTATTCTAGTGGTCGGGCATGAAAAGAGAGGTGGCTCAGTTTGTTTATGCTTGTTTGACTTTTCAGAAGTGTAAAGTGGAGCATCAGAAACCTGCAGGGTTGATGCAACCGTTAGAGATCCCGGAATGGAAATGGGATAGCCTTTCTATGGATTTCGTAATGGGGTTATCGAATACACCAAGAGGACACGATGCGATTTGGGTGATTGTTGATAGGCTTACGAAGTTGACTCACTTCATTCCTATTAACATCACTTATCCGGTATCGAAGTTTGCGGAAATTTATACGCATGTGATTGTTAGATTACATGGTATTCCTTTTTGTATTGTTTCGGATAGACATCCGAGGTTCACTTCTGAATTTCGGAAAAGTTTGCAAGAGGCTTTGGGTTCAAAGTTGAGGTTGAGTTCGACTTATCATCCTCAAACTGATGGTCACACGAAAAGGACGATTCAATCGTTGGAAGACTTGTTACGAGCATGTATTCTTGAACATGGTGGTTCATGGGATACATATCTTCCTTTGATTGAGTTTACTTATAACAACAGTTTTCATGCTAGTATTAGAATGGCGCTGTTTGAGGCTTTGTATGGTCGGAGGTGTAGAACTCCTTTGCGTTGGCATGAGTCGGGTGAAAGTGTGGTGCTTGGACCCGAATTGATTAGAGAGACTACCGAGACGGTGAAGATGATTAGAGAAAAGATGAGAACTTCTCAAAGTCGGCAAAAGAGTTATCATGATAAAAGGAGAAAAGACTTGGAATTCCAAGATGGTGATCATGTATTTTTGCGAGTTACTCCTACAACCGGCGTTGGACGAGCATTGAAGTCGAAGAAGCTAACTCCTCGCTTTATTGGTCCTTACCAAATTACTAGTAAAGTGGGAAAAGTGGCTTATAGAGTGGCGTTACCGCCAAATCTTTTGAATTTGCACAATGTATTCCATGTGTCCCAACTTCGGAAGTACGTTCCGGATCCTTCGCATGTGATTGAGATGGATGATATTCAAGTTCGAGACAATCTTACGGTGGAAACAATGCCTTTAAGGATTAAAGATCATGAGATAAAGTCTCTCCGTGGCAAAGAGATTTCCTTGGTCAAAGTTGTTTGGATAGGAGCAGCTGGTGAAAGCGCGACTTGCGAGTTGGAGAGCAAGATGCGGGATTCCTATCCCGAGCTTTTCGAGTCAGGTAATTTTGAGGACGAAACTTTTATAAGTGGGGGAGAGTTGTAACGCCCCGTTTTATTTAATATTATATTACATTATATTAATATTTTTGAGTTACCGTTTGACGATTATTTTTGCGACGAGAATATCTATATTAATCGATATATCTGTTAATATATTCGGCGATGTTCCGTTCGGTTCGGTAAAATATTATTCGAACCGATATTTAATTTCCCGGAGTTATTTTAATTAATTGGGTTAATAATATTATTAGATATTATTAGTGTTATAATTAATAGTAAGATAAGTTGGGGGGTGTGAGTGCTAATTGGTGAGAATTGGGTGTACACCCTTGGCTTGTAGTAAGAACCAACATAAAACACCATTTTCCTCACTTTTTCCATTACAACACCAAACATACTTAGAAAGGAAAACTAGAGAGTTTTGGAAGAAGAAGAAGAAGAGAAAGAGCAAGCTAGGGGTTTGAAGTTGGTTGGAGTATCTTGCATCATCCAAGCATTTAAGGTAAGGGGTTTGATCTTCCATTTCCTATAGTTAGGGTTTGGTTGATATATTTTGGATTTAGGATAAATTGATAGTGTGGTTTACGATTTGTGTGTGTGATTGTTGGAATGACTTAGGAGAGTTGAGTTAGGAGTATAGATGTAGGTGTTTTATTACCATGGCTAGTAGGAATAAGTTGTAAGAATAGAAAATGAAGAAAGCTGTAAAAAAAACCATAGAAAACACTGTCTGTAAACAAAAACCGTGGAAGAAGAAGAAGATGGAGGGAAAAGGACAAGGGAGGCGCCCACCTCACTTGAGGGGCGACCGTCCCACCCTTATAGGCAAAAAAATACCATTTTGCTGTTTCTGTGTTTCTGTATTTCTGTGTTCTGCATAATTTCTTAACCTTCATAATTCTGATGATAGCTTCTGTTTCTTTTATTTTTCCTAATTCCTTATACTACTAGTTGGTATTAATAAAATATAATTAGGACATAAGTTAGCCGATTAAATTTGGAACCCGATTATGTTCCGATTTCCCGATTTCGGTAATTTCAACGACGGAACAACTTGCTCTGAATTCAACGAAAATTGACGTACTAGCTAAGTTTGACGTGCAGAACGTAGTGGTGAGGTTATTTTTTTCGAAATTTTGAGTTTTTACGAAACAAACCGAAATAGGCCAAATTATGGTTAAATTGAATCGAATTGCGTTTTAGTCGATTTAAGTCACGTATGGACAAACCGATTGCGATGTTAATAATTATGATTAATGTCGGTTATTAGGAATGACTTTCGCGACAATTATTGGTGTTAGACTATTTTTCCGTATTTGGAATTTGGTGAATTAATTGATAATGATGTGTGTGATTAAACATGATGTTTGCGACGGTTTATTGATAATGAATACTTGATGATATGCGATGCGATGATATGTTTATCTTGATGTGGATAAATATGGCGACGTGGACTTTATGTCAACTTTGATGAGCGATGATGATGTTTTTGTTGTGTCGTATTTGTGAGGTTGTTTTGTCGAGTCACATACATTGCATAGGCGACGAGGGCTTTTATGCCAAGCGACGATGGGCTTTATGCCAAATGTCCCTAATTATGGACAAAGCGACGGGTACCACATGCATAACATAGTCGTGTCTCATGGAGTCGGTTATGTTTATGTTTGAGTTGTTTGGCGTTGGGTTTTAATTGATGGCTTATGTCGAATTGCGATGTTATTTGATACTTTGTTTTGATACGAGTATAATGATTATTTGACGAATTTAAAGTGTTAATTTTATACACTAAATGCTAATTTAAAGTATGTAAGATTTTGATATTTGTTGACACACTCTTATTAACTTATATCATTTATAATTCCAAAACTATTTATATATTTTATCATGCCTTTAATTATATGTTTTGGAGTATCTCACCCTTTATTTGTTTCGCCGTTGCCTTTATATTGGTAATGTGCAGGTGATCCATGAGGATGATGAGGATTAGTTCGAGTCTCTTTATTTTGAGTCGCTCTGCTCTGATCGTAGTAACACTCGGGTTTTGGGCGACGTTATTATTTTGGATAGGATAGTTTATGTATACTATCTTATGATGTTATAATTTTAGGTATCGATGATAACATGATGATATATATTTTTTGTGAACACATCTGCTGTGCTATGAATAGTCATATGTTTATATGATGATTTATGATATGAATCGGTTTATTCGACTTTTGATTTTTTGATGTGCATCATAATGCAAAGTGATGAAAACACGAATATGTGATACCTCAATTTATGTTGGATGGAATTTTGAAACTCTGATTTTATTATTAATTACGAGGGGTAGAATTTGGGGTGTTACACCTGCTGTACACATTACAAGCAGCATGATCATTTGCGTAATAACAAACTTTACAGAGAGCAGCATGCATCTTCACAAGATCTCCATTGATCGAATTCACATCATAAACGTTGATTTCTCTGTCAATCATATTTACGGCATTTCCATGTTTGGGAAACGTATTCCCGTTCACATTAGGACCCATGTCTTTGAAAGACAAAAGACCTGATCTGACCATCTTTTGCACTTCTCACTTTAATGAATAACAATTCCCAATATTGTGCCCTGGAGCTCCTTGGTGGTATGCACCCTTTGAGTAGGTTTTTTAGAATCATTTTTGTGTTTGTTAAAAATATTTCCACAAACAAACCAGTCTGGGTAGGGTGGAAAAAAAGGCTAATGCAAGCTCAAAAGTAGGTAAGTTTGGAAACCTTGGGGGTTGAAATCGAAATGCCAACTTATACCTATATTCAGGTTTTACATAAGGGGGAAATTTGAAGTTTGGAAGTTTCTTTGTAAATTTTTCCTCCAAAGTTTTTGCTGCGCAAAAGACAGTTCGACTAAGGTTCATTGGATCATAGACAGTTTCAAAGTATTTCTGGAACGCTTGGATTTCCTCAATGTGTGTTAGCTTACCTTTCTTTACGTGTTCTTGCATAAGCAAAAAATCTCTTGTTGGGTGTTTGTTGAGTTGAGTGGTGTCAAAGATGCTCTTCGAATAATACTCAGTCCACCAAGAGTGGAAGCCTTTCGTCATATGGAAAGAAGTTTGAAATGAGATGAGATTAAAATCAGTAAAGTTGGCATGATAGCCTTGATACTTTGTAATGTCTTTGACAACATAATCTACTCCTGTCACACAAATTTCTTGTTTTCGATTGAAGAGAGGTTCAGTAAGAAGTTGACACAACCCAAATTGGTGAGACACAAAGTTAGGTTGGTAAGCCAACAAGCAAACGTGGCTCTTTATTGGCATACTCCTAGATGAGAGGAGTCTAGGGAAAAATAATGCGCGCCATATGCCTTCGATTTCTGGTTTTTCCTCCCTTAGAGCTTCTTCAATAGGAAGAGTGAACCAAGTGGGACCATGAGTTCGATTGGCAAAAGGAGCCATAGAAGGAAGAAATTTGTGACTCTTCGAGAGAATTATCATATAATTGGTGAAGCAAACTTGAAAAATCTCTCTTTTGTCATTTGGGGTCAGTTGAAAGAGTCTGGTGCCTTCGATATTTCGATTTAAAATATCATGATCTTCTTTATTTACCGTTCAAGAGGTATGAAGCGACGACTCGAAGGTTGCATTCAGCCACAATTGGAGAAGCCAGTATGGGCCAGCAAGGAGTAGATTGGTACCAGCTTTTTATCCTTTCAATTTAGAAGTAGCATACCCCAGGCTCTCATAAAGTCCTACTAGTAGTAGTTCGCTTAAACACACTTTTCGGACAAGGTGTAGTTAGTTTGCTAAGGTTATGAATCTCCTAGCCACTTATAGGGATTTGCAGTAGAAAATATATTTTAACAGCCATAAGGCCAGGAAATCTACGTGTTCCACGTCTGATACTTCTTCTCCTTTGGTATGATAAAGTCTCATATACATGGAAAAGATAGCATTTATGACATCTAAGTCAATTGTGTTATCTACTCTACATAAGGGTCAAATGCCTCTCCAGTAGGAGGAAGTCCAGTGATTGCAGCAATATCAAACAGGGTAGGAGTTATCATCCCACAAGGAAGATGAAAGGTATTGTAAGTTCTATCCTAGAAATATAGGGATGCTAGCAGTAGGGGTTGGCTATAGCTAAAACCTAATTTTGACATTTGAATAAGGTCAAAAATGCTTAAGTCTTTCCAATCCTAGGATTTCTTCTTTTCGATCTTAGAGAGCTGAGCCAAATAAGACCTGTCTAGTTAGGGGCATGATCGAAAATGTTTGAAGTTTTCAGTTATGTAATCAAATTGGAAAACTTTTCTCTTAGCCTCAGGAACTGTAGAGGTTTCTTCAGAAAGTTTTTCTTTAGGAATCTTAGTGGGTTTCACTACAGAATCATCATCTTTCTTCTTAGGAGGTTTAGTCTTGTTAGCTATAGGTTTGGCTTCATGGTAAACAGGAAAGAACTCTACAAATTTCTCTAAGTTCTCAACAGAAATTAAAGGTCACATAAAACCTAGGGTTTTACCAGAAATAGAAGATGGGATGAGTACTTGGGAAATATATATTGCTTTTTGTTCTGGTGTAAACTTTGGAGTAGTGATGAACTCTTGATTTCTAGACATTGAAAGTTGTTGGGAAGTCCAGCTTGTGAGCAGAATCCTTTAAAGTTCGAGTTTCTTTCTTGTTCTTGGATGGTGATCGCTTCTAAGCAGTTGACATTGTTAGAGGATAAGAACGTTTGAAAGTTTTTGAGAAGAAGAAAAATGGGTTTTTTCTCTGATGATTGATGAAAGTTCAAAGGTTGAACAAGTTGAAAGTGTTAAAATTAGAAGATTGAGGTATTTATAAAAGTGTTGGCAGTTGAAAATCTTTACATCCAAGGAGATAGCCAGACACGTGCTCCTTTGTTATTAAAGGAGAAAGATGTTACTTTTTGATTGCCTTGGAAACTGAATTTTAGGTGATAATGATTGCAACTGCTAAACACACGTCTGAGGGGACATTTTGGAGAGGTAGTTGTGGTTTGTGACGTCATATCAGTAAAGGTCATGATGAGCTTTTTGAATTGTCAAAATTAAAAAAATTGTTATTCAAAAATGAATATTTCTTTATGACGAAATACACATTTTGGAGTGACAATTTGTTAACTGGTAATTTCGACCAAGCTTAAATTGAAGTATGATAAGAATTCTAATATATTTCACTATGGTGTTTTGGGCTTCGTTCGAATGAGAGTTAGAGGGAGGCCCGGGTTTGTACTTCGATTTGAAAAGATAAGTTTTAAATTATTCGTTGGTATTCAAATTTGAATGTGTTTGGAGAATTAATTTGCGTGAACGGAGATGTTCGAATTTGAAGTATATCGTTATCCATAGAAAACACGTGGAAGTATGAGAGTTCCAAAGGCATGCAGAGCCTCAAACGTGGCATTGTCTTAAGAAAGGACCGTTAGGGTCGAATTATGTATGTATAAGAAACACCAATATCATTTTCGAAGCATTTTACTTAATATATTCCAAGTATTTTATACAGTTTCCAGCATTTCTTTATTTCTTGTTTGAAACCTTTATTTTTCAAAGTCATTTACATTTCTCTCGCGTTTCCTTTACAAGTTTTTTTATATTTCAATCGAAGTCTTTATATTTCTTAATTGAAGTTACTTCAATTTACTCTTTAAAACTCTTATATTATAGGCAAAAAGATGTTAAACATAAGTTCCAATATAATTTTAATATTAGAGAGTTATACACGTGTCCTAGGATCAATCTAGTCGATCATGTGAGTTACCAAAGTATTCGATTTGGAAGACTAGCGGTTATTTACTAGATTTCCCTGTAAATAATTTGTAGATAATTTTGTGGTATTTTGCAGGCTATTTTGATAGTTAGTAGTACTTAAGTTTATAAATTGATGTAAATAAGAACTTATTTAGTTTATGTTGAAAATTAATTAGTTTACTTAGTTTTATGCTTATTTTGTAGGTTTTGATGTTGGTGATTGAAGCATTGAAATTTTGGGCAAGATTAGGCCAAGAATGAAGTGCAAGATGTCATTTTTTGAAGAAAATATCAGGCCACCGTGCTAAGAGGGAATCTAAGGGTGCTACTACAATTTTTCATTTTGGTAGAACCAACATTTTTGGTCCCGCTAAGCGGTCTCATTCCGCTTAGTGTGGTCCACCGAACCAAACATTTGATATTTCGTTAAGCCCGCTTAGCGCAGTCAGGCCTCTTAACGGGACTCACTTTTTGGGAACTTGTATAAGTAGCATTGTAAGATATTCTGATCATTCCAACATTTTCCAAAAGCCATCAAAATCGGTATTCTAGGTCAAAGAACATATTGTCTTCATTTGTAACTCAAAATCAAAGATTTAGGTCTTAAATCTTTGATAGTTTTTGATATATGTTCATCAATCTCTCTCATTTACTTATTGATCAAGCTACCATGACAATGGATAGATAAACTTATCTTGTGCCAAGGTTAGAGGTAGTTACCCTAACTATTATGTATTTCTTTTAATCATCCTTTATATGAACTTGGTTGATGATTAGTATATATTGAATATCATTGATTTTATTATCCTTTTTATGTTTGGATCACTATTGAAAAGTATGTTTCAAAATTGAGCTAAGATATTCATCTATTAATGAACAAATTCAAAACATTGACTTGTAAATTGATATTCACAAGTATCAAGCTTTCAAGTTTATCATATTAATAGTTAGCTTGAGACATCATCTAAGGATTAACATGATAGTACTCACAATATTGTTTAGACATAAATGATATTAAGAATATACGTGGATACATTACTCATTAATAAGTTTATATGCATAATTAATCGAATACGTATAAAATAGGTTAGCAAACACTAATCTTGACACATTTTTACCAATAGTTTAAACACCAAAACTCGTCATTTCACCAATACTTGCTACTTTTATGAAATCAAAACGTTTCATTACTCAAACCTTAACCTAAACCAAACCCTTTTATGAAAGTAACACTTAAAATCACTATAACTATAGAAAGGCGATGATATCACACCAATCTCTATGGAAAACAATAATATAAATACTTGCCCTGTAAAAGTGTTTAAATAAAATACGCCAAAACCAATCAAAGAAGCATTTAATACACTACAAATGATTTATTAGGATTTGCTAAGATCAAAATCGGATCCATAGTCAACTTTTTCTTCAGCTATCTAAAACGTTGCTCACAATGGATGTCCCACACAAATGCCTTTCCCTTATAAGTCAGTTGGGTAAATGGAAGTGCTAACTTGGAAAAACCTTTGATAAATCTGTGGTAGTATCCAACCAAGCCCAAAAATCTTCTGATCTCTATAACCAATTTAGGAGCCTCGCACTGTAACACTGCATCCAATTTGGACGTATCCACAATGATACCTTTCCCTGAAATAACATGACCAAGAAATCTAACCTCTTCCAACCAAAATTCACGCTTTGATAACTTTTTCTCTTTTAACACTTGCAACACAATTTTCAAATGCTCAGTATGTTCTTCCTCTGAGTTAGAGTATAATATTATGTCATCAATAAAAACCACCACAAATCAATCCAAATAATCATGAAATATACAATTCATAAATTCCTTAAATACTCAAGGGGAATTAGAAACCCCGAATTATATCACAGAATATTCATAGGTTCCATACCGAGTTCTAAAAGCAGTCTTCTGAATATCTTTATCTTGCACTCGAAATTGATGGTAACCCGACCTCAAGTCGATTTTGATGAAAACACGCGCATCTACCAATTGATCCATCAAGTAATATATTCTTGGTAAGGGATACTTGTTTTTGATCATCACTTTGTTCAATTGTCGATAATCTACGCACAACATCATACTACCATCCTTCTTCTTCACAAACAATACTAAAGCTCCCCGAGGTGACACTCTTGGTCTCATAAACTTATTTTTCAACAAATCTTCTAATTTTTTTTTTAATTCCGATAATTCTAAAACTAACATCTTGTACAGTTCCGTAGAAACAAGTCTGGTACCCGACATAAGATCAATGGAGAACTCTACCACCCGTTCTGGTGGCAAGTCTAAAATATCATCAGGAAACAAATATGGAAATCCATACACCACAGAGAACTAACCTATCACATCTTGACTTTTACCAGATAAAGATGCAAATAAAACAAAACCTAAGATTCATCTCGCAAAAATCCACCAAGTTATCTAGCAGACAATAATTCAGATTCTTCCTCATCGCTAGGAGAATGAACCCACATATTTGTTATAACAATTGATATAAAAATGGTTGGTATCCAACCAGTCCATTCCCAAAATTATATCCAGGTCCTTCAGTTGCAAATAAATAAGATTAACACAGAAAACTGAAACTGTATGCAGGTAAGAAACCACTTATCGAACGACACACCCTAGGTAAGCGGAGTGTTTCGAACGACACACATGTAAAGAGGTAGAATTCTAAACGACATACATGATGTAGCAAGGAAGGCCCTGATGTAACACGGTGGGAGAACTGACTTGTTTATTTTGCGTTTTATTGCAAATGTTGCGGATAGCAAGAGTCACCACCGACTTTTCTTTTATCCCATAAAGGAAAGGTGAAAAGAATAGGAAAGACCTTTGTTAGATTCTAAGTACGGGGAGTAATTATGAAAAGGGAAGGTATTAGCACCCTTTCCATTAGTAGTTAACTACGGGCTCTTAATTTCTTTAACTCACTTTTTGAAAACTCACTTTTTGTGTGTGTGTGTGAAAAGAAATATTTTTCTCTGACTTCGTAATGATTCTTGTATCATTCCTCAAGAACGTATACAAGGTGTTTGAAAATATTTCAAAAGTTTAACTTTGTAATGATTCTCGTATGAATATATACAAAGTGCTTTTAAAAGTAATTTTGAAGAGAACGTGAGGTGTGAAAAGTATTTGTTTTGATTGGAGCAAGCAATTTAGAGTCTTATTACCTACTCAGAAAGGTCATTCTTGTTATTTTCCTTCTCCTTTAGGACAACGCTATCCATAGCATTAGTTGGTAGGTAACTCTATCTGTTGGATGTGAAGGGACGTGCGTAGGGTCATCGTATGGTCATCAAAGTCAACATGTATGCATACTTTAGCAATTCGAAGGGACAATCATCACTTATTCCTAGGCAACAACCGAGGGACGAGATCGTATATCGTAGGTAACATCGAGGGTCATTGAGGGACTATGATCTTTATGATGATATTGAATCAAGGGACTTTTGCTATTGGAACCCCTACGTCCGAGGGACATCACCATTGTTATTTGAAGGCAACAAGAGAGGATACCCTAGGGGGTGCAAGTGTGAAAAGTGTGTTGATTCAAATATGTTATCTTTGAATTAGAGTTATCTAACGGTTGATTTTAGTCTTGTCATACAAACCCTAGTTAACATACATCTAAGCAGTTTATATAATTTTAGAGTGCGGAAAGTAAATGCGGAAAAGTAAATCCTAAGCTATTACATGGCTATGGGGCAGTTACATAATAGGAGGTGCGAAAAAGTAAATGTGCGAGAAAAGTAAATCTACACTATTATAAAAACATCCTTGCGACCTATACATCTATTTCTAGAATTTAAAATACGAAATAAATAAATAGATAATGGAAAAAATATTCTAAATGTTAGGAAAATATTAGAAACCTAATTTCTATAAAAAAATATTTTTTGTGTTTTTTAGAAGTCAATTTTAATTTAGAAAAACCCTAATTCTAAGTTAGTTTAGAATTTAATTAAGAAAAATATTTTAAATGTGAAGAAATTAATAAAGATTTTTAAAATCTAAATCTAAAATTAAAACATTTTTTTAGGTGTTTTTTAGTTATGAAAAATTAATTTATGAAAAGAAATTAAAATTGGTTGAAAAATAAAAGAAAATAAGAAAATGTTAGGAAATCAAGTGTTAAAAAATTAGGGTGGTCCTTGGAAGGCTTGAAATCAGGACCTGAGGGTCACAAGCTCAAAAATATACCACTGCACCACTTGCCAATGGTGTTTAGATCTCGCCCCTGGATGTATGTATGTGTAACGTGAAAAAATAAGAAGATTTAGAGAAAAAAAAGGTTGCAAAAGGCAGGGATCGAACCCACGCCTTGAGAGAGTGAGAGGAGTAGCGTGCGCATGGTTAACCACTGGGGTGGTGATACATCCATTAACTTTGACACTTTGATAAATATATATATATATATATATATATATATATATATATATATATATATATATATATATATGCAAAATAATTTCCAGAAAATCAGAATAAAAAACAAAGTGTGTTGGTGGGTTCCTTGGATTTGAATGAACCAATCAGATGGTTGTATGAAGCCACGCATGCATGCGAAGCCTTTGACCTAGGTCAGCGCCACCACCAACGGTGGCACCACCTTCTTCTCCGATCCACCAAAATCCAAAACCTGTAATAATCGACCAATAAATAAAAGCAAATAGCCCAGATCACATATTTAAGACCCTGCAAATCTAATGGTGTGGTTAGTTTATCCTGAAACATTCTGTAGCAATGGATACAATGAAGCAAAAGCTTCGTGCCCTAATAATGGTGAAACACGATTCTGGCCTCAAACCTTGCAAACGATGGTTATAAACAATCACAAACATCAATATGAACATGAATATATGAATCGAAAGAGTTTAAATAGCATGAATTGAAAGTTTGAGATGCAAAATTTTTACCAAATCGGTGCAATCGAGAGACACGATTCTGGCTTGCTCCAGGCTTGTGTGAGAGTAGGAATGATTCCTGGGAACTTCATGAGTGCGATGGAATGGTTGAAATCGATTGAAACAGGCTCGAGGATTGCTTTTGATCTTGCACTAAAACTTTGAATTTTTGAAGAATACTCTAGGGTTTTTAGAGGCAGCAATTCGTGTATTTTGCTCTTGGTCTTCTAGAATATATAATGAGGAGTGTATTAGGTCAGAAACTTGAGAGAAAATATATCGCATTCATTGGAAAAAATTTGATTGAAAAATCAAATGTAATATTTCCAAAATTGTTCAATATTCATACAATCATCCCTTGTATGCTTCTTGCCACCTTTCATGGACTTTCTTGGACCTCAAGGCACTTAAACATCAAGCCCACACGCCTATCCAACCTTCTTTGCATTTTATTTTATTTAAAATTGAATTTAAATGAAATAATTCAAAACTAAATGAAATAAATCATAATGTGGCGCATAATTGGACTTAGAGTTCATGGACCATGTTAAAAATAAGTTCAAATCATAAAAACCAAGGCCCATTTGGAAGACTTTCAAGATTGATCAATGTTTTCTTCATGTACTTCTTCAAAATTTCCATTTTTCCCAAGCAATAAATTTCTCAAATTTTATCATTTGAGAGTGTTCTTCGACTTTTTAAAAAGCTTAAGATGTATTCTAAATGCTCATTTTGGTTTCACCTTCATTAAAGCTTCCATGCTCATGTACACTTATTTGGAAAAGGAAGACTTTTTGTTGACTTTTAGAAGGACCTATAATGTCTTGACCCATAACTTTCAAATGAAGCATTTTTGGGCAAAGCTTGTGAGACACAAAGTTGCATAGAATTGAATTCCCTTTAAAATAAGCTTCAATGGAAACATTTTTGATTAAGTATGTGAAAGTTATGGTTGATCTAAGTTTTGTTGACTTTCCCTTAAGAAACCCTAATTTAGAAAGTTTTGACTTTTGATCATTCCTTGAATTTTATTTATGGATCATGATCAACCCTTGATCAAATGATGAATATGACTTCAAAATATTGATGTTGAGCAAAAATGATGAAGTTTGACTGTATGATGACCATAATTGAATTTTTGTCCAATACAACTGATTTTCAACCATCAGAGAAATTGACTGAGCAAACTTAGGTTATGAGGTTTGGAACTTGAAATGGTGTCACTTTGAGACATATGAGGAGGCATGATGTTAACTTGAGACAATAGAAACCATTTTTGACTTGAGAGAATCAAACCCTAGTTGTGGCTTGATTGCTTAGGAGAGGGTTTGTCTGATCAACCCATGAAGAATTCTTAAGTATGGAGATGGGGATTGACTTGAAAATAGGAGGGAAAATTTTGGGGTAGAACACCTGCCGAACAACAGGCATGCTGGGCATGAAGGGAGTTCCAAGAGGCACCCCTTATTTACAGGGTCCTTTTTGTTTTCTTTTTTTACTCTTCCTCTGTTTCCATTATATTTATTTTTCTATGTTTTTAAAATTAATCTATGTTATTTAATCAAGTGGATACAGGTAGTAAACTTAGGTAGATGCAAATCACATGAAATTAGGATGAAACTTATAGAAGTTTATATATAACACTTATTAGTAGCAGTAAGTATAATACTTGTAGCATAATAGAAAATTATCTCATGACAAAAAAATATTGGAAATTGAGTAGCAGTATGTATTTTGGTAACAAGAACAGTTAATAGAAGAATAACAACCGAGTTAATTAATTAGGTGGTAAAGATGTATAGATAAATAAATAGCAGTAGTGGTAAATAAATTGTTTTCGGTGTAGAATCGTCAAGATTAATTGTGTAGCAATTGTTGTTGTTGTTTGCTTGTATTGATTTTTGTTGATGAATTGAGAAGTTGCAGGTTGTGATGAATTTGTTATGTTTTCTTGTGCCAACGTTGAATAATGTTGTTGAATTGTTGTTACAATGAAGACTTATATCCATTGTTGAAATTATGATGAAGTTGATATTGATTTGATGATTTCGTTGTTGTTGTTGTGTTGCATAATTGGTCACATACATAGCACAAACACATTGGCCTGGATTGGAAAAAATATTACGATGGGAGCTTTGCTCTGTTTACGATGGTCTGGATTGGAAACACGACGATGATGAAGGCTTATGCATCGGATATTGGCATATTTTTATGTTGGGAGTTCTGCTCCATTGGTACTACATGCATGTGCATTTGAATAAGTTTTTGCATCTCATGTTGCATTTTGAGTCACTGTGATTATTGAATAAATTATTGAATTGTTTGTTAATATGAATAATTTGCGAAGCAATGATTTACATTATCTAATTCTGACATATATTATTTATCATACAATTTATTAGATTGTTAGATATCTCACCTCTTTTATTGTGATGTTGCCTCTATGTGGGTAACGTGCAGGTAATCCAGAATGAAGGTTGTCTACCTTCATTAGTTCGAGTTAATACGTAACACTCGGGGGGATAAACGCTTATTTTATTTACTGTTGGATTTTATTATGTTGATGGAACATTTTTGGTTGTTTTTATTATTGAAGATGCTATGATTGTTTGAAGTTAAACACTGTTTGTTTTTAAGTTATTTTGAATTGTCCATGGTGCCAGGATATTTTGGTTGAATCCTATGAATCCGCTGCGTAGAGATAAGTTATATATTGTGAAGACTAAACAGGTTGTTAATGTTTTACCCGAAACTATGTGTTATGTATCTGAACTACAGGTCATTGATTGTTGTTTGTTTTACGTTGAATGTGTGATACTCCATTTGTTGTTGGAGAATTTTTGTAACTCTGATTTTATATTATTACTTGGGTAGAAATGCGGTGTTACATTAGTGGTATCAGAGCAGGTCGGTCCATTCGACCAAAGTTGTTGAGTTGTAGTGTTGTTTAACAATCGAATATTGTTAATTAGTTTTCTAATCATTGTTTATGTTGTAGTAATAAGTTCTTATCATTGGATGGAATGATGTTGCAATTGTTGTTGCTTTGGAAGCCACGACCGATGCAAAATCAGTCGAACACTAACAGGGATGCTGGATCTCGTAGCTTGGCGACTTTTAAGAGGGAGAATCTGCATACCTTCAAGGGTAAGTATCATTCTAATGGAGCATTGAGTTGGTTGAAGGAGATTGAGAGGATCTTTCGTTTGATAGACTGCACTCCAGCAAAGAAGGTTCGTTATGGGACTCATATACTAGTGGTCAAGGTTGATGACTGGTGGCTAGAGGCTCGTTAGAGGTTGGATGTTGTAGGTGAAGATATCACTTGGGTTGTTTTCCGTAGAGAATTTATGAGGAAGTATTATCCTAAAGATGTTCGGGGTAAGAAGGAAATTGAATTTGTTGAGCTAAAGCAAGGAAAGATGTCGGTTACTGGATATATTGAGAACTTTTTTGAGTTGGCTAAGTTTTACCCGCAGTATAGCGAGGCGACTACTGAGTTTTCGAAGTGCATCAAGTTTGAGAACGGGTTGCGGTCACAGATCAAGAAGGAAGTTGGATACCAAAAGATTCGTGTCTTCTTATGAAGAATATAACAATTCTCATTACAAGATCGTTAGTGAGAAGAGGAGCAAGCACCAGAATTGTGGTAAGCCTTACGATGCTCCAGCTGGTAGTGGTAAACAGAAAGTTGCTTAGGGCCAAAGAACTATTGGGGGAGATGCTCCTGCTAGTGTGTCTTGTTTTAAATGTGGGAAATCTGATCATAAGAGTAATGTAGGCACTAATGAAGTGAAGACGTGTTTTTCGTTGTGGTAATATTGGACACACAATGTCTGAGTGCAAGCACAAGGATGTGATTTGTTTCAACTATGGTGAAGAGGTAAACGTTAGTAGTTAGTGTCAGAAACCGAAGAAGATGTAAACCGGTGGAAAAGTGTTCGCGTTGGTTGGGGACTCAGACAACTAATGAGGACATGTTTATAAGAGGTACATGTTTCATTAACAGTGCTCCTTTAATTACTATTAGTAATACCGGTGTTACTCATTGCTTTATTGTTGTTGGTTGTGTCAAAGATGTTGTTAAGATAATAATGTGATGTTGGATATCCAAGAATAAGTATATTTTGGTTGTAACTGCTTTGAATGTTGGTATGTCATAGTGATATTGAACATGTTAATAAGTTATTAACTATTATGTTGCGAGGGTGTTGAATGATTAGCATGTGAATAGTTGATTTAAATCGTATTGAGTTATCATTACGTCGCGAAGTAGTGGTCAAAGTGTTACCTAACGGGAATTAAAGATTAGGAGTTAGATGCGAAATTCAAATTAAGGGTGGTGGTAGCTATTAGATTTTCGAGGACAAAAATATTCTAAGTAGGGGAGATTTGTAACGCTCGGTTATATAATTAATTAGTTAATTAAATATTTTTAATTATTTCTGATTTAAGTTGTCGAGTTGTTAGTCAATTTAGTTGTTTAATTGTCGAATAGTCGGTCGATTAATAATAACAATATTGGAATAAATGATGTTGGTCTTGTTTTGGATGGTGTAACACCCTTCTAAAAACCCCTGCAGAATACAAAATAATTAATTTAGAGTAACATGTTATCAAGGATGCTACAATTCATTAAAATAAAATCTACACATGTCATGCTTATCTGAGGAACATATATCAATCAAAAGAATTGAAATAAACATGTTTAACACAACGGAAAATATTCATAACTCTTGGATAATTCAAAACATCAACAATAAGTCCACAACCTTACTTTCACAAAATTATTATCCATTTAAAGCATTAAACCAAAATAAGAGTTTAATAATAACTCCAAACAAATTAATGTTCCCCAGTGTTATAAATCAGAGCATGACACTAGACTCGACAAAATAATAGTTTAGCTCTACAAGCTATCCTTACCAAAGCGCCTAAGCAGCTATCTTCAATCTGAAAATGATCAACAATAAGGGTGAGACTAAATCACAATTATTATACGTTATCAGCTCATAAATAAATAGAATTTCATAAGCAAATTATTCCACCCTATTCAGCATATTCAGGTTTATCATTTGATTACCGAACAAATACATAAGCCAATGATCCATAATTACATACAACAATCACGTTATAACACCGTAATACTTCCAATCATGTTATAACACATACAATTAAATGCAATGAGACACCGACTCTATGCATGTGGTACCAATTGTGAATGAAATTCACTATACCGTTCTATTCCAACCCGAACACGGTTATCACCCTCCATTCCGTTGCAACCCGGACACGGATACACCTCACCGCCCATTCCATACCGGACACGGTTATGGAAACTTCAATAATTTCACACAATGGGCATTAGCTACTACAACAATGATAAGTATGCATGCACATCTTTAAAGCATGCATTATCAACACCGAATATGATAATAACTTTTATCATAAACAACTTCCAATCATATTGTTCGCGTTAAAAGGTGACGCGCTAGAGGATTCGAATATGAATTCGGATTCTCTGGCTCGAAACGATTTACTCTTTTAATTTGTTTATAAAGATGCCGCGAGCATCAAGCTTTATTATTTTCAACACAAGAAAGATGATTTAATGATTATGAAAAAGGGGAAAGCTGTTAATACCCTCAATTGATATTGATATGCGTAATGACTAGCGCAAACTAGACACAACGCATTGGGGAGATTCTGAGTAAGGGGGATTGTTATATAAAGGGAATAGATGGAGCACCCTAAATATATATAGTTATCTATAGCTTTATATATGAATATGTTTGATATGTTTGTGTGTTTTAATTGCTATTTCTATGATTGGGAAAGTTTCTCCTTTGGGATTTTAAGGATGATAGATTGTATGGGATCCTAGTGTTTGTTATTATTGTGCTCGCAAAGATCTGTGGATCTTCTGCATACATATACCCTAGTGGGAATCAGAGCATTTGTAGCTCGGATCTACAGGGATCTATGGTTTGTTTGGCCGAGGAGAAAGAAATTTGCTCGGCAAGGATGAGACCTTGTGCCTACGTATTCTCAAAGGATGTTGAGAAAGTCAGAGCAATCGTAGTTCCCACTTATGCTAGTGGAAAGCAACGGGGTGTTAGTAAGAGACAGACAAATGTCATCTTAATGAAAAATGTATCTAATCTATTTCATCACATACATTTTTGAAAAGTTTTGATTGATTAAAATCTTTCGTCGTAAGTTATAGGTGTTTTGCTTGAGTGTACAAGCGTTACCACTTACATGTTTAAGAAAGATTTTTTGAAAAAGATGATTGAATCTTTTAACTGTAAGCATTGGGCGTTTTGCTTGAGTGTACAAGCGTTACCACTTACAATTAAGAGATGTTTTTGTTTGAAAACAGTTTGAAAAGTTTTTGACTGTATGTGATGTGATAGATGAGATACTTCTTCCATAGAGATGATAGATGTCTAAATCTCAAGGAGAAATTGATTGGATTAAAGGGATACTTTTAAGAAGCCCATGGGTCCTTGTATTGTAAGCCCAAGAGGAGGCATTCCGAGGGTCATCGAGGGTCCTTGTGTGAAGCTCAAGAGGAAGCTATAGGGTATGGTGGCTTTGGCTTTAAAGGGATTTCACCGAAACCATCCTTTTGGAATGAAGAGCAATTTTAGGAAATTATACTCTCGGGGTTCTATCTACGGGTGATTCTTTGTATTGGAAGCCCAATAGGAGGCTGTTAAGAGATTTCTGTCTCTTTCATTGTATGATGCCCAAGAAGGCTAAACTCAAAAGGAGTTCTTTTGAGCGAAGCCCAAGAGGAGGCGACTCAGCAGGAGTGTTGTCTTATATGAAGCCTAGCGGAGGCTAAACTCGGATGAATGAGTTTTCTTATATGAAGCCTAAGAGGAGGCTGAACTCTATGGGAGAGTTATCTTGTATAAAGCCCAGAGGAGGCTAAAGCGTGGGGAACCTATTGGTTAGACTAGTTGTTATGTTATAACTAGATAGTTGTATAAACAAGTGTGTGTGTGATATGTATTCAGGAGTTTATGAAGGAAATATAAACAGATGCATGATGTTTATTTACAAGAGTTTATGAAATATATAAACAAGTGTACGTGAAACGAGCGTTTAAAAGCAGCGTAACTTGATTATTTACAAGTTTGAATTGTGTACAAGGAAGTAAATATGTACGAGCGAGCTATTTATGTAGACAAAGATGGATGTACATAGGAGGTTGGGACTTACACCATAAGGGAGGCCCATTGATTTGAAAGCGTTTCACGAGGAATAATGCTCCTTTCAATACCAATGGTATTGGTGTATATGAAGCGAAGCGAACGATCGAAGTTTATCTGTGAAAAGTATCTGTATTATGTACAGACAAAGATTCGTATGAATACAAAAAGAATTTGATATGTACAAGGAAAATATCTATGTACATAAAAGAATGTTGGTTTGTGTATACACAAGTGAAGTGAAAACAAACGATCGAAGTTTGTCTGTACTTGAGTATCAAAAAGTATCTGTGTTATGTACAGATAAAAGTTTGTATGTATCTGAAGAGAGTTTGATATGTACGAAGAAATAATATGTACATAAAAGAATGTTATGGGACTTACACCGTGAGGGAGGCCCATGATCGATTAAGAAATTCGAGAGAAAACGAAATCGGTTTTATCGTTTAAATCGGATCGATCATGGTAAAAAGATGTAAGTTTGATGAAAAGTTTTCAAAAAGGATTTTGAAAGTGTTTTGTAATGTGAAGTTTATTTATGAGAAGTTTTGAAAAGAATCGGAAGTCGAAAGTTTGAAAAATTCACCTTTTAAAGTGTTTTGAAAAAGTGCTCAGAACGTCGTTTTCGGCTCGATTAAAATATAATCAGATGAAAGTTTTGAGGTGATTTGATTGGTTAAAAAAAATGTCAAAATTTTGTAAAAAACATGAAAAAATATGAAGAGTTTTAAAAAGAGTGGTCCTTTGGAGAGTTGAACCCATGACCTGTTGGATGGCTACGTGGCAAAGAGGACTAAAGGCGTGCTGGCAACCACTGGGACAAGCTTGCTTTTGTGTTTGTGAACCAACAACACGTGTTAATAAAAGATTGGAAAATTTGAATTTTTAAAACTCAAGAACACGCGCGCAGGCTTGTTCTTCATTTTTGATTCTCAGATTCTTCAAACCATGCTACAATCTTCGTTTCTCAATGAAATTAGATGAAGTAAACATGAAAGTTGCTCGATTTTGAACAAGGAATACGATGATGACTGTTAATTGCATTTATTTTTGGTCTAACACGTTTTAATTCTCAGAAATCACGAAGAACCCTAGAAACTAAAATTTCAAATTAAATGATGCATAGTTGATGATTTTTCAATTTGTTTGAGGGCTTATGATCGTGTTAGGTGCAGAAAGAGATTGGCCAAGCTTTTTTTCATTTAAGTGCAAAGAATCATGATATCCAAGTTTGAGTTCATACCTGTTCAAGTTGAGATCGAAGAAGGTGATTGCGCGTTTCCAAAACTTGTTTTATGATTGCTGTAGCATCATCGGCCTATGTAGAAGCTATAGGGATGGCCTGCTTGCTTTGAATCATCTCAAATTACTCCAGCCAAGTCCACCTGCATCAACTGAAAATGGAACTTCGATTTTGATGTTAGAGTTGTTACAGTTGCTTGCTAATGATTTGGATCATCCATATGATGTTCAGGGATGATGTTTGGATGCTTGGAACACAAGTTAATCAAGCCTAAGATGGAATTCGAAAGTTATGGCAGTTTTGCAAACATAATGACCATGGCATGTGATTTCTGATTTTCAGCTTTGATCATGTTGTTTTTAAGTTTTAAACAAGTTTGATATTGATTATGGAATGTGTTTGACACCAATTTGACCAAAGTTTCTCATCAATTTTCAAAAATGCAAGTTTTGGCAATTTGAACTATGTTTCTTGATTTTGAAGAAAGAAGAGAGAAAGCATAACTTTGCATTGCTTTGGTGTGGTTTTGAACTTGAAATGATGCTCTGTTTATAGGCCAATGGTTCTGAAATGTTAGGCACAAGTACAATGCTTTTGGTAAATCAAAGTTAACTTAAGGGGCAAGAAAGACTTTTTGCAAAGGAAAAGGAAGCTTCCCTTTTTTACCATGTGTTATTTTTCCAGTCTTGATCCAATCCTCAATTATTACTTCCAAGCTGATATTTATCAGTTCCAAAATCAAGTTGGCAAGGTGGCATTGCTTCTAGATGAAGAAATCACAAAATGACCTATAAATGTGAAGTTTTGACCTTGAAAAGCCATGTTCATGGAGCCTTATGTTTCAATTTCAAACGTATAGCTAGACTCCATGGATTTGAGAGTTCTTGGACATTTTGGAAAGCTTGTTTCAAGAGCTACAACTTTCATGTTTTGAGTTTTTTCCAATTCAAAGTGGAACTATGTGAAAAAATGCCATGAAGTTTGGAAAAAGTACAAAATTTTAACACTTGAAAAAATTTCTAAGTGTTCGAAATTTTGACTTTTTGTTGACTTTTCCAAATTCTTTGATTTTTTATGATCATGATGGATCATTTGAAGTATTTGGATGATTGAAAAAGTTTTGCCTTGAAAAAGTTGACCAAAAGTCAAAGTTTGACTTTTCTGTGCAGATGAATTTTCATCAGAAGTTTCTAAAATTGACTGATGAAGTCTGTGAACTTTTGTGATGTTTTGAATCCAGAAATTTGGTCAAGATGTTGTATCTAAGATATAATGACCAATCTCTATCCAAAAAAAGTCATTCTTTGTTCAAAAAGTCAGAGAATGCTCATCCTCGATCAAAACCCTAATTGGTCGATCCTCGATTGATCAATGAGAAAAATGGATATCTAAGGATCAGAGGTTGATGTTTTGCTCAAGATAGGTCAAATGAAGTGAGTAACACTCAAACCCTAATTGGTTTCCTCTTGAATCAGATGAAAATATGATGAAACCCTAATTTTGACCTGTGAATGCTACACCCAATTAATGCTGTCTGAACTGTTAGTTATGCAATGATGCAAATGTAAGGTGGTATATTAGGTCAAAAATTGGGGTATGACAGATGCCCCTATTTAAGTTTCTTTAACCTGAAAGATGAAGATGAATTTCTTTGTTTTGATAGGTGTAAAGAGACTTAAATATCAGAATACGCAAATTTTGGACCTAAGATACCTAAAATGCGGATGATGCAAAATGATTGTAAAAGTTTTACCCAGATGATATCAAAGAAATGACATAGTGGGAAAAATTTTGTGAGGATGACTCGATCTGCTTAAGAAAAGAGGATCCTGTTTGTTAGGAAACACGCAGTATGTCTCGCTGGGAAAAAGAGATTCACAAAACATGTGAATATCTATTTTGTTTTGAGAAGCAAAGGGATTACCTTCTGTCAGCCTTGTGACAATGTTTAAGGTAAATGAAAATGATATTACCAATTATCAGTTTTGTGATAGTTTATGGTAATGAGTTCTGAAGATATTACCAATTATCAGCGATGTGATAACTATAACAAGGTAAATCTTGAGAAAATTGCTGTGTATTCAGCTTTGTAAATAACAGACAGATGATGGAAACAGATCTCAAAATAAGTTGTGAAGATATTACCAATTATCAGCAAAGTGATAACTATAACAAGGTAAATCTTTGAGAAACTTGCTGTGTATTCAGCTTTTGTGAGTAACAGATAGTGAAAGAAACAGAACTCAAATGAGTTTCTATTTTCTTGGATATAATCCTGCCGAGGATCTCTCTTTTGAGAAGACGCAGGCATTTTGATTGGAAGACACAGGTTTTCTTTTAGAAAGACAACTGCTGGGGAATTTCTCGTACAGTCGTGATTTGACCTTGTTGAGAAGAACAAACTTTCATGAAAAGAAAAATAAGCGGCTCAAATGATTAGGCTATTGCTTATTGCTTTGTTGATTATAGACATGGTTCTATCCAGGAATGGACTGGAAAGAAAGGGTCAATCAGGACTTTGTTCCTGATAAAGAATGATCTCAGCTGAAGAACAGGAGAGAAAAAAAAGGACGTATTTCTCTGCTTTGGGATAATCTACTGGGGATATGATTGTACTTACATGAGTAAGTTTGATTTAAATCAGTGATATCGAAGCAAACGTTTTTGAGGAATGCGAAAATGCATGAATGATGCTATTATGTATGAATGTCATGAATGTTATATGCATGCTAACAATACTTGACAAAGACATTAAAGAGATATTTGGGAAAAGGACCACGTCACAGTTCGAACAAACATTTGGCAATATCCGCAACAATGGTGTAGATGTTGCTGATGAAGGATCTGAATTGCATGCTTTAGACTTTCGGAGAAAGGCATTGTATTGACAACCTTGCTGGGGATTCTTTTTTGGATAAGAATACCGTCCTTTGATAACTTCTGCTGAGGAAAAGAAGACTTTCGTAGCAGTTGTTCTATCCTCGGAGATTGAAACACTTATGGAGAAAACTGTTGAAGTTCTTTCTGTGTTCATAGTTCAAAGGAGAGTTTCGCTTTTGTTTCAAAATTTTGAAGTAAAAATTCGTTTAAAACCGTTTTAGTTTAAAAAAAAGTGATTTTCACAATAAAAAGCGTTATTTTGCAAAACAGAATAAAACAAGAATTGCAAACAAAAGGCATAAGGCTCAAATTTATTGATAGAATGGTAATCAGCCAAAGGCGTGATTCCATGAGCTATTTACAAGAGTTGGAAATGATAATTTATTGGGAAAAGGCTACATTGAAAGCAATAACCGCTATTATCCCTAACAACTTTGAATTCCAACTGTGTTTGCTGCTTCAGAATAGTTGATTGAAGATCCGTTGATAGAAGATTCTTCAGATTGACGAAGTACGGACTGAGTGCAGTTACTTTGTCATTTTTGTATCCTTATTTTTGCCTAGATTGTCTTTTCAGATTTTCAATCTATCAGGATAATTTCTGTTTATTGTCTCTAATTTTTGCCTGGATCGCCTTTTCAGGTTTTTTCAATCCACCGAGACGCTCATTTTTCCCTAAGCCTCCCTTTTCGGGTTTTCGACTTACCGAGTTGTTCTTTTGTTTTTTTTTTAAACAAAGTATTTCTTGACTGCATCAGCATTTACAGGATGCGGGAGTTCATCACCATCCATGGTTGTGAGAGTCATAGCACCGCCAGAAAAGCTTCTTTTGACGATGTATGGGCCTTCGTAATTAGGAGTCCATTTGCCCCTAGAATCTGGTTGAAAAGACAGAATCTTTTTAAGCACGAGGTCGCCTTCTCGGAATTCACGAGGTCGGACCTTTTTGTCGAAAGCTTTCTTCATTCTTCTTTGATACAATTGTCCATGACACAGAGCGGTCAGGCGCTTTTCTTCGATTAAGTTCAGCTGGTCGTATCTGCTTTGACACCATTCAGCCTCAGATAACTTTGTTTCCATGAGAACTCTCATTGACGGAATCTCAACTTCCACGGGGAGCACTGCTTCCATGCCGTATACTAGAGAAAAAGGAGTTGCCCCTGTTGAAGTGCGTACGGAAGTACGATACCCATGCAGAGCAAATGGCAGCATTTCGTGCCAGTCTTTGTAAGTGATGACCATCTTCTGGACGATCTTTTTTGATGTTCTTGTTGGCAGCTTCAACGGCGCCGTTCATCTTTGGTCGGTAAGGAGATGAGTTATGGTGCTCGATCTTGAATTCCTCACACAATTCCTTCATCATTTTGTTGTTCAAGTTCGATCCATTGTCTGTAATGATCTTGCTTGGAACTCCATATCGGCAAATGAGGTTGTTCTTGATGAACCTCACAACCACTTGTCTTGTAACGTTGGCGTAAGACGCTGCTTCGACCCATTTGGTGAAGTAATCAATAGCCACTAGAATGAAGCGATGTCCGTTGGACGCTTTTGGTTCAATCATCCCAATCATATCAATGCCCCACATGGAGAAAGGCCACGGAGAAGAGAGAACGTTGAGTAAAGTTGGTGGAACATGGATCTTATCTGCGTAGATCTGGCACTTGTGACATCTTTTGACGTGTTTACAGCAATCAGATTCCATCGTTATCCAATAGTATCCTGCTCTCAATATTTTTCTGGACATTGCATGCCCATTTGAATGGGTTCCAAAAGATCCTTCATGCACTTCATGGATGATCGTGTCTGCTTCTTGTCTGTCGACACATCTAAGCAGAACCATGTCGAAGTTTCTTTTGTATAGCACATCTTCATTGAGGAAAAAATTTCTAGAAAGCCTCCTTAGGGTTTTCTTATCCTTGTACGATGCCCCGAGTGGGTACTCTCGTGTTTGTAGGAAACGCTTGATGTTGTGGAACCACGGTTTATCATCGAAGACTGCTTCAGTTGCAAATACATATGCAGGTCTTTCAAGGCGTCTGATGCGGATCTTAGGCATATCATTCCAATCGTTGAATTTGAACATGGAAGATAGAGTAGCCAAGGCGTCTGCCATTCGATTCTGATCTCGAGGGATATGATGCAGTTCTACTTTGTTGAAGAAGGTCAACAAACGTCTTGCATAATCTCTGTAAAGAATCAGACCAAGATGATGAGTTTCATACTTGTCTTTGATTTGATTGATCACAAGGGCTGAGTCTCCATATATGTCAAGGATCTTGATCCTCAAGTCGATGGCTTCTTCGATACCCATGATACAAGCTTCGTATTCTGCGATGTTGTTGGTGCAATCAAATAGCAATTTGGCAGAAAACGGGATATGAGAACCCTCGGGAGTGATGATGACTACTGCCCCAATTCCATTGCCAAAAACGTTAACTGCTCCATCAAAAATTAGGCCCCATCTAGATTCTGGATCTGGTCCTTCGCCGGGCAGTGGTTCGTCACAATCTTTCATCTTTAAGTACATAACATCCTCGTCTGGGAAATAAAACTTGAGAGATTGGTATTCGTTGAGCGGCTGATAAGCCAAGTGATCGGCGAGAATGCTTCCTTTGACCGCTTTTTGAGCGCGGTACTGGATGTCATATTCAGATAGCAACATCTGCCATCATGCAATTCTTCCGGTTAAGGCAGGCTTTTCAAAGACGTACTTGATCGGATCCATTTTGGAGATTAACCAAGTCGTGTGATTGATCATGTATTGGCGGAGACGTTTTGAAGCCCACACTAAAGCGCAGCATGTTTTCTCGAGCATGGAGTAACGAGTTTCACAGTCTGTGAACTTTTTGCTCAACTAGTAAATGGCATGCTCCTTCTTACCGGTGTCATCTTGCTGTCCAAGCACGCAGCCCATGGAATCTTCCAACACGGTAAGGTATATGATTAATGGTCTTCCTTCCACTGGAGGGATCAGTATTGGAGGTTCTGACAGGTATTCCTTAATACTGTCAAATGCTTTTTGGCAATCGGCTCGGCTGTCCACACAACCTTTTGATCTTTGCGGAGAAGTTTGAATATCGGCCCGCAGGTAGCACTCATTTGAGAGATGAATCTGGAGATGTAATTCAATCGTCCAAGAAATCATCTTACTTGCTTTTCCGTATGTGGCGTAGGCATTTCTTGAATAGCCTTAACTTTGTCAGGGTCAACTTCAATACCTCTTTGACTGACGATGAAACCTAGGAGTTTTCCGGATCTTACCCCAAAGGTGCATTTGTTAGGATTCAGGCGAAGCTTGAATTTCCTTAGTCGTTGAAACAACTTCAAGAGATACTCTATATGCTCTTCTTCAGTATCAGACTTTGCTATCATATCATCTACGTAGACTTCGATCTCTTTGTGCATCATGTCATGGAAGAGAGTAGTCATAGCCCTTTGGTAAGTTGCACCTGCATTCTTTAATCCAAACGGCATTACTTTGTAGCAAAAAGTGCCCCATGGCGTGATGAAGGATGTCTTCTCCATGTCTTCGGGAGCCATTCTGATCTGATTGTAACCAGAGAAACCGTCCATGAAGGAAAAGACGTTGAATTTTGTAGTGCTATCCACTAGCATGTCAATATGCGGTAGTGGGAAATCGTCTTTCGGACTTGTCTTGTTCAGATCCCGGTAGTCAACACACATTCTGACCTTTCCATCTTTCTTGGAGACAGGTACTATGTTGGCTAGCCATTGAGGATACTTAGAAGTGACGAGGAAACCTGCGTCGAGCTGTTTTTGAACTTCCTTTTTGATTTTATCAGCCATATCAGGGTGAACTCTTCTCAGCTTTTGCTTAACTAGTGGACACTCCGGCTTTAATGGCAAATGATGCTCCACGATGCTGGTATCTAACCCTGGCATGTCCTGGTAGGACCAAGCGAACACATCAACATATTCTTTGAGAAGATCTATCAGTTTGCTCTTGACGTTGCTGTCGAGTGAAGCTCCGATATTTACTTCTTTTTTGTCTTCTTCAGAACCCAAGTTGATTGCTTCCAAAGGTTCTTTGTGAGGCTGAATGATTCTTTCCTCGTGCTTTAGTAGTCGAGAAATCTCATCTGGGATCTCTTCTTCAACTTTTTCCTCGGCGGCTTTACAGGGGATTTCAAAGTTGGGAGAGAGCATAAAGTTATTGCTTTCAATGGATTTGTCCATCTGTTAATCTGCATGTTTGATTTATGTTTGATTAATTAACTCTCTTTTTTTTGGAAAAAGTTAATGTGAGAGTGTATGCAGATTATTATTTTTTGAAGATTTTTTTTTATTGTGTTTTTTTTTTTAGGATTATCATTTCCAGGAAAGGGTAAAATGAAAAATAAACACAAAGTGTGGAATCAAAACAACGCATTTTATTTATGATTCACAATATGAAACAGGGCCCTAAAATACAAACTCATTTGTCTTGGGCAAGACAAAGAGAAATTATTTAAAAGCTAAACCCTATAAAACATCTCTTCACTTTGGGCGAAGCGAGAGTTCAAGACAAAAGCAAAGATAAACTACTTAGAACTGGGAACGTTAGTCCGAACTTCAACAGGTTTCCAGTAGTGACGAACTCCTTGGAAGTCGAGGTACTCGGGTAATTTTCCACTTGGTTTAACCCTTGAGTAGACTTTGGTTGTTGTTTGAGCATGTTTTGAAGACTCTGGACGACGGACTTTGCCTTTCGTGCTGCTAAAGCAGTCTTCTTCCGCTTGATGAATAGATCGGGAAGTATGGGATATAACATGTGTACTTCATGTTGACCTTTGTGTTGAATTCTGGGGATGTACCCTCCAATCTTCTGAATGAAGAGACTCGTTGTCGGCGACACTTTCTAAATCGTATCCCGAATCGTACTCTTGATCTTCAGTGATCATGTTGATGTAGTGGTAATCAGGATCTTGTTTGGTGAGTTCCACAGTTGTGTTGAAGCGAGATCTTCATTGGGGATATCGATCGGTTGATGAGATTGAGAAGACGTATATTCCTCTTCTGATTGACTAGGGTACTCAAAAGAATCACCCCATCCAGTGGGCTGGATATCTTCGATCCGGATTTTTGAGCTTTCTGGCGCAGTGTATTTCACCATGTAGTCAAATTTGCCACTTGGTTCTCCCAAGGTATCCCAAACTTCAGCAGGGACCGATGGATTTTCACGTTGCTGCAGGGACATATCTTTGAATTGATCAGTCAGCGCGTAAAATTCCTCTTGAGACACATATTCAGGGCTGTTTAAATAGGTGCTCCACTCTTCAGAGGGATCATCTTCATCATCTTCAATGGTCACAACGCTAACCTCTTGGAGAACAGGGTTTAAGAAACCCCCACTTTTGAATACTTCTTTGATTGGACGAAATGCTTCATCCTTTTGCTTGTCCTTGGAAAATACGGGTGTAAACCCAAGTCCGGCTTTTGTTTCGTTCTTGACAGGTTTGATTACATGTCCCCATCCTTCAGCATTGCCGTCTTTCACCATCTGTGCCGCTTCTTTATATGAAGAGATAGATGATCTGTTTTTGCTGGTAGATTCATCTTCTAACGGATGCTCTGGGAGATGTGTCCCTTCAACGTCATTAGTTGTGATGAAAGAGAAACTGGACAAATGGCTTACAAGCAAAGCTTGTTCACCGCTGATGGTCACCAACTTTCCATTTACTGTGAATTTTAATTTCGATGGAGTAGAATTCTGCTCTGCCTCGTGGATCCAAGGTCTTCCTAGTAGACAACTGTAAGCAGCTGGTACGTCCATGACTTGGAAAGTAATTTGGAAAGTGTGTGGACCAATTGTCATCGGGAGATCGACTTCTCCAATAATTGACTTTCTTGATCCGTCGAAAGCTCTTACTACTATGTCATTAAACTTCATTGGCGTCCCTTTGTAAGCCAAACGAGGAAGTGTCGTCTTCGGCATTACGTTCAAAGATGAACCAGTATCTACCAATACATTGGATAGGGAATCAGATTGGCAAATCATCGAGATGTGCAAGGCCAAATTGTGATCTTTCCCTTCCTCTAGAAGTTCCTCGTCACTGAAACTTAGATTATTACAAGCTGTTATGTTGGCGACAATACCTCCAAACTGGTCCGTAGTTACATCATGGTCTACATAGGCTTGGTCTAGTACCTTCATTAAAGCTTCTCGGTGAGCTTCGGAGTTGAGGAGTAGAGACAATATTGAAATCTTAGAAGGAGTCTGCATTAGTTGATCTACGACTCGGTATTCGCTCTTCTTGATTAGTTTCAGTATCTCATCAAAGTCTGTGTTGATGTCGGTTCTATCAGGAGGACCAACATTTGTGCTTGGGTTAACAACGGGAATTGTTGCAGGATTCTCGGAAGATATGTTAACTGGATTTTGTCTGACAACGGGAACCGCAGGAGGTCTTGGTGGCAACGGAGCGTGTACTCGTCCGCTTCGTGTCACACGTCCGATTTCTATTATGTTGACATTAGCTGGAAGAGTAGGCATGGGTTTCTCCTTCCCATCCTCTATCAGGGTTGCATTGTATTGGTAAGGAATTGCTTTGGTAGAACTGTATGGAGCAGGACGGGTAAGCAAATCACCAAAGGAGACTACGGGTCTTGGGCTTGCATTCAATCTCCACATGTTTGGGTATGTTGAAACAAGGGATGATAATGTTTACTTCGGGGTTTTCCGAGTTGATATCTGAGTCTAAAAGCTCATGCGGAAAAGGCTCTACCGTATTTATGTCATGGTCATCTCTGTTTCTGTAGATCTGTAGGTCACCGATATCTAACAATCGCTGAATGTCTGCTTTTATGGTGGGACATCCTTGAATATCTTTGGAGCAGATATGGCAAGCTGCGTAATCGTGCTTAGTGAAGGTGCTCATTGTACTGTATGTTTCATGAAGATGCACCAAGTTTCCTCTGATCAGGTTTACGTCTGTGACAAGGTACCTGTCTGTATTTCTTAGCATCATATTCACTGAGTGTCCACTATGACTGGGAAGTGGATTTGCTTGCACATTCGGACTTGTATTTCTGAAGGAAAGAAGATTAGATCTCACTAATCTCTGTACTTCTGCCTTTAATGCTATGCAATGCTCAAGGTCATGGCCTGGTGCCCCTTGGTGAAAAGGGCAAGATACGTCTGTTTTGTACCACCATGGTAATTTTTCTGGGATTGGAGGTGGTGACCTTGTCTGTATTAGGTTCTTTTCTATTAGCGCAGGGTAAAGTTCTGTGTACGTCATTAGAATTGGGTCGAATGCGTTGGCGTCGGTTTTGATTGTTAAGCGCTAAGCTTGTTGGCGATTGTTGAGTTTGTTGATTTTGTTGAAATTGCGGAGCAATTCCGGTGTTTAGACTTATGTTGACGGCGGGTGCTATGGCAGCTACCTGTCGTTGTTGAATGACATTCTTACGTGGTTTCCCTCGGGATACCATTCCTATGTCATGTTCCTTTTTCCTTGGAAAACTGGTTCCAACCTTCTTTGTTCCACTAGAAGATCCTGCTTCCTTGGTTAGGCGTCCGGTTCGAACTCCTTCTTCTAATCGCATTCCCATGCTCACCATCTCGGTGAAATCTCCGGGGGCGCTAGCGATCATTCGCTCATAGTAGAATGAGCCAAGAGTGTTTAAGAATACCTTAGTCATCTCTTTCTCTTCCAAGGGCGGGTTGACTTGGGCAGCAATTTCCCTCCATCGTTGCGCATATTCTTTGAATGTCTCTCTTTCTTTCTGAGACATGGAGCGGAGTTGATCCCTATCGGGAGCCATATCCAAGTTGAACTTATACTGCTGGACAAAGGCTTCACCTAAGTCGTTGAATGTTTGGATATTCGTGCTGTCTAATCCCATGTACCACTTCAGTGCGGCACCGGTGAGACTATCTTGGAAGTAGTGGATTAACAACTGGTGATCGTCGTTGTATGTAGACATTTTCCTGGCATACATCGTGAGATGAATTTGTGGACAGGAGTTTCCTTTGTACTTTTCAAAATCAGGGACTTTGAACTTTGCAGGTATCCTTACGCGAGGAACTAAGCACAGATCCTGGGCATTTTTCCCAAACAATTCCTTCCCTCGAATCGTTTTTATCTCAAGCTGCATTTTGAGGAGTTGTTCCTGGAGATTCTCCATCGAGCCACGGGAATTCGTGTTATTGCTTGGAGTATGGTGAACTTCTTCGTCTATGGTAGTGTGCACTACGGAAGCTGAGTTCGTCATGATCGGTTGAGAAACCGACATTGTTACTTGTGGAAGAGTTACTCCACGTTGCGGAGTAAATGTAGAGTTTTGCTGCAAAGTAGGTATTTCAAGCGGGGTTGTTTGCACTTGAGAAGTCGGTTGGCGAATCCGATGCGAAGTTGAAAGGCATGCCCATGGATAGCCCGGCATCTTGAAAGGTGAACTCTTGCGATTGGCTGGAGTAGTAGTGTCTTCGAGATCATTGCTTGGTTTTGAGCTCGATCTTTGCTTGTTGACTTTCTTGTTGTTGCAATGAGTTGACCAAAGATGTGAGTCTCTCCACTTCTTCTTGTAGTGTTATTCTTGTACTACAGTTCAGCATTCTCTTGTTCAAATCCTTCCATTACTTTTCTTCTTTTTGATCTTGTATCGTATGTTCGAGTTCTTGTGTGGACGGTCGAGAAACTCTAAGGCGACGACTTGGCGATCTTTTCCTATCTGTTCAAACTGTTCACAGATCAGACTCTAGACGATAGACTTAAATGCAAAGTATGATGCATGATTATGATTGTAAAGAAAGATTTCCAAAGAATTTATGCTAAAAAGAGATATTTCTGGCAAATATTTGGATGGAAAACACGAATTTATTGATTATTGAAAGAAGATTACAACAATATTGTTTTTTGGAGCATTGCTCACACAAATGATAAAATAAATGATAAAATTACAAACTAAATTGAACTAATTAAATGTCTTCGTCGGATGAAGATCCAAAGGCTTGATGCAGCTTCAACTTCAGGATTTCCTTCCCATAGTGAGCTTTTAGTTCAGCTTTCTCGGCTTTTAGCTTGCTAATGACTTTCTTCCACTTGTCGGGAACAGGATCGCTGGTTGTCATTTCTTCAAGCTTTCTCTTCCTTTCCTTGACGTATCTCTGGATTGCGTTATCTTTCTGACGAATCTTTTCATCTTTCTCCATGAGCCATTCATCTTGGAAGTAAAGCGTCTTTTCGTGATCTTTGACTTGCTTCTTGAGCTTCTCATTCTCAAGATTATTCTTAAGGAACGTGTTTTCCAAAGCCTCTTTTTCAAACTTTATTTTGGCCAAAGCTTCTTGGTATTCTCCCATAGTCTCGACGGGAAAAATTGTTAATTTGGAAGCGGTTGAGAACATGGGTTCTTCATAAGCGTAAGGCATTCGAAATTCCTTCGCTCTTTTCTTTACCCAAGAAGTGTAGGTTTCCATGGCTACACAATTCTTTGCTTTCCCTTTTTCTTTCTTCCAGATGTGATGCCAAGCTCTGATCGTTCTGGCTTTCAAACCTTGGGAATCTTCTCCTTCGTGATAGAAGTAGCTCTCTACTGTAAAACCAAGAGGTTTACTAGAGTTTGCGTATCCGAGTTGACGTCTCGCCAGGAATGGGTTGTAGTTGATTCCTCCTTTTGTACTGATGAGAGGTACGTTGGCAAATACTCCACAGCTCTCAATGATTTCCATCTCATTGTCTGCCAAGGTATACCAATGGATATCATCGTTTGTAAGAGACATGAGTCTTCTTGACCAATGCCACTCATCTTTGTTTTCGCGAAAGATAGGAGATTTAGGCAAATGTGAGACAATCTATTTGAAAAACAGAGGTACACAACACACGATAGTTCCGTCTCCTTGCGATTCCTATGATGAATAGAGCGTCGTGTCACCAAGCGAGTGGGAACGGGATTTCCAATTAGAAAGATCCTTATGGCGTTGATATCAACAAAATTTGGGACGTTGGGAAACAACACCAATCCATAGAGGAGTAAAGCTAAAATAGCTTCAAAGGCTACCATACTACCAGCTGCAGAGAATTTGAGAGCCTTCTCCATTAGGAACTTTGAAGTTAGTCCTAAGAGTTTTCCTCTGGTAGTTAGGTTTTTGTCTATCTCATATTTCTTTAAGTGAGTCATCGTTGCAATGACTGGTGACTTGGGAATGTCTACCAAACCATTGAAAGGCACTTTGTTTGATACTGAGATACCTAGGATATGCGCGTACTCTTCCAAAGTAGGCATCAACTGATAATCAGGAAAAGTGAAACAGCGATAGACTAGATCGTAAAACTGAACGAAAGTTTTGAGAAGTCCTTCATCAACATTAGTGTTCAAAAGAGTTAAAAGAGTTCCATAGCGTTTTCTGAAATCCGAGGGATCTTCTACCAAGGATGCTAACTCTATTAACTTTCCTACATCAGGAATTCTAAAACTGTATCTCTTGGTGAATCTTCCTCTGACGTCCATCACTCTAACCTAAAATATTTTACAAAGAAAAAATCTCTAAATTCTTTGGAAATGGGAAGAGAAATGAAATTTTTTTTGAATGAATGAATGAATGCATGAATGCGGCAAACATGGTTAGTAGTTATACACACGGTCAAGCGTTCGAAGTCACGAGCATGAGGCCACGATAAGAATCAAACGTGGGTAAGTTCTATGGGCTTATTCATCTGTGAAACAGGTTCTACGATATCTGAGCTCAACACTCCTCTTTGAAATATTATCGGATTTGTTGAATACTCGATGGTCCAATAATATTTTTCAAGAGGAACTCGCGATCGTCTCGCATGAAAATTACTCTAGGCTTACACCGAATAATCTCACTACATCCTAAATGGCGAGGATGGGTTATGTGTTCTACAACCAACTCAGCTTCTCAAGTTCCCTTGAAAGCACCATGTCTTTGCAAATACTTGCTAAACACAAATACTCCCAAGACAACTTCCACTGAGAGGGAGATATTAACTTCGTAAGTATTGAAACTTCTCACGTATTAATACCTCCACCTAGATCTTAAAAATGTTTCTTAAATCCGGGTTAGGATTTCTTTCCATCAGATGAAATCGCGAAAACACATAATAAAGAAAAACAGACATATGCACAATATGAAAGCTTTTCCCCTTTCTTTTCTTTTTTTGAAAACAAAAAAAGAAGCTTGGTGCTCTTGAGCAGAGTCACTTTCTTTTTTTTGAAAATCAAAGTTTTAGCATACTCCCAGTAGTCGCCATTTTACATTCGCGTTAAAGGTGGCCGCTAGAGGATTCGAATATGAATTGATTCTAAAAACGATTTACTCTTTTGATTTGTTTATAAAGATGCCGCGAGCATCAAGCTTTATTATTTTCAACACAAGAAAGATGATTTAATGATTATGAAAAAGGGGAAAGCTGTTAATACCCTCAATTGATATTGATATGCGTAATGACTAGCGTAAACTAGACACAACGCATTGGGGAGATTCTGAGTACGGGGGATTGTTATATAAAGGGAATAGATGGAGCACCCTAAATATATATAGTTATCTATAGCTTTATATATGAATATGTTTGATATGTTTGTGTGTTTTAATTGCTATTTCTATGATTGGGAAAGTTTCTCCTTTGGGATTTTAAGAATGATAGATTGTATGGGATCCTAGTGTTTGTTATTATTGTGCTCGCAAAGATCTGTGGATCTTCTGCATACATATCCCTAGTGGGAATCGAGCATTTGTAGCTCGGATCTCAGGATCTATGGTTTGTTTGGTCTGAGGGAGAAAGAAATTTGCTCGGCAAGGATGAGACCTTGTGCCTACGTATTCTCAAAAGGATGTTGAGAAAGTCAGAGCAATCGTAGTTCCCACTTATGCTAGTGGAAAGCAACGGGGTGTTAGTAAGAGACAGACAAATGTCATCTTAATGAAAAATGTATCTAATCTATTTCATCACATACATTTTTGAAAAGTTTTGATTGATTAAAATCTTTCGTCGTAAGTTATAGGTGTTTTGCTTGAGTGTACAAGCGTTACCACTTATATGTTTAAGAAAGATGTTTTGAAAAAGATGATTGAATCTTTTAACTGTAAGCATTGGGCGTTTTGCTTGAGTGTACAAACGTTACCACTTACAATTAAGAGATGTTTTTGTTTGAAAACAGTTTGAAAAGTTTTTTACTGTATGTGATGTGATAGATGAGATACTTCTTCCATAGAGATGATAGATGTCTAAATCTCAAGGAGAAATTGATTGGATTAAAGGGATGTTTTTAAGAAGCCCGTGGGTCCTTGTATTGTAAGCCCAATAGGAGGCATTCCGAGGGTCATCGAGGGTCATCGAGGGTCCTTGTATGAAGCTCAAGAGGAAGCTATAGGGTATGGCTGACTTTGGCTTTAAAAGGGATTTCACCGGGAAACCATCCTTTTGGAATGAAGAGCAATTTCACCAGGAAATTATACTCTCAGGGTTCTATCCTAACGCGGGTGATTCTTTGTATTGGAAGCCCAATAGGAGGCTGTTAAGAGATTTCCTGTCTCTTTCATTGTATGATGCCCAAGAGAAGGCTAAACTCAAAGAGGAGTTCTTTTGAACGAAGCCCAAGAGGAGGCTGACTCAACAGGGGAGTGTTGTCTTATATGAAGCCTAAGCGGAGGCTAAACTCAGATGAATGAGTTTTCTTATATGAAGCCTAAGAGGAGGCTGAACTCTATGGGGAGAGTTATCTTGTATAAAGCCCAAGAGGAGGCTAAAACTGTGGGGAACCTATTGGTTAGACTAGTTGTTATGTTATAACTAGACAGTTGTATAAACAAGTGTGTGTGATATGTATTCACAGGAGTTTATGAAGGAAATATAAACAGATGCATGATGTTTATTTACAAGAGTTTATGAAATATATAAACAAGTGTCTGTGAAACGAACGTTTTAAAACGAGCGTAACTTGATTATTTACAAGTTTGAACTGTGTACAAGGAAGTAAATATGTACACGAACGAGCTATTTATGTACAGACAAAGATGGATGTACATAGGAGGGTTGGGACTTACACCATAAGGGAGGCCCATTGATTTGAAAGCAGTTTCACAGGGAATAATGCTCCTTTCAATACCAATGGTATTCAGTGTATATGAAACGGAAACGAACGATCGAAGTTTATCTGTGAAAAGTATCTGTATTATGTACAGACAAAGATTCGTATGAATACAAAAAGAATTTGATATGTACAAGGAAAATATCTATGTACATAAAAGAATGTTGGTTTGTGTATACACAAGTGAAGTGAAAACAAACGATCGAAGTTTGTCTGTACTTGAGTATCAAAAAGTATCTGTGTTATGTACAGATAAAAGTTTGTATGTATCTGAAGAGAGTTTGATATGTACGAAGAAATAATATGTACATAAAAGAATGTTATGGGACTTACACCGTGAGGGAGGCCCATGATCGATTAAATTCGAGAGAAAACGAAATCGGTTTTATCGTTTAAATCGGATCGATCATGGTAAAAAGATGTAAGTTTGATGAAAAGTTTTGAAAAAGGATTTTGAAAGTGTTTTGAAATGTGAAGTTTATTTATGAGAAGTTTTGAAAAGAATCGGAAGTCGAAAGTTTGAAAAATTCACCTTTTAAAGTGTTTTGAAAAAGTGCTCAGAACGTCGTTTTCGGCTCGATTAAAATATAATCAGATGAAAGTTTTTTCTGAAAATTTTTTGCACTATCATAAAATAGATACATTTATTGACAAGTATACAAAAAATCACCTCAAAATGAGGAGTTTTGATTGGTTAAAAAAATGTCAAAGTTTTGTAAAAAACATGAAAAAATAGGAAGAGTTTTAAAAAGAGTGGTCCTTTGGAGAGTTGAACCCATGACCTGTTGGATGGCTACATGGCAAAGAGGACTAAAGGCGTGCTGGCAACCACTGGGACAAGATTGCTTTTGTGTTTGTGAACCAACAACACGTGTTAATAAAAGATTGGAAAATTTGAATTTTTAAAACTCAAGAACACGCTCGCAGGCTTGTTCTTCATTTTTTATTCTCAGATTCTTCAAACCATGCTACAATCTTCGTTTCTCAATGAAATTAGATGAAGTAAACATGAAAGTTGCTCGATTTTGAACAAGGAATACGATGATGACTGTTAATTGCATTTATTTTTGGTCTAACACGTTTGAATTCTCAGAAATCACGAAGAACCCTAGAAACTAAAATTTCAAATTAAATGATGCATAGTTGATGATTTTTCAATTTGTTTAAGGGCTTATGATCGTGTTAGGTGCAGAAAGAGATTGGCCAAGCTTTTTTTCATTTAAGTGCAAAGAATCATGATATCCAAGTTTGAGTTCATACCTGTTCAAGTTGAGATCGAAGAAGGTGATTGCGTGTTTCCAGAACTTGTTTTATGATTGCTGTAGCATCATCGGCCTATGTAGAAGCTATAGGGATGGTCTGCTTGCTTTGAATCATCTCAAATTACTCCAGCCAAGTCCACCTGCATCAACTGAAAATGGAACTTCGATTTTGATGTTAGAGTTTTTACAGTTGCTTGCTAATGATTTGGATCATCCATATGATGTTCAGGGATGATGTTTGGATGCTTGGAACACAAGTTAATCAAGCCTAAGATGGAATTCGAAAGTTATGGCAGTTTTGCAAACATAATGACCATGGCATGTGATTTCTGATTTTCAGCTTTGATCATGTTGTTTTTAAGTTTTAAACAAGTTTGATATTGATTATGGAATGTGTTTGACACCAATTTGACCAAAGTTTCTCATCAATTTTCAAAAATGCAAGTTTTGGCAATTTGAACTATGTTTCTTGATTTTGAAGAAAGAAGAGAGAAAGCATAACTTTGCATTGCTTTGGTGTGGTTTTGAACTTGAAATGATGCTCTGTTTATAGGCCAATGGTTCTGAAATGTTAGGCACAAGTACAATGCTTTTGGTAAATCAAAGTTAACTTAAGGGGCAAGAAAGACTTTTTGCAAAGGAAAAGGAAGCTTCCCTTTTTTACCATGTGTTATTTTTCCAGTCTTGATCCAATCCTCAATTATTACTTCCAAGCTGATATTTATCAGTTCCAAAATCAAGTTGGCAAGGTGGCATTGCTTCTAGATGAAGAAATCACAAAATGACCTATAAATGTGAAGTTTTGACCTTGAAAAACCATGTTCATGGAGCCTTATGTTTCAATTTCAAAAGTATAGCAAGACTCCATGGATTTGAGAGTTCTTGGACATTTTGGAAATCTTGTTTCAAGAGCTACAACTTTCATGTTTTGAGTTTTTTCCAATTCAAAGTGGAACTATGTGAAAAAATGCCATGAAGTTTGGAAAAAGTACAAAATTTTAACACTTGAAAAAATTTCTAAGTGTTGGAAATTTTGACTTTTTGTTGACTTTTCCAAATTCTTTGATTTTTTATGATCATGATGGATCATCTGAAGTATTTGGATGATTGAAAAAGTTGACCAAAAGTCAAATTTTGACTTTTCTGTGCAGATGAATTTTCATCAGATGTTTCTAAAATTGACTAATGAAGTCTGTGAACTTTTGTGATGTTTTGAATCCAGAAATTGGGTCAAGATGTTGTATCTAAGATATAATGACCAATCTCTATCCAAAAAAAGTCATTCATTGTTCAAAAAGTCAGAGAATGCTCATCCTCGATCAAAACCCTAATTGGTCGATCCTCGATTGGTCAATGAGAAAAAATGGATATCTGAGGATCAGAGGTTGATGTTTTGCTCAAGATAGGTCAAATGAAGTGAGTAACACTCAAACCCTAATTGGTTGCCTCTTGAATCAGATGAAAATCTGATGAAACCCTAATTTTGACCTGTGAATGCTACACCCAATTAATGTTGTATGAACTGTTAGTTATGCAATGATGCAAATGTAAGGTGGTATATTAGGTCAAAAATTGGGGTATGACAGATGCCCCTATTTAAGTTTCTTTAACCTGAAAGATGAAGATGAATATCTTTTTTTTGATAGGTGTAAAGAGACTTAAATATCAGAATACGCAAATTTTGGACCTAAGATACCAAAAATGCGGATGATGCAAAATGATTGTAAAAGTTTTACCCAGATGATATCAAAGAAATGACATAGTGGGAAAAATTTGTGAGGATGACTCGATCTGCTTAAGAAAAGAGGATCCTGTTTGTTAGGAAACACGCAGTATGTCTCGCTGGGAAAAAGAGATTCACAAAACATGTGAATATCTGTTTTGTTTTGAGAAACAAAGGGATTACCTTCTGTCAGCCTTGTGACAATGTTTAAGGTAAATGAAAATGATATTACCAATTATCAGTTTTGTGATAGTTTATGGTAATGAGTTCTGAAGATATTACCAATTATCAGCGATGTGATAACTATAACAAGGTAAATCTTGAGAAAATTGTTGTGTATTCAGCTTTGTAAATAACAGACAGATGATGGAAACAGATCTCAAAATAAGTTGTGAAGATATTACCAATTATCAGCAAAGTGATAACTATAACAAGGTAAATCTTTGAGAAACTTAAATCGAGCTACTGCCATTTACTTCATTTCATAAAATAAAAGATTTTATTTAAGTCACAACGTCTAAAACGACAATTAAAATGGACTTACAGTTTAGAAGTTATGAATTTTTAAAATAAAGTATTTTTCAAAAAGCTTCAGTGGTAATCGGTTACCACCAGGAGGTAACCGGTTATCACATATCCAAAAGCGTGATTTTTCCTTTCAATCACGAGGTAATCGGTTACCATTATAGGGTAACTGGTTACCAAGCCAAAATTCAATTTTTCTAGAACGCGACACAGTGGGAATCAGTTACCACCCTGGGGTAACCGGTTACCACGAGACCTGTAGCAAAAATACAACAGTTTGACAACAACAATGGTTCCCAATTCATTCTGAATTCGACCCCAACCTTATGCAACCCCAAAACAGCTTTACCAACATAATTATAATGCATTTTCATCATGGTATAACATCATATAACAACTCTATAACATCAATTTTACTCAAATTGACCAAAATCACGCATTTGGTTCTAAAATTCCTAAATCACACTTAATCACACTTAAGCCCCACTCTTTTTCTCAATTTCCAATCCTAAATTGAGATTCTTAATCTACTAAATCCATTCCTATTATCCCCAAAACCTATGAAGCATAATAATCGGAGAAGTCACCCCTTACCTTTGCCAAATCCTTGAGTTCTTGAATTCTCTTCTCCTTTGCTCTTCTCGTTTCGTACGTTCTTCTCTTCTTCTCGCACTTTAGTTCCAATTTCCTTTTTCTTTTCTAATTCCTTATATTAAATAATAATAATAAAATATGATTAGTCATTTTTCTTATTTCCACCTCCCTTTCTCTACTAATCACACTTAAGCCCAACTCTTTTTCTCAATTTTCCAACATTTATTTAATTACCAATAATTCCAATAATTCTTCAAAAATCCAATTTAATTGCTTAATAATTTAAAATTATAAATTATTAGCAATAAAAATATGGGGTTTTACAACTCACTCCCACTAAAAGAGTGTTCGTCCTCGAAAGCATACCTTAAATGAATAATTCTGGACATGAGTCCTTCATCTGACTCTCCAGCTCCCAAGTAACATTACCACCTGCTGGTCCTCCCCAAGCTACTCGTACCAATGTTATTTCTTTACCACGTAATTGTTTCAATTTCCAATCCTCAATCCTCATAGGCAATGTTTCAACAGTCAGGTTATCTCATACCTGTATATCATCTACTTGCATTACATGGGATGAATCTGCCATGTACTTTCTCAACTGAGACACATGGAACACATCATGCAAATTCGTAAGTGCCGGCGGTAAAGAAATCTGATAAGCAACCTCTCTAATCCTTTTCGTAATCTGAAACGGACCAATAAAACAAGGAATCAACTTCTTTGACTTTAAGGCTCGACCAATACTAATCATAGGAGTAACTCGCATAAACACATGATCTCATGCACTGAACTCGAGGGTCTTCCTCCTCTTACCATTATAATAATTCTGATGCCTTTGAGAAGCCTTCATCTTCTCCTGAATCATTTTGACCTTTTATGTAGTCTGTTGAACATTTTCAGGTCCAATCACAGCATTTTCTCCAGATTCATACGAACACAAAGGTGTCCTACACCTCCTACCATACAACGCCTCAAACGGAGCCATACCAATAATCGAGTGGCAATTGTTGTTGTAGGTAAATTCAATCAAAATTAAGTAACTATCCTAAGCTCCACCTTTTTCCAACACACAAGCACGCAACAAATCCTCTAACGACTGAATCGTCCTCTCTGTCTGACAATCTATCTGCGGATGATAAGCAGAACTCAATCTCAATTTAGTACCCAAAGCTTCCTGTAAACCTTCCCAGAATCTAGACGTAAGCCTCGAATCTCTAACTCACACAATACTAGAAGGAATACCGTGCAAACTCATTATATTCTCAATATATAACTGAGCCAACTTCTCCATCGGATAATCCATCCTTATTGGTATAAAATGAGAAAATTTCGTCAACCTATCCACAATAGCCCAAATAGCCTCACAGTTCATAACCTTCCTTGGTAAGCCAGACACGAAGTCCATAGAAATGCAATCCCACTTCCATTCCAGAATAAACAATGGTCGCATAAATCCAGACGGTTTCTGATGTTCAATCTTTGACTTCTAACAAACCAAACAAGCATAAACAAATTCAGAATTCTCTTTCTTCATTCCCGGACACCAAAATAACTTTTTTAGATCATGGTCATTTTAATAGCACCAGAATGAAACTCAACCCGCTACGATGTCCTTCTTCAAGAATACTCTTCTTAAGTTCAACAACATCTGGAACACAAACTCTATCACCAAACCTCGTAATACTATTCTTATCAATTTAGAAATCACCTCTTTGACCTTTGTTGATCAAAGTCAATCTATCAACTAAACCAACATCAGATTTCTGTCTGATTCTGATTTCCTCCAGAATACCACTAGTCAACTTCAGCATACCCAGCTTAACACTATTAGGAGTGTCTTCACATACAAGACTCAATTCTCTGAACTATTCAATTAAATCCAATCCGCGCACCATCAACATAGACATATGCAAAGATTTCCTACTCAACGCATTTGCAACAACATTTTCCTTACCATGATGGTAATTCAAACCAACATCATAGTCCTTCAGAAATTCCAACCATCTCCTTTGCCTCATATTGAGCTCCTTTTGATAGAAGAGATATTTCAGACTCTTATGATCGTTAAACACCTCAAATTGAGAACCATACAAGTAATGTATCCATATTTTCAAAACAAATACCTCAACCGCCAACTCTAAACATGAGTCGGGTAATTCCTTTCATATTAGATATATCCAATTTTATCTTTCAGCACAATCCAAAGAAATGAACGAATGACTCGCTCCATTGTCAATAATCGCAATCAATGGTGTGCCATGAATAGAACATGTACCTTTAATCAATCGATCCTCAGATTTAGTCTCTGACCCAGATAAAGCAAACACTTTTCCACCAGAGTGCTCCTTCTTCGGTTTGGTACACTGCGGACAAGTATGACCTTCTTCCCCACAGTTGTAGTAAGTCATTGTCATTGTTCTGCAATCATTAGCTAAATGTCCAGGTTTTCCACATTTATAACACTTCTTCTCTTCACTCTTGCATTCCTGAATTCGATGCGCATATTCACCACATTTGCAGCACCTAATAGGAGCACTGGAGTCTCCCCCACTAGGCCTTTTCCATCCACTGGAATTCTGGTCACCTCTACTATATGGCTTGCCACAATCTATATGCTTCTTTCCCTTCTTGTCAACTATCCCACGAGAGCGTGATCTAGTATTTGTAAATCCTCTTATAAAATCTTACTACAATCTACCAAATCAGAAAACCTGCGAATCCGATGATACTCGATACCTTGCTTGATTTCATCACGGAGACCATTTTCAAACTTGATACACTTAGAAAATTCTACCGCCTCATCATTGTTATAGTGAGCATATTACTTAGATAATTCAGTAAACTTTGAAGCATACTCACTGACAGCCATATTACCCTTCTTGAGCTCCAAGAATTCAATCTCTTTCTTTCCCCGAATATCTTCAGGAAAGTACCTGTCATACCCCAAAATTTGCCCTCCATCTATTCAAGAGATTTCATACATCTATGCTCAAGGATTCCTCAAGAGTTGATCAGACAAACTCTCTCCTAGACAATCAACCCAAACTAGGGTTTGGTATCTCTCAAGTCAAGATGGATTTCCAACATCTCCAATGGCTTTCATGCCTCCTCATATGCTTCAAAGATTCTCCATGTCAAGTTTCAAGCTTCACAAGTCAAGTTTCCTCAGACAATTGCTCAGATGGTTGAAAATCGGGTGTATTGGACAAAAAGTCAATTGTGGTCAACATACAGTCAAACTTCATAATTTTGGTCAACATCCTCATTTTGAAGTTACATTCATCATTTGATCAAGGGTTGATCATGATTCATCAAGAAAACTCAAGATTTGCTCAAAGTCAAACTTTCTAAATTAGGGTTTCTAGGTGAAAAGTCAATGAACTTTGGTGATCATAACTTTCTCATACTTTCTCGAAATTTTTCCACCAAAGCTCATTTTGAAGGAAATTCAATTCTCTACAACTTCATGTCTCACAAGAATGTCCAAAAATGCTTCATTTGAGAGGTATAGCTCAAAACATTACAGTCATTTTCAAAGTCAACAAAAGTCAACTTTTTGTTTTGAAGATATATTGAGCATGGTAACTCCAATTGAGATGAGACCAAAGACATTGTTTAGAGGACTCTTAGAGCTTTCCAAAAGTCCAAGAACACTCAAAATGTGGAAAATTGAGCAAGTTACACCATTCACAAGTTGGGCAATTTTGGAAGAATGCACAAAGAGAGATACTTCAAAAAATCAAATCTTTTGCAAATGGGCCTACTTTTTCTTCATCCTAACTTGTTCCTCATGCAATTAGGAATGTCCAAGCCCAATACCACGAATTTTTGATTTATTTTTCTATTTAATTTGTAATTTATTCATTTAAATGCAAATTAAATCTTAAAATAAATTATAAAATCAAAATTAATTGGAAGATTGATTTTTATTGCTTTCTTGGGATCCAATCAACCCATAAATGCCAGCAATTTCAAAATTTGATCAAATTTGGCAAGATTGGATTGAAATTGGACAAAATTTGAAAATTTGATTTCATGAGAATATCAAATTTGATTTCCATTGAATATTGATTAATTCTTTCCAAATTCAATCCCAAATCCATCCAGCATATATACTTGATGCATCTCAATTGCAAGAAACGGAAAAATTGCTCTACAAACCCTATTCCAAAGTTCAAAAATCTGTGTGTTTGAAGCAACTGGTAACCCTAGCTTTGCTTCGATTCAGCCAATTCCAAGCCGTCCATTACATTCCTTGAGGTCTTTAGAGTCGATCCAGATATTTACTTCATCCAAAACCATCCAGAAACAAGAGATTCGAATCTGGTTTGCTCATACTTTTTCCAAAATCGATTTCTGTTTTTCATGCATTTTTAACACATTTGGTTGTTGTTTTTGTGATTAGTAGGAAGGTTGCAAGCGATCTGGGTTATTTGATTGAGTTTCCATGGCTTAGAACTCGTATTGCCATTGTTAGGGTTCCTGAGTTCGTTTTAGGGTTTCATGAAATACATAAAATTGGACCACGAGACCTTGCCCATCGTGTTCGGAATGATGCCTGGAATTAAACCATGTCTTTAGAACTCATTTATATTATATATGCTGCGTTTTCCATTTTGCCAGGGCCTCTAGCGTCGAAGAAAAGCCGACGCAAGCTTTTGAAAATTCAAAACGAAAGAGATGAAGTCTGACGCGAAGGAGGAGGCAATGGCGAAGCAACGCGTGTATTCCACTTACTCCAATTTCCAAACAGTAGCGCGTGTTGGCTCAGTTGGTCAGCGTGTTGGTTTTCAGAGTTTGAGGCCAATGACTCCAGTTCGATCCCTGGCCATGACATTCTTTTTACAAGTTTGCAAACTTGTATTTTCTAACATATTTTCCTATTTTCTTTTATTTCAATATTTTCCATTCATTTTAATTTCTTTTCATGATTTTATTTTTGCATTAATAAATTACCAAAAACATTTTTTCTTTTTACATTATATTCTAAAAATCTTTATTTAATTTAATAAATTTAAAAATATAATTTTTGCATGCATATTTATTTTTATTTATATTTTTGCATTTAATTCACTTTTAATTGCATTTTAATTATTAAATCTTTTCTAAAAAATCCCAAAAAATTATTTTAACTTATTTATCTTATTTCCAGCATATATTAATTTTCTCATATTAAAATTTGCATTTTTTCTAACATTTTTCTCTTGTTCGATTCATATTGCATTTTCCGATCTCTTATTCTTTCACAGGTTGCTCCGATTCGGACGTTTTCTTTTTATCGTTCTATTTTTCCAATAATGTAATTGCTCATGGGTTGTAATAGTTTAATTTAGGGCTTTATTTTCCGCATTTTAAATTATGTATCTGCCCAAAGCCATGTAATAGCGTGGATTTATCTTTCACTTTACATTCCGCATTTTTACTTTCCGCACCCTTATCAATTGCTAATAATTAGGCGTGTATGGCAAGACTAAAATCAACATAGCCCATTAATTTTCAAGATAACATATTCTGAATTCAACACACTTCTTTCACACACGCACCCCTTAGGGTAATTCTCTCTCGATGCCTTTCGAATTCAAATGGTCATGTCCCTCGAACGTAGAGGTATTCTAGCACCGTTGCCTTCAAAACAAATCATCATAGTCCCGATACAAAGATCATAAGACCCACGATGTCGCCTCCGAATACATGATCTTGACCCTCGATTGTCGCCTACGAAAATGATGATAGTCCTTGAATGTGCTAGGATACTTCCTACAAGTTGCCTTCTATGACCATCCGATGTCCCTTCGAATGTCCCGCTTACATCCAACGAATGGAGCTACCTACTAACTAATGGTATGGCTAGCACTATTCTAAAGAATGTAGAAGTACAACAAAGCGACCAATTACGAGTGGGTAAATAAGTCTCTTAGTTGCTTGCTCTACCAAATGCTTTTCACCTCACACACTTTTTTCAAAGTTCAAATTCTTTTCAAAACTAAACATTTCCGAACACTTTGTATACACTCCTACATGAGTCATTACAAAGTCAAAGCGAAATGCCTTTTCAAAACATTTTGTCAAACACAGAAAGCAATTTTAAAAAGTGATCTAGAGCAACTAAGAGCCGTAGATAACTACGGATGGAAAGGGTGCTAATACCTTCCCTTTTCATAACCATTCTCCCGAACTCGAGAATCTAACGAAGGTCTTTTACATTACTTTTACCTTCCCTTAATTGGATAAAAATAAAAGTCGGTGGCGACTCTTGCTATCCGCACATTTGGATACAAAATCCTACAAAGTCGGTTCAAGTATTACTGGCGACTCTGGGAAGTACCCTAAAGAGAATTGCCTTAGGGATTTCTAGATAACTTTTATCGCTTTGTTTGACTTGTATGCTTTATCTTTAAGGGTTTCTTGGGTATTATCTTGTTGGGGATCCTACACCGGATCCGGTTTCCTTTTAGGTAAGTAGCATTAGATCATCGCGACCGCTAGGCGTATAATTACGCGGTCAACATGATGGCTACGTTAGCGTGACACTTTGGTTGTCCGATACTCTTCATTCCCAAGTTGAAGATAGTATTTGGCTTCTGCGTGGTGTCATCAAGCGCTAACTAAACTTTTAGAACCTTAATTGACCCATCTTGGCCATTAGAAGGTAGTGAGATGGCGGCTTTGTGTAGACCGAGGTTGGTTGATACTCGATGCTACGCTCATTAAGATTAGACTTTTGGGACATTTCGATCGACCACTTGGCGTCGTATTGAAATAAGCGCCTACGAGAAAGATCGTGATATGAGATTCCTAGAACCGGTTACTATTATAGGACAGGATGAACCAACTCAAACTTTTGGTAGGGTAATCACCTATACCTCATGCAAGCCTTAAACCTAGGCTCATTGTGTGAATTGTTTGTGTGTGCTAAACATGACATCATGACATCATTCGCATTGCATATCATTTCTAACTATTTCAAGGACCTAGGGATTTATCTTTGCTGTTTTGTAGGGATCATGGCTTCTAGAAAGACTATCGAATCAACTTCATGGGTATCCTTCTCACTCAAAGAATTGGTTTGAGAAATTCCGACCATGCTCGGTTCATCAAAAGACATGGTTATCTACTTGATTTGGTTATCTCGGTTTTGAAGAAGATATGATGCATGTCCTATTCCAGTTCTTTGATCCGAAACACCATTGCTTTACATTTCCAGATTATCAGTTGGTTCCTACCTTAGAAGAGTTCTCTAAGCTACTTGGGATACCTATTCTTGATCAAATGCCATTCACCGGTCTAGAAAAGGTTCCTAAGTTCGAAGACATCGCATCCGCCTTACATCTTAAGCGCTCAGACATTGAAGCCAATTGGGAAACTAGAAGTGGAGTTAAGGGTTTACTTTCCAAGTTCTTAATCAAGAAAGCCCGAGAATTCCTCAAAGATATGAGTTTCCATGCATTTGAGAACATTGTGGCCTTGCTAATTTATGGTTTGGTTCTATTTCCTAACTCGGATCAATTCATAGATATCAATGCCATCAAGTTGTTTCTTACCCGTAATCCAGTGCCTACTTTACTTGGAGACATTCTACATTCTCTCCACACTCGTACTACTAAAAGACAAGGAACTCTCATGTGTTGTGTCCCGTTACTTTCAAGGTGGTTTATTTCGCACCTTCCTCCATCAGTTTTGAAGAACGAACAAAGGTTGAGATGGTCTCAAAGTTGATGTCACTCTCTCATTCCGATATCCGTTGGAATCTTTTCTCTCAAAAGGACTTCACATTCATTGAGCATTGTGGAGAGTTCCCTAATGTACCACTCCTTGGTATAAGGGGAGGTATTACTTATAACCCTTCCTTAGCTCTACGTCAGTTTGGTTTTGCTCGAAGAGATGGTCCACATGATATGCTTCTCCAAGATGTTGTGTTCGACTACAACCACGATCTCGAGTCAAGCGAAGGTTCATACGCTTGGGGCATGGTAAAGAAGGCGATACCAAGACTTTGGGGCACCAAACTCCATTCCTTGGGAACCTTACCTCAAATGGGTGCGAGCTCGAGCTCAAAACCTCATGATGCCATTCACTTTGTTCTACCGGTAATTATGGAACTGTTGCTATAGGTGGCGTACCTATCTTTGTTCTCCATCCCGACATGCCTACGATTTTGAAGACTTGAAGAGATCTGGATTCACTTAAGGAAGAGGGATACCTTTGAAGCTCAATGCTATGCAAGTGAGAAGAAAGTGCTAGAGTTGACCAAGCTACTTCATGAGGAGCGAACATCAATGCCTATCGGCACCAAGAGGAAGCGCCATGGGAGACTTAGAGCTTTAGGATGTTTATGTTTTCTTTTATTGTTTCGAACTATCTCTTGTACTTAAAAAGAAAAAAATAATAAAAAGAAGTACTAATAAATGTTTGTTCATTGCTTGTTTAACAAATTTAAATCTCTTAGGTCCTTGAAAACATTGCATTGCATTCGCATAAACATTGCATAGCATAGCATAACATTGCATCACAGGTACATTGGAGATTGGTTTTCTCATTTGCTCGCAATTTATTTTAGCAGAAATGGCTCTTGAACAGACTGTCAAATATCTCCAGGCTCAGAATGTTCAGTTTCAGCAGATGTTCACCAACTTGGTCCAAGGCCAAGAAGATCAAGAAGCTCATCAACAAGAAGAAGAAGGTTGTTGGTCTCCTCAACATGGGTAGACGTTTCAAAGGGGTCCTAAGGTGGTCGTGATTGAGCTCTCTGAAGGAAGTGTCCATACGAGGGAGTACCAAGGGTGATGAAGGTGCAGCGTGAGCCAAAGAAAGGAGAGAGGATCATTCGATTATAGCCAACACTCGATGAAGATGACAAGTACAAACAACTTGAAGACCGTCTGAATCTTGTGGAAAACACGAAGATGTCGGGTTGAACTTTGATGATCTGAGTCTTATTCCTGGTGTTGTGATTCCTCCCAAATTCAAAGTTCCTACTTTTGCCAAGTATGATGGCATGTCTTGCCCTAAGCTGCATTTGAAGTCCTATGTTCAGAAAATCAATCCCCACACTGATGACAGAAAGTTGTGGATGCACTATTTTCAAGAGAGTTTGTCCGGAACCCAGTTGGAATGGTACTATTAGCTAGAGAATGACTGTATCCGTACTTGGAGTGATTTGGCTGATGCTTTCTACAGACAGTATGAGTACAATGCTGAATTGACGCCCACTCGCATGCAACTACAAAGCATGTCTATGGGTGACGAGAAGTTCAAGGAGTATGCTCGAAGTGGAGAGATCTAGCGGTGAGTTCAACCACCCTTGTCCAATAGGGAGTTGGTTGATATGTTCATGGAACACAGCAGCCCATTCTTCAATCATCGATTGGAAATTCTTCATCTGGATTCACCGAGTTGATATTAACGCGCATTGAAGTGGTATCAAGAGTGGGAAGATTCGGTAGAGACATCTTGAATCTGCGAAGAAGTCTTTTGGTGGTAAGAAAGAAGCTAATCTTGTGTATGGTCGAAAAGCCGAGCCAAGACCGACCGTGCTCAATCGTGGGGCAGTTGTGATCTCCAATCCTACATTAGCACAACCTCGGTGAGACAGCGTAACAGAACACGCCACGAAGGCGGTTTACGAAGATCAACATGCCATTGTCGCAAGCCTTGCAACACATGTTGAGCAGGTGATAACCCGAGGATCCTCCTCGAATGTCAACACTTCCTCTCAAATACAATCCTAATGCTAAGTGTGCTTACCATTCCAATAGCCAGGCACGACACGACAATTGTTGGGCTCGAAGAACAAGATTCAAGATATGATTGAAGCTAAGCAGATTGAATTTGATCCTCTGTTGAGACTCGAATGTGATTAACGCGCCTATGCCTAACCATGACAAGAGTTCCAATCTTTGTTGGCGATGATACTTATGTTTTCAACATAGATGACTTGACCATTCCTCGATGTTGTTAAGAAGAATTTGTTGCAAGCGGTGTCAACCGGGATGCCCAGAGGTTGTTGGTGTTCATCGCACAGTGGTTGTGCTTGGTTGAGAAGGCGTGTTCGATGCATGATGGATAACCGTGAGATACTATTTACGAAACCACGTGCGTGTGTGAAGAAATGTCTAAGTTGAAGATTGACAATGCGAACGAAATTGTACCATCTGTATGGGATACCTTGGGGCAGCCAAGTGGAAAGTATGATTACATGGTGAAGTACACTGTTCCTGAGAGCTACAAGATTCCTATTGAAGATGTTAAACCGGATGGGGTGACGATTTCCAGAAGACTATCTTGATGTTAACACAATAAGGATTTCCTCTGCTGATCCTGTGCCTAGAGTGGCACCTCTCATTATCACTTCTCCAAGACATGTTCCATATTCCTCTGACAAGGCTATCCCTTGGAATTATGGAGCTGATGTTTACTATCATGGCGTCAAGCAAGATCCTCTGACAATTGAAGATCTCACCATTGGAGCTTCTATTCCTAACATTGACAACGTCACCGGATCAAGTAAGATGACCAGAACCGGAAGAGTATTCTCTCCAGAGATCTCTCCTCCAAAAGACACTGCGACTCCAGCTCGCATTCCAGCTACTCAACCAATATCCCGAGCTAGAGGGAAAGAACCAGTGGTCCATCCTGCTCAACGAAGTACCAAAGGAAGTTACTGAAGACACCTCCAAACAAGAAATGGAGGAAATTCTGAAGATTATCAAGAAGAGTGACTACAATGTTGTGGAACAGTTAGGACAGACTCCGTCCAAGATTTCCATGCTCGCTTTGCTATTGTGCTCCGAGGCTCATGCTAATGCCTTGGTGAAGTTTTTGAAGAATGCTCATGTACCGCAAGACACTACCATGACCGGTTTGAAGTTTGTATTGCTAGCCGGCTGCCAACAACGGCCTAGGCTTCTACGATCTTGATTTGACTCTGGAAAGAAACATAACAAAGCCTTGCACATCTACTTGAATGCAAGGCGTTACATTATCTCATGTTTTGGTGGATATCGGTTCGCTCGAATATCCTACCCGCTTTTGATCGGCTTGATGTCGAAGGGTTGGTTCGAGACCCAGTGACATTATCGTGAGAGCTTTTGATGGTTCTAGCGCCGATGCTTGGAGAGCTCACTCACTGTTAAAGTCGGTTCCCGGACTTTTGATTCTACTTTCTTTGTCATGGACATCCGTCCGCCTATTCTTGCCTACTTGGGCGCCCTTGGATACATGGGGCGGTACTTCCACCACATCGCTGAAATACCGGTGAAAGGAAGGTTGTCACGATGTGGTGAAGAAGAATATATGGTCGATCATCTACGTCATTCCGATACCTCGAGATGGAGGGTGAATTCTTTGAAGCATGTCAAGCTTTTGAAACAATCCCAGTCATGCCTGTTGACTCTCCTCCTCTGAGGTTACACAACTCCGCCTAGGATGGCCTCGCTAAAAGATGCTCAGGCTGCTGTTGAACAAGGAGGTAGTGCAATTTGGGGACGGCTCCCTGATCTTCCTTTCAAATCCGACAAGACTGGTTTAGGCTTCACCATCAAGGGTCAGAAGATGATACGCCGCGAACGTGCCGGCCAACCTCCCTTCCACATCAGCCGAGTGGAATCCATGCTATAGAAACGGCGACAACGGCTTCGACATCGCAAGTGGATCTTAACTCGGATCATGGGCTCGGAATTGGAAGGCGAAGGCGTCATACCAATCTCCTTTAGCCAGGAGTAATTGCTCTTGTTTTGTTTTTACTTTTCGTATTTCATTATGTTTTGAACAATAAACTTTGAAAGCCTAGTCCCTTGCCCGGGGCATCGTGGCTCGTTTGCGAGGGTTATTATCTGTTGTTTGCGTATTTTCATTCAATAAATTCGTTGGGCTTTTGCATTCAATTGTTTGTTTTCTTTCTTTTACTTTATCACCCCTTCTATGTGTTTCTTACACACACCACGTGATACACAGAATCACTCGAATCTAGTTAATAAACTATGCTAGTGCTAAATATGACTTCGATAATCCGATCTACCAAGCCGAAGGCGAAAGTGAGGAAGATTGTGAAGTGCCGGAGAACTTGCGGCCTGACAAGAAGAGCGAGTTATCTGACCACACAAAAGCAAGTTGAGGTTGTGAATTTGGGTATTGACAGAAAAGAGATCAAGATAGGGCGGGTCTTGAGCAGTGTTAAAGAAAGGTTGGTTCGGATGCTACGAGACTATATTGAGGTTTTGCTTGGTCATACGAAGACATGCACGGTTTGGACATTGATATTGTGGTGCACCGATTGCCGACAAAAGAGGGTTTTCTCGATAAAAGCGAAGGTTCGTCGTATGCGCCACGAGATGTCGAGAAAATCAAAGCGAAGTCATGAAGCAGTTCAACGCTGGTTTCTTAGTGTCACCTCTTATCGATGGGTTGCAAATGTGGTACCCGTGCCTAAGAAGGATGGTAAAGATACGCATGTGTGTGGATTACGAGATCGAACAAAGCGAGTCCGAAGACGATTTCCCACTTCCTCATATTGATGTTACGGTTGACAACACCACATAAGGTTTTCTCCTTCATGGATGGTTTCTCGGTTATAATCAGTTAAAATGGCTCCGAAGACATGGAAGACTACTTTTGTTACGGTGGGGCACTTCGCTACAAGGTTATGCCGTTCGGATGAAACGGGCGCCACTTACCAGCGTGCTATGGTTACATTGTTTCATGGCATGATTCATCACGAGATAGAGGTCTACGTCGACGACATAATAGCTCGATCACGGACTGAAGAAGAACATCTTGATCATTTACAGAAACTATTTGACAGATTGAAGAAGTACAGATTGAGACTGAATCCTAACAAGTGCACCTTTAGAGTCAGATCCGGTAAACTCCTAGGGTTTGTTGTCAGTGGTAAAGGTATTGAAGTTGATCCCGCCAAGGTTAAAGCTATTCAAGAGATGCCAACTCCCCGCACCGAGAAGGAAGTCATAGGTTTCTTGGGCCGATTGAACTACATTGCCAAATTCATTGCACACCTAACTGCTACTTGTGAGCCAATCTTCAAGTTACTAAAGAAAGATCAAGTAGTAGAATGGAACGACGATTGCCAGATCGCTTTTGACAAAATCAAGGAGTACCTACAAAATCCTCCCATCCACGATGCCATGAAGGAAGACCTCTTATCATGTACTTGGTGTTAGAGAACTCAATGGGGTGTGTGTTGGGGCAACATGGCGAGTGCAGTCGAAAAGAGCATGCAATATACTACCTTAGCAAAAGTTTACCGTGTGAAACAAGATACTCGCACTCGAGAAAACTTGCAACGCTTTGGCTTGGCTGCTCGCCGACTAAGACAGTATATGTTGACTCACACTACCTTATTGATTTCCAAGATGGATCCGATAAAATACATCTTCGAGAAAGCTGCTCTATCCGGAAGAATAGCAAGATGGCAAATGATCTTGACCGAATATGACATCCAGTACACTTCTCAGAAAGTGATCAAAGGAAGTGTGGTAGCCGATCATTTGGCTCATCAAGCCGTAGATGACTATCGATCTATGCGTTCAATTTCGGATGAAGATGTTTTAGTTACTGATTAGAGAACCGGCCAGACGAAGGACACGAACAAGGATCCCGATGGACCATGGTCTTTGATGGAGCCTCAAGCGCTTGGCAATGGCATTGGCGCCATCATTACATCCCAGAGGCGGACACGCCTTTCACCGCTAGATTATTTTTCAGTTGCACGAACAACATGGCCGAGTACGAAGCGTGCATCATGGGTCTTAAAGCTGCTATTAACTTAAGAATCAAGTTCTTACAAGTGTATGGAGACTCAGCTTTGGTGATCAGTCAGATTAAGGCGAGTGGGATACGAAGCATCCGAATCTCATTCCGTATCGAGCATGTTACGAGTTTGATTCCCTACTTTGAAGAGATCACTTTCAATCATATTCCACGAGAAGAGAATCAGTTGGCAGACGCATTAGCTACTATGTCGTCTATGTTCAAGGTCAGATGGGACAACGAGGCTCCCCAGATCATCATTGAGAAATTTGACGAACCGCATTGTTATGAGCTTGATCAAGAGAAACCTTGGTACTATGACGTGAAGAGGTATCTTGAGACTCGGAATATCCGAGGGCATCATTAATGATAAGAAGTTCATGAGAAGATTTGCATCCAAGTTCTTCCTCGAACGACATCTTATACAAGCGCAACCACGACTTGTGCTTACTCATTGTGTAGACGAGAAAACAATGCGTATCATGGAAGAGTTACGAAGGCACATTTGGTACCCACTCTAGTGGACACACCATGGCTAAGAAGATTTTGAGAACAGGTTACTATTGGTCCACCATGGAAGTCGATTGTCACCGCTTCGATCTTGTCACAAGTGCGGTTATGCCGATAAAGTACCGTGCCTCCGGTACCTCGAATGTTTTAACTTCTCCTTGGCCTTTTGCAATGTGGGGCATTGACATGATCGGAGAAATTAAGCCCACAGCTTCCAATGGACATCGTTTCATCCTTGTGGCAATCGATTATTTTACCAAGTGGGTAGAAGCAGCCTCGTATGCATCTGTTACCAAGAATGTAGTGGCTCGATTCATCAAGCATAATCTTATCTGTCGGTATGGCACTCCCGAAAGGATTATCACAGATAACGGCTCTAATCTCAACAATAAGATGATCACCGAACTCTGCACGCAGTTCAAGATCAAGCATCACAATTCTTCTCCATATCGGCCTAAGATGAATGGCGCAGTGGAAGCCGCCAATAAGAACATTAAGAAGATTATACAGAAGATGACAGTGACTTACAAAGATTGGCATGAGATGTTACCATTTGCTCTTCATGGTTATCGCTTTCTGCGAACATCACAGGGCAACCCCTTCTCTCTGCGGTATGGAAGCCGTCTTACCCATCGAGGTTGGATACCCTCAACGAGTCCTCGGGAGGCGAGTTAGGTGAAGACGATTGGGTCGGACTCGCCTTGACCAGTTAACTTGATTGATGAGAAGCGACTCGCATCCATCGCCATGGACAGTTATCGAAATGAATGATCGAGCATTTAACAAGAAGGTCAAGCACCGAGTCTACCAAGTCGGTGATCTAGTAGTCAAGCGCATCATTCTTCCACAAGGTGATCGAGGGCAAATGGACTCCCACTTATGAGGGACCGTTTGTGGTCAAGCAGTATTTTCCGGCGGAGCTATGATACTTAGCACCATGGATGGTGAAGACTTCCCACACCACGTGAGCAGACATAGTCAAAAATAATACGCATAAAGAGACCGCTAGGTCGGTGGCCTAGGCAAAAATAAGGGCATCTGGCGAACCAAAAGGTTCGGGCAAAAGTTAAGGATATATGCAAAACATGTACACCGGCAAGTCGAAAACACGAAAAGGAGGCTTGGGCAAAAGGTATCGGTGGTGAAAACCGAAAGGCGATCTAGGCAAAAGTTAGGGATTTAAGCGTCGACTATGTCTCTTCGGATCACACCTTCGAGACTACTATCGGCATTCAAGGTTCAAATGGCGAAGATCAGTCTACTCACTTTCTACTGATAGCAAGGAGATGAGATAGTTGAAATATATGAGTACTAGCATAGTTGGAACTTAACGAGATTGTTTCCGCATAGCTCTTTACCTTTCTGGTGTACAAAACTACTTGGCCATACGCCACCTTTCAAATAAATACAAGTTCTTTCTCTTTACAATTTTCACTATTGTGGTTTGCATAAAGTCCAACGTTTGCTTTGAATGATTATACGCATTTGACAATAAAAATCTTTTTGCAAACATATGAAAAGTGGACATGCAAAAGTACTTACTACAGGTTCCAAGAATTTGGATGACGACGAAAGTCAACAAATAGTTCCCCACAGAGCATAAAGGTGTCACTCACAACACACCGTCCCCATCGGAGTATATAAGCAGTGATTCCACTCAACCGAGCAATGTTACATCAGTCTCCCAGCAGTAGCACCTCATCCCCAGTCAAGGTATTCATCCCCAGCAGACGTGTCTCAATCCTCCCCCTTCTCCCCGGCAGCAGTATCCAGACTCGAAACTTGGTCAGATAGTGCATCGGAAACATACACCTTTATTCCCGGCCGGAGATTACAACGGACTCAGACTCTTCTAGCCGGTCTCGGCAACCATCAAATGCTCTCCAGCGAGGTCTACACTCGGAATCCCCAGTAGAGCGTCTCCTAAATTTCCTCAGCAGGATCTACATACAAAGTCCCCAACAGATTGCCTCTCAGACTCTCCTCAGCAGGGTCTATGAGATCTCCAACAACGAACTTCTACCTTCCTCAACAGTATCTAGGCCCAAGACTCGGTCAGATAGTGCATCGGAGGAATCCCGGATATCTTTCTTCTCTTTCAAAAGCAGGGATCTCACCTATTCAATTCCCCGAGCAGGAGTCAGAAATCTTCAAACAGAATATCCGCATTTTCTTCAAGATGGATATGTTTTGAAATATCACAACATCTATCGTTCATACATTATTCAGGAAGTCATAATTCATGCATATGTCATTCATATACACTGTCATGCATCATACCTTGCATAAAGCTAACGAATATTCTATCAAAATTTCTCTTGTTTTCTCCAAAACAGGTGAAAGTCACCGACATAAACAGGTCCGAGATTAAGCCCGAACAAGCGGAAAACTATCTGAAAGACCGCCCTTGGTTGTCCTCCGACGACAGGTCCAGGATTAAGCCCTGAACCGACGGGAAAACTATCTAAAAGACCGCCTCCGGTTATCCTCCGATAACAGGCAATGGATCAACACCCGATGCACAACAGGGAAGCTATCCACATTTTTGCCAACTACAATCTCCCTCAGAGTAATCAGCACGAAGATTTATTCTGGTTCCTATTATCAACAGCAACTACAGAGACTAGCGTATGACTCAGTTGCCTCGGATGGCATCTTAAGCCCATCTCCGACTACTTATCAACAGTGCTTCACTTTCAGAATGCTGCATATATGGTTAAAAATCAATACAAACCAATAACTTCATTCAAAAAAATGAACACGAAGTCTAGCGTACGACTCCCTTCGGATGGCATCTTAAGCCCATCTCCTCTCCGTTCCAGGAACATCTACAGAGTCTAACATACGACTCACTCCCCAGCATCGACCTTTCTAGATGGCATCTTAAGCCCATCTCCGTCAGCTCTCTTATTAACATTCTCGAGTCTAGCGTACGACTCATCCTCCAGCGAAGTATCCAAATGGCATCTGTAAGCCCATTCCCGCATCATCCACGGCGGTGCAAATTTTCAGGTGTACGGTGTTCAATCATCTTCTACCTCCAGGTCACGAAAGACAAGCATGTCAATCTAACCCTTCCAGTACAAGAAGATTGAACAGGGGCAGCTGTCATACCCCAAAATTTGCCCTCCATCTATTCAAGAGATTTCATACATCTATGCTCAAGGATTCCTCAAGAGTTGATCAGACAAACTCTCTCCTAGACAATCAACCCAAACTAGGGTTTGGTATCTCTCAAGTCAAGATGGATTTCCAACATCTCCAATGGCTTTCATGCCTCCTCATATGCTTCAAAGATTCTCCATGTCAAGTTTCAAGCTTCACAAGTCAAGTTTCCTCAGACAATTGCTCAGATGGTTGAAAATCGGGTGTATTGGACAAAAGTCAACTGTGGTCAACATACAGTCAAACTTCATAATTTTTGGTCAACATCCTCATTTTGAAGTTACATTCATCATTTGATCAAGGGTTGATCATGATTCATCAAGAAAACTCAAGATTTGCTCAAAAGTCAAACTTTCTAAATTAGGGTTTCTAGGTGAAAAGTCAATGAACTTTGGTGATCATAACTTTCTCATACTTTCTCAGAAATTTTTCCACCAAAGCTCATTTTGAAGGAAATTCAATTCTCTACAACTTCATGTCTCACAAGAATGTCCAAAAAATGCTTCATTTGAGAGGTATAGCTCAAAACATTACAGGTCATTTTCAAAGTCAACAAAAAGTCAACTTTTTGTTTTGAAGATATATTGAGCATGGTAACTCCAATTGAGATGAGACCAAAGACATTGTTTAGAGGACTCTTATAGCTTTCCAAAAAGTCCAAGAACACTCAAAAATGTGGAAAATTGAGCAAGTTACACCATTCACAAGTTGGGCAATTTTGGAAGAATGCACAAAGAGAGATACTTCAAAAAATCAAATCTTTTGCAAATGGGCCTACTTTTTCTTCATCCTAACTTGTTCCTCATGCAATTAGGAATGTCCAAGCCCAATACCACGAATTTTTGATTTATTTTTCTATTTAATTTGTAATTTATTCATTTAAATGCAAATTAAATCTTAAAATAAATTATAAAATCAAAATTAATTGGAAGATTGATTTTTATTGCTTTCTTGGGATCCAATTAACCCATAAATGCCAGCAATTTCAAAATTTGATCAAATTTGGCAAGATTGGATTGAAATTGGACAAAATTTGAAAATTTGATTTCATGAGAATATCAAATTTGATTTCCATTGAATATTGATTAATTCTTTCCAAATTCAATCCCAAATCCATCCAGCATATATACTTGATGCATCTCAATTGCAAGAAACGGAAAAATTGCTCTACAAACCCTATTCCAAAGTTCAAAAATCTGTGTGTTTGAAGCAACTGGTAACCCTAGCTTTGCTTCGATTCAGCCAATTCCAAGCCGTCCATTACATTCCTTGAGGTCTTTAGAGTCGATCCAGATATTTACTTCATCCAAAACCATCCAGAAACAAGAGATTCGAATCTGGTTTGCTCATACTTTTTCCAAAATCGATTTCTGTTTTTCATGCATTTTTAACACATTTGGTTGTTGTTTTTGTGATTAGTAGGAAGGTTGCAAGCGATCTGGGTTATTTGATTGAGTTTCCATGGCTTAGAACTCGTATTGCCATTGTTAGGGTTCCTGAGTTCGTTTTAGGGTTTCATGAAATACATAAAATTGGACCACGAGACCTTGCCCATCGTGTTCGGAATGATGCCTGGAATTAAACCATGTCTTTAGAACTCATTTATATTATATATGCTGCGTTTTCCATTTTGCCAGGGCCTCTAGCGTCGAAGAAAAGCCGACGCAAGCTTTTGAAAATTCAAAACGAAAGAGATGAAGTCTGGCGCGAAGGAGGAGGCAATGGCGAAGCAACGCGTGTATTCCACTTACTCCAATTTCCAAACAGTAGCGCGTGTTGGCTCAGTTGGTCAGCGTGTTGGTTTTCAGAGTTTGAGGCCAATGACTCCAGTTCGATCCCTGGCCATGACATTCTTTTTACAAGTTTGCAAACTTGTATTTTCTAACATATTTTCCTATTTTCTTTTATTTCAATATTTTCCATTCATTTTAATTTCTTTTCATGATTTTATTTTTGCATTAATAAATTACCAAAAACATTTTTTCTTTTTACATTATATTCTAAAAATCTTTATTTAATTTAATAAATTTAAAAATATAATTTTTGCATGCATATTTATTTTTATTTATATTTTTGCATTTAATTCACTTTTAATTGCATTTTAATTATTAAATCTTTTCTAAAAAATCCCAAAAAATTATTTTAACTTATTTATCTTATTTCCAGCATATATTAATTTTCTCATATTAAAATTTGCATTTTTCTAACATTTTTCTCTTGTTCGATTCATATTGCATTTTCCGATCTCTTATTCTTTCACAGGGTTGCTCCGATTCGGACGTTTTCTTTTTATCGTTCTATTTTTCCAATAATGTAATTGCTCATGGGTTGTAATAGTTTAATTTAGGGCTTTATTTTCCGCATTTTAAATTATGTATCTTCCCCAAAGCCATGTAATAGCGTAGGATTTATCTTTCCGCACTTTACATTCCGCATTTTTACTTTCCGCACCCTTATCAATTGCTAATAATTAGGCGTGTATGGCAAGACTAAAATCAACATAGCCCATTAATTTTCAAGATAACATATTCTGAATTCAACACACTTCTTTCACACACGCACCCCTTAGGGTAATTCTCTCTCGATGCCTTTCGAATTCAAATGGTCATGTCCCTCGAACGTAGAGGTATTCTAGCACCGTTGCCTTCAAAACAAATCATCATAGTCCCTTCGATACAAAGATCATAAGACCCACGATGTCGCCTCCGAATACATGATCTTGACCCTCGATTGTCGCCTCGAAAATGATGATAGTCCCTTCGAATGTGCTAGGATACTTCCTACAAGTTGCCTTCTATGACCATCCGATGTCCCTTCGAATGTCCCGCTTACATCCAACGAATGGAGCTACCTACTAACTAATGGTATGGCTAGCGCTATTCTAAAAGAATGTAGAAGTACAACAAAACGACCAATTCTGAGTGGGTAAATAAGTCTCTTAGTTGCTTGCTCTACCAAATGCTTTTCGCACCTCACACACTTTTTTTCAAAGTTCAAATTCTTTTCAAAACTAAACATTTCCGAACACTTTGTATACATTCCTACATGAGTCATTGCAAAGTCAAAGCGAAATGCCTTTTCAAAACATTTTTGTCAAACACACAGAAAGCAATTTTAAAAAGTGATCTAGAGCAACTAAGAGCCCGTAGATAACTACGGATGGAAAGGGGTGCTAATACCTTCCCTTTTCATAACCATTCTCCGAACTCGAGAATCTAACGAAGGTCTTTTACTGTTACTTTTACCTTCCCTTAATTGGATAAAAATAAAAGTCGGTGGCGACTCTTGCTATCCGCACATTTGGATACAAAAATCCTACAAAGTCAGTTCACCGTATTACAGTACCTCCTTAGAAAAGCCCTTCTGAATGCAGCTCAAGTCACTACAACACCATCTTGTTCCATCTCAGTCCTAGTAGAAACCCACAGTCATCAGCCTCTTCTGCCAGCATATGAGTACCATATCTCACCTTTAGGTCCTCAGCACAATCAATCACTCGGAAGATCCTTTCAATCTCCTTCAGCCACTTTTGAGCACCTTCAGGGTCGTGCGAGCCTTTAAACAACGGAGGATTGTTCCTTTGAAAATTTCCCAGCTGCCTATCCGCACCAATACCAACTCCACTGGAATTTCCACCTAGCACACCAGCAAGCATTCCCAAAGCCTCAGCAATCACAGCTTCATCTCTTCTGTTACCTCTTCCAGCTATCATTTTGAGAATACACAAAACAATTCTCATTAGAACATAAGTATCGACAGTGTTACCTTGCACTGGTCGTATCTAAAGGAATAATGACATTAACACACTGGTCACAATGACCGACTATGCTCTGATACCACTATTGTAACACCCTTCTAAAAACCCTCGCGGAATACAAAACAATTATTTCAGAGTAACATGTTATCAAGGATGCTACAATTCATGAAAATAAAATCTATGCATGTCATGTTTATCTGAGGAACATATATTAATCAAAATAATGGAAATCAACATGTTTAACACAACGGAAAATATCCATAACTCTTGGATAATTCAAAACATCAACAATAAGGTCAAAACCTTAGTTCCACAAAATTATTATCCATTTAAAGCATTAAACCAAAATAAGAGTTTAATAATAACTCCAAACAAATGAATGTTCCCTAGTGTTATAAATCAGGGCATGACATCGGACTCGACAAAATAATGGTCTAGCTCTACGAGCTATCCTCACCAAAGCGCCTAAGCTGGTAACTTCAATCTGAAAATGATCAACAATAAAGGTGAGACTAAATCACAATTATTATACGTTATAAGCTCATAAATAAATAAATAGCATTTCATAAGTAAATCATTCCACCCTATTCAACATATTAAGATTTATCATTTTATTACCGAACAAATACATAAACCAACAATCCATAATAACATACAACAATCACGTTATAACACTGGAATTCTTCTAATAATGTTATAACACATACAATTAAATGCAATGAGACACCGACTCTATGCATGTGGTACCCATTGTGAATTAAATTTACTATACCGTTCCATTCCAACCCGGACACGGTTATCACCCTCCGTTCCATTCCAACCCGGACACGCATACGCCTCACCGCTCATTCCAACCCAGATACGGTTATGGAAAATTCACTAATTCCACACAATGGACATTAGCTACTACAACAATGATATGTATGCATGCACATCTTTAAAGCATACATTATCAACACCGAATATGATAACAACTTCTATCATAAACAACTTCCAATCATATACAACATATACAAGCAATTACATTCACAACTTGTAATGTTATCACAATATACACAATTCAGCAACATCATGTATTCATAACCACACCACAACACCATATTGTCACGTATGTCCACCGGTATGCACACAATGTATAAAACAACATAATTAGATAAAAATCGGGACTTTAAAAATTAAATCGAGCTACTTCCATTTTCTTCATTTCATAAAATAAAAGATTTTATTTAAGTCACAACAAACGAGCTTACGGTTTAGAAGTTATGAATTTTTAAAATAAAGTATTTTTCAAAAAGCTTCAGTGGTAATTGGTTACCACCAAGAGGTAACCAGTTATCACATATCCAGGAGCGCGATTTTTCCTTTCAGTAGCGAGGTAATCGGTTACCATTATAGGGTAACTGGTTACCCAAGCCAAAATTCAATTTTTCCAGAATGCAACACAGTGGGAATCAGTTACCACCCTGGGGTAACCGGTTACCACGAGACTTGTAGCAAAAATACAATAGTTTAACAGCAACCATGGTTCCCAATTCATTCTGAATTCGACGCCAACCTTATGGAACACCAAAACAGCTCTACAAACATAATTATAATGCATCTTCATCATGGTATAACATCATATAACAACTCTATAACATCAATTTGACTCAAATTCACCAAAATCATGTATTAGAGTCTAAAATTCCTAAACCTTAATATCGTAAATTGGGATTCCTAATCTACTCAATCAATTTCTATTATCCCCAAAACCTATAAAGCATAATAATCGGAGAAGTCACCCCTTACCTTAGCCAAATCCTTGAGTTCTTGAATTCTCTTCTCCTTTGCTCTTCTCCTTTTGTACGTTCTTATCTTCTTCTCACACTTTAGTTCCAATTTCCTTTTTCTTTTCTAATTCCTTATATTAAATAATAATAATAAAATATGATTAGTAAATTTCTTATTTCCACCTCCCTTTCTCTACTAATCACACTTAAGCCCAATTCTTTTCTCAATTTTCTAACATTTATTTAATTACCAATAATTCCAATAATTCTTCAAAAATCCAATTTAATTACTTAATAATTTAAAATTCTAAATTATTAGAAATTAAAAATATGGGGTGTTACAGATGGTAGTATGAAGTAAAGTGAGGGTGTAGGAATCAAGCTCAATAAGACAAATAGAATTATTAGTTAAGTATTATATATAAATAAGGAATTAGGAATTTGGAGAAGTTGTTAGAAAACAAGGAAAAGAAAAGTAGAAGTACGTGAGGAAAGGAAAGGGGAAAGAGGAACAAGGGTTTTGGAGAAAAATGTCGCCGAAAGAGAATTGTAAATTGAAAGCCAAACTGAAAATTTGACCAGAACTCCGTAGAGTGACCTTCAATCCAAGGTAAGGGCAGAATTTTGACTTTCTAATGGGTTATATGATGAGTTATAGGTGGAAATTAGGATAATGGGGAATTTACCATACATTTGTAGTTGTTCTGTTTGACGAGAAATTGTTTGGTTTCAATGTGATGAAATTGTTCTTGAATTGCTTGTTTAATTTACATTTCCAAGGAAAATTATAATTTATTATGAATGATATATGATACTGTGTAATGAATTTATGTCAAATAATTAATCGGTGGAAGTATGGATGAGGTACAGGAAAAATTTGCAGAAGCAGGGAAGAAACCACTTACAGAACATCACACACACTCTAGGTAAGGGGAGTGTGCCGAACGACACACATGTAAAGAGGGAGCATGCCGAACGACATGCATGATGTAGCAAGGAAGGCCATGTTGAATGGTAGGCGTGTTGTGCATGAAGGGAGTGTCGAGCGGCACCCCTTAGTTATAGGGTCTTTTTTGTTTTATTTTTGTATTTTTCGTTTGTTTCCATTATATTTTTTTTTTTTGTTCTTAAAATTAATCTATGTTATTTAATTAAGTGGATATAGGTAGTAAACATAGGTAGATACAAATCACATGAAATTAGGATGAAAGTTATAGAAGTATATATATATAACACATGTTAGTAGCAGTTAGTATAATACTTGTAGCATAACAGAAAATTATCTCATGACAGAAAATATTGGAAATTGAATAGCAATGTGGATTTTGGTAATGGGAACAATTTTTATAAGAATGACAGCCGAGTTAATTAATTAGATGGTAAAGATGTATAGATAATTAAATAGCAATAGTGACAAATAAATTTTTTTCGGTAAGTGGAAACCACTTACCAAACGGCACACCCTAGGTAAGGAGAGTGTGTCGAATGACACACTTGTAAAGAGGGAACATGCCGAACGGCATGCATGATGTGGCAATGAAGGCCCTGCCGAACGGCATGCATGATGGGCATGAAGGGAGTGTCGAGCGGCACCCCTTAGTTACAGGGTCCTTTTTGTTTTCTTTTTGTACTCTTCGTCTATTTCCATTATATTTATTTTTCTGTGATCTTAAAATTAATCTATGTTATTTAATTAAGTGGATAGATGTAGTAAACATCGGTAGATATAAATCACATGAAATTAGGATGAAAGTTATAGCAGTATATATATAACACATGTTAGTAGCAATTAGTATAATACTTGTAGCATAACAGAAAATATTGGAAATTGAATAGTAGTATGTATTTTGGTAACAGGAACAGTTAATGGAAGAATAACATCTGAGTTAATTAATTAGGTGGTATATATATATATATATATATATATATATATATATATATATATATATAATTAAATAGCACCAGTGGTAAATAAATTGTTTTCGGTGTATAATTGTCAAGATTTATTGTGTAGCAATTGTTGTTGTTGTTTGCTTGTATTGATTTTTGTTGATGAATTGTGAAGTTGCAGGCTATGATGAATTTGTTGTGTTTTCTTGTGTGGAATTGATGAACCATGTTATAGGCCTTATGCCAACGTTGATTGATGTTGTTGAATTGATGTTACGATGAAGACTTATAGACAGTGTTGAAATTAAGATGAAGTTGATGTTGATTTGATGATTCTGTTGTTGTTGTTATATTGCATAACATTGTTGCATACATTGCATAAACACGTTGTCCTGGATTAGAAAAAATATTACGATGGGAGCCCTGCTCTCTTTACGATGGCCTATGAAATTCCTGGCAGCAGATACGTGATGTCACAGAGAATGTTATGACACAGTATTTGACACTTTGTTAACAATTCACACAGTAAATTCAAACAGCAGTAAAGAACACAATAAATTGTTTACCCAGTTCAGTGTGTAACTACACCTACATCTGGGGGCTACCAAGCCAGGGAGGAAATTCACTATTAGTAGAATTAATTCAGGAATAAACCAACCAGTTTATCTCCTTCACTTAAAACCTACCCAATGCAACTTCAATCTAAGTCCTACTTAGACCTGAGTTCCTACTCACTCCCCCTCAATCACAGCAGTGATATCAACCTATTGATTAATTGAATTGTGAAGACACTCTTCAATAAACAAACTTGATTTTGCTTCAAAGCTTTAATCAAGAGACACAACACTCGTGCTTCAAAGCTTTGAGTGATAAACTACCCTTACAAACAAATCCTAGTCCAAAGCACTTATCAAATGGTAATTGTTTGGCTCACAAGAGTAACTAGAATACACAATTAATAACCTGTTAAATCTTCAATACAGTCCAGATGCGCTGCAGCAGAGTAAGGGTTCTATTCCTATTATAGAACCAGTCCTGAAACTTCAGTTTTGGGCTTCCATAATAATAGCTAGGGTTCACTTAATTAATCCTAAAAACTTGGTCTTTTCAACAATCAATTTAGGTTTAACTAAGATTAACCAATTTAGCTACGTGAGCATGTAATCTAATAACATATAACAATAATAGAATAGCTCAACAAACTTCCTGAAAAATCTCAGGAAAAAGCATTCAAGAATGTCACACGGATGTCATGACATACATTATGACATCAATCAAACTTCGAATTTCCAAAGATGCTTCCAGATCTGAGTTGTACTTAAGCATCCTTGTCATGTAGGATTTATCTTCAATCTCTGAATGTCATGACATTTATCAAGACATTGCTATAGTCTAGTTTTACCAAAAAGTAATGCCAACTTAAAACACTAACAAACTCCCCCTTTGGCACATTTTTGGCTAAAACAACTTAAGTCACCAGAGTACCTATGCAGCAGAAGAAAACAGACTAGTTCTAAGCTATCCTAAGCTTAAAAAACCAGAACCTAGAGAAGATAAATTCTACCCATGATTTTTCATACAATTTCCCAATTGCCCACATATACTTCTCCAAACAGTTTCCCCAATTGTCACACATATACTTCTCCCCCTTTTTAGCCTCAAAGGGGCCAAAGGAACCAGTACAAATACCCCAACATTCATCATATATTATAGAAAGTACCAACACAATTAAGTTTACAACTCTGTCAAATTTAATACGATCATCCAAAACAAAATAGGGAAAATGCAGAACAAAGTTAATCAATAAAACAACAAAACAGAAACACCATAGCAACAGGCTATCAGATCAAGTGCTCTCTTCTAAGAAGCACTGAAAAAGCATCTTGAGCTTTCACTCAGTCATCTGAACATCATCATTTTCAGCTTCACCATATCCAGACACGAATTGGTTCACATCCATGAGAATACAGTATACCATAATTGCAAGTTCCATTCACATACTTCAGAATTCTCTTTACCTGATTGATGTGACTTACTTTAGGTTCAGCTTGGTATCTTGCACACACCCCAACAGCAAATGCAATGTCAGGTCTGCTGGCTGTTAAGTATAGCAAACTTCCTATCATGCTTCTATATAAGCTTTGATCAACATTTTCTCCACTTGTGTCCTTGGACAACTTCAAATGTGTAGGAGCAGGAGTCCTTTTATGGCTGGCATTTTCCATTCCAAACTTCTTGACAATATTCCTTGCATACTTGCTTTGTGAAAGGAATGTTAAGTCTTCCATCTGTGTGACTTGCAGTCCAAGAAAATAAGTCAACTATCCCATGAGGCTCATTTCAAACTCAGCTTGCATTTGGTTGGCAAAATGTCTCACCATTGTGTCTGACATTCCTCCAAATACTATGTCATCAACATAAATTTGAGCCACCATTATCTTTCCTCCTTCATTCTTGACAAAAAGAGTTTTATCCAAGGCTCCTTTCCTATATCCTTTGTCAGTAAGGAACTTGGTCAGCCTTTCATACCAGGCCCTAGGAGCTTGCTTCAGTCCATATAGGGCTTTCCTCAACTTGTAGACATGATCAGGAAAACTTGGATCCACAAATCCTTTAGGCTGTTCTACATATACCTCCTCATTCAAATAGCCATTTAGGAAAGCACTTTTCACATCCATCTGAAACAATTTGAATTTCAGAATGCAAGCAACCCCTAGTAGTAGCCTGATTGATTCCAGTCTAGCCACTGGAGCAAAAGTCTCATCAAAATCAATCCCTTCAACTTGAGTGTATCCTTGAGCAACAAGTCTTGCTTTATTTCTGGTGACAACCCCTTCTGCATCAGACTTGCTCTTGTAGATCCATTTTGTGCCAATGATGTTTGTTCCTTCTGGTCTAGGAACTAGCTTCCACACTTCATGTTCCTTGAACTGGTTCAATTCATCTTGCATTGCTTCAATCCAGTATTCATCAGTTAGAGCCTCTTTGACATTCTTTGGCTCAATTTTTGACACAAAGCAAGAGTTTGAGACAATTTCTCTGGATCTTGTAATGACACCACTATTTGGATCTCCAATGATGAGTTCCTTTGGATGATATTACTGAATTCTGATGGAAGGATCTTTGTTAGCTTCCGCTGGTTCAGACTTTGGTGAAGTAGGAACAGGTACATCATTCTTATCAGACACTTATAGTGATGTCTCAAACAATGTCTCAACATCACATGGGACATTGTTTTCCTGATGGTGATCATCAACTACGACATTAATAGACTTCATCATAACTTTAGTCCTGGAGTTGAATACTCTATATGCTCTGTTGTTTGTAGAGTATCCCAAAAAAATGCCTTCATCACTCTTAGAGTCCATCTTTCTCCTTGGATCACGATCTGTCAGAATATAACATTTGCTACCAAACACATGGAAATACATCACAGTAGGTTTTCTTCCCTTCCATATTTCATACAAGGTAGAAGATGTTCCCTTTCTCAAGGTGACCCTGTTGTGAACATAGCAGGCTGTATTCATAGCTTCAGCACAAAAATGCATAGGAAGTTTTTTAGCATGAATCATTGCTCTGGCTGATTCCTGTATAGTCCTGTTTTTCCTTTCCACAACTCCATTTTGTTGAGGAGTTATAGGAGAGGAGAACTCATGATTGATTCCTTCTGAGGAGCAGAATTCATCAAACTTGCTATTCTCAAATTCCTTTCCATGATCACTTCTTATTCTGACAATGCAGCCTTCCTTCTCTCTTTGAAGTCTTTTGCATAACTCTTTAAAAACATCAAACACATCAGATTTTTCTTTGATGAAGTTTATCCAGGTAAATCTGGAGAAATCATCCACAATAACATAAGCATATCTTTTTCCACCAAGACTCTCAATCTGCATAGGCCCCACCAAATCCATGTGTAGCAGCTCCAGCACTTTAGAAGTGGTCAGATGTCTAGACATTGGGTGTGACATTCTGGTTTGCTTTCCAACTTGACACTCACCACAGACTCTCCCTTCATCAATATGAAGTCTTGATATCCCTCTGACAGCCTCCATGGAAATGATCTTTTTCATTCCTCTGAGATGTAAATGACCAAGTTTTTGGTGCCACAATTTTACCTCCTTTTCATCTTTGTCTGTAGAGCACACAGAAGACAGGTTGGTGTTCTCAGATTCCCACATGTAGCAGTTGTCCTTTGGCCTGACTCCTCTCATAACCACTTCTTGTTTATCATTGATTACAAGACATTCAGACCTAGTGAAGTTGACTTTGAATCCCATATCACATAGCTGACTTGTGCTTATGAGATTAGCAGTCAAACCTTTTACCAGCAACACTCCATTTAGGTTTGGAACACCAGAACAGTCCAAGTTTCCAACACCTTTGATTTCTCCTTTAGCTCCATCCCCAAAAGTAACAAAACTGGTAGAGTGAGGTTTGACATTATTCAGAAGATTTTTTATTCCAGTCATATGCTTAGAACACCCACTGTCAAAGTACCAATCTTCCTTGGCAGACACTCTAAGGGAAGTATGAGCTATCAGAGTTGCAGTCTTCTTCTTCCAATGATGAGTGTAGGATACTTTGTTGACCTTAGGCTTGACATAAGGAACTTGATTAGGATATCCATGTAGTCTAAAGCAAAAAGGCTTTATGTGACCAAACCTCCCACAATAATGACATCTCCATCTTTGAAACTTTTCTTCATGTTTCTTTGATCTTGATGTTGTACCCAATATTGTGACATCTGCTAGACATTGGCTTATTAGGTTTGTTTCTTTTTGTTATCGAAATTTCTTTGCCTCCACATATCCTGAGCGGACCTATTTCTGTCTTGTGGTGTGACATCTTCTTTGACATTGACTTGCCAGGTCTGTTCTTCTTCTTGTCACCAGCAGGTTTCTTTGCAGCTTCATATCCCAGACCATGCTTATTTCCTGCATTATGTCCAAGCTGAAGAATTTCCTCCAACTTATCAGTACCAGATGTCAACATTTTGACTGACTTAGAAATCTGATCAAGTTTGGAGTTCAACACTATAATTTCACTGTTGAGGTCACTTATAGTAGCTGTATTTTCCTTCTTCTCAGCCTCCAATTTTGCATTCTCAGCCTCCAACTTCTCAATCAGCTTTTTCTGTTTCTCATTTTGCTGACATACTTCACCACTTTTTATACACAGCTTCTTATAGGTTTCAGCAAGCTCTTCAAATGTCACTTCCTCATCACTAGAATCCATATCAGAATTGCACACTCCAGAGAGAGCAGTGACAAGTTTGGCTGCTTCTTCCTCAGATTCACTTCCTGAGTCACCATCAGACCAAGTGACAGCCATCCCTTTCTTTTGTTTCTTCAGAAAGGTAGGGCATTCAGCTCTAATATGCCCATATTCTTCACAACCATGACACTGGATTTCTCTGCTTTGACTTCCTTTTTTCTTGACTTGGATCTTCTTGAGTCATAAGATCTGCTAATGTCAGATGAAATGTTCTTGACATTGGACCTTGACTTTGGATTAATTCTCTTGATGAGTTTGTTGAACTGCCTTCCAAGCATAGCTATAGCTTCAGATATCTTCTTTTCATCATCCTCCTTGCATACCTCTTCAGTATTGGATACAAGTGTTATGCTCCTGTTCTTCCTGTCTACAGTTTCACTGATTCCCATCTCAAAAGTCTGGAGAGATCCAACAAGTTCTTCCACCTTCAAGGTGCTGATGTCCTGAGCTTCCTCTATAGCAGTCACTTTCATTGCAAACCTTTTAGGCAATGATCTAAGAATCTTTCTCACCAGCTTTTCTTCTGACATCTTTTCACCAAGTGCTCCTGAGGTGTTGGCAATCTCCAAGATATTCATGTGAAACTCATGAATGGTATCATCTTCTTTCATCTTCAAATTCTCAAATTTGGTAGTGAGCATCTGAAGTCTTGACATCTTCACCTTGCATGTCCCCTCATGAGTAGTTTTGAGAGTGTCCCAAACATCCTTGGCCAGCTCACATTGATGAACTAGTCTGAAGATATTTCTGTCAATTCCATTGAATAAGGCATTCAATGCTTTAGAGTTCCCCAGTGCTAGCTCCTCTTCTTCTTTGTTCCATTCTTCCTCAAGCTTGGTGGGATGTTTCCATCCTTTGTCAGCAGCTCTCCAAGCTTTAATATCCAGTGACCTCAAAAAGGCAACCATACGAGGTTTCCATTAATCATAATTAGATCCATCCAGTATAGGTGGTCTACCTCCAAATCCTCTTTCCTTATCCATTACGCCAGAAACTATTATCCCTAGATCTCACCCAGAAATAACAGGCAGGGTGCCTGCTCTGATACCAATTGAAATTTTTGGCAGCAGATACGTGATGTCACAGAGAATGTTATGACACAAGATTCGACACTGCTAACAATTCACACAAGAATTCAAACAAAGAGAAAGAACACAATAAATTGTTTACCCGTTCGGTGTAACTACACCTACATCTGGGGGCTACCAAGCCAGGGAGGAAATTCACTATTAGTAAAATTAATTCAGGAATAAACCAACTAGTTTATCTCCTTCACTTAAAACCTACCCAATGCAACTTCAATCTAAGTCCTACTTAGACCTGAGTTCCTACTCACTCCCCCTCAATCACAGCAGTGATATCAACCTATTGATTAATTGAATTGTGAAGACACTCTTCAATAAACAAACTTGATTTTGCTTCAAAGCTTTAATCAAGAGACACAACACTCGTGCTTCAAAGCTTTGAGTGATAAACTACCCGTACAAACAAATCCTAGTCCAAAGCACTTATCAATTGATAATTGCTTGGCTCACAAGAGTAACTAGAATACACAATTAACAACCTGCTAAATCTTCAATACAGTCTAGAGGCGCTGCAGCAGAGTAAGGGTTCTATTCCTATTATAGAAGCAGTCCTGAAACTTCAGTTTTGGGCTTCCATAATAATAGCTAGGGTTCACTTAATTAATCCTAAAAACTTGATCTTTTCAACAACCAATTTAGGTTTAACTAAGATTAACCAATTTAACTACGTGAGCATGTAATCTAATAACATATAACAATAATAGAACAACTCAACAAACTTCCTGAAAAATCTCAGGAAAAAACAGATTGTGTAGAACAGAATGTCACACAGGATGTCATGACATCTATTATGACATCAATCAAACTTTTGTAGAATTTCCAGCATATTACTTGATTCCATATCTGAGTTGTACTTAAGCATCCTTGTCATGTAGGATTTATCTTCAATCTCTGAATGTCATGACATTTATCAAGACATTGCTATAGTCTAGTTTTACCAAAAAGTAATGCCAACTTAAAACACTAACAGCCTAGATTGGCAACACAATGATGATGAAGGCTTATGCCTTGTTAATGCCTCAGATATTGGAATATTTTTACGTTGGGAGTTCTTCTCCATTGGTACCACATGCATGTGCATTTGAAAAAGTTCTTGCATCTCATGATGCATTTTGAGCCGTTGTGATTATTGAATTAATTGTAGAATTATTTGTAAATTTCAATAATTTGTGAAGTGGTGATTTACATTATCTGATTCTGACATATATTACTTATCATATAATTTATTAGATTGTTAGATATCTCACACCTTTTGTTGTGATGTTGCCTCTACGTGGGTAATGTGAAGGTAATAATGGATGAAGGTTGTCTACCTTCATTAGTTCGAGTAAGTGTTGTCGCTCAGATACATAGAACTTTGATCGCGAGTTTAAGAGTCTATAAGATTCGTGACTGCAAGTGCACAGTCGTATCGTGTAGTTTTAAAAGATATTCAACCCATAAAGACCAAAAATCAAACTTATCGTTATGTAATGTTACTGTGTGAAGCTAAGGCTAATGAATGATTGGATTTGGGGAAAACTAAGAACTAAAACTGAAATAAAATAAAGATTAAGATAAATATAAGAAAACGCACCGACATGTAATTTGTCGGATGTCAGGGGTTCAATACATCGTAGGCATGGTTTAAGAAATTAAAAATACTAATTCAGCAGAGACTACTGATTTAAAAACCTATCTCAAACTCTCGTTCTATTGACTCAAGTTATACTATTAAGCTTAAGTAATCACTCTCGTTATTTCATTTAAAACTCAAAGGTATTTTTTGAAAACAAGTAGGATATAAATAACTCCAAAACGCTCTTGTTGTATTTAAAGCTAATGTTCAATTACTACTATCTGACTAAAACCTCAAACTTTCGCTCTGTTGATTTTACCCTTACTTTGTTTTTACTCTCGTACAAAACAGTTTAATATTAATTTAGAAATCAAAGCAGAAAAAGATATTTTAGATTATGAATATTGATTGCCTATTATTATTCAACCCCTTCGGTTTTTATGATATTACATACCGGTATCTAATAAATTAGCCAGACATATTAATTAAAAGCAACAAAATATAACAACAATAACAACAACAACAACAATAATAATAATAATAATAATAATAATAATAATAATAATAATAATAATAATAATAATAATAATGACGATAAGATTTGATCCAAGCAATTACAAAGATTATAGGCCTAACACCAATGGTGTGGTAGTTCCTCAATATAAGAAACTACCACTTTTACATGAGTAATTTGTTGCCTAAAACTATGAACAACGCTTCCGCACACAAAACTTGGATACTTCTAAAATGAATGCTAGTTAGTTCATATAGTGAGTAATTATGGAAGTTATCATGAGAGAAGTAGTGGAGATAATGGATAAAATGGAGAAAGAAGTGGAAAAATGGGAAGTTGAAAAGACCATAGGGTGATAATGGGAAGTTGGGCTTTGTGCGTGGTTACTGAAGAAGACGTGGAGAAAATTTAGGAAAGATAACCGTGTCGTTCGTAAAATCCTGTGACGTGGGGCATGACATATATTGGGGGTGTGTCGATCGGCACATGGGGGTGTGATGAACGTCACACTTCCTTGACGGGCCACGCCACTCCTTCGCTTATGGGATGGCTTGTTTCTTGGGCCTTTTATATTTTGTTTTATATTTTGAGCCTTTTTCTTCATGTCTCCTCCATTTTTACTTCTTTTCTCGAACAAGCCCTGTATAATTAAATACCTTAAATACAAAGAAAATACCAGCGTAATACTAATATAAAGCAACATAATTATAATAAAAATTATGAATTAATATATGTTAATTGAGTCGAATAAGCAATATAATTTCAGGTTATCAAACTCCCCTACACTTTAACCTTTGCTTGTCCTCAAGAAAATAATCAATTTGAAAGTTGAACAAATGCAGGTTAAATGCAGACTCATGATGCCACTCAAATCGTTCTTGGTTGCGAGGCATTTTTGTCGGAGCATTACGAGTTCAATTTCAACATTAAAAGTACAGTAGTGACACTAAAAAACTCCACCATACGCATATCAATCTGAATCATTCCATTATAGCTCAACCTAGTCCTATTCGCTCTATTTTACCCGTTTCCATTCGTGCACAATCACATTAAGCCCGTTATCTTTTCACGCACATAGTAGAGTTTCCGGTTAGTGAGTATGATCCTTTTAAGCACGGAGTTCTGGCACAATTATGTGGTACACTCCTTTTATCTACCCAATTGCAAGTTGCAGGGGATCGAACCGTAGTCCTCCCTACCAAGTTCAGTACCAGAAAACTTCTAAACCATCCGACAACGATTTTCTTTGTGATATTTCTTAGGTTCCGCAATGTTAGATTAAGTGACCGGGTGAGGGTCACCTAACTTAATTGGTGAATTACCTATTTATAACAGTAAAGCCTAATAATTTTGTTTCAATTGTTTTTGGATCATTCACTTATATTCATCGACTCTCTACGTATTTTGTGCTTAAGACGGTGCCGACTGCTAAATAAACTACTCGGGGTTACTTTAAAACTAAAGCCTTAGGTTTTCGATATAATAGGTACTCAAATCGGTCTTGCATACTCTGGGGTTTTAAAGTGTCAAGACGGTAATAATTTTGTTTTAATTTTACTCAAGCTCCTAGCATTTCTTAAAAATGAGCAACCTTCACACTCTTCGAGTGCGTCGAGTTATGCATCTAGCCAATGGATTTTTTTTGTTATGGCTCAAGAAAATGGAGGAAGTCGAATAAAAAGCGAAAATTTTGCATTTAAGACTTAATGGTTCATAAATATTTTTTTAATAGAAATTTGCAATAAAGGAAAAACTACATAGAAAACAGAAAATAGAAAGCGGTAAAGCTTCCTCCCCCACACTTAAACCAAACATTGTCCTCAATGTTTTGATAAAAGGTGGAAAAGGAAGGATAGAACCTGCGTGAATGCTACTGCATGCCAAAATCTTCTCTAATCCTTCTCTTGTTGTTCATGTCCTTGTTGACCATTTCTGCTTTGGCTAAGGGAATTTTGAGATACCTTCATTTGTTGAAACTTCTTGTTTACGAAGCAGCTTATCATGTTGTTCGTTTCTGGAAGAAGTACTCATCATTAATGGTACCACCAACAGCGACACTCGTAGGAATGTTCTTGGGCACCTGACTCATTTCAAAGATTGGCATCTAGAGATTTGTCACCTTGAAGTAGCTAAGACGTGACAAATAATCCATCTCTTTATTATCTGTGATTTCACACAGTAAAAGAAAAACATTAAATTAAAAACCCGTGGGTTGCCTCCCACACAACACTTTGGTTAACGTCAATACTTTGACGGCTCAGGAGTGCTTGCACTCATGGTGGTTCTCTCGAGAATGAATCCTCGATTGAACTTTTAATAATCTTCGGTTTCCATGGCCATTTATCAAGCCATTTCACATATCCCTTACCTTTTCTTTTCTTTCTTCTATGGGGTGGGTCATTATTTTGGACTTGTGGTGGTGGATCTGGATCTATCTTAAGTATCAGCTTTTCAAGTTTGCGCTTAGTTATTTCATCCACCATCTTGAATGTTAACCTTTCCCTCTTAATGTTAATGGTTTCCCTAGTTTCATGGTCCTTAAATTTTCTCTTTTTATGCAGGACCTCAGACGAAGGTGCATTGGTGTTGATATTTTTCAATGCCTCCACATACATTTTGGATTGGGAACCTACATTAGCTTCCACAAATATTTGCGGAAAATAAATAGGTGGGTTATAGGGAGGACGAACAACAATAGATGTTTCTTTCTCTACCTTTTTGACAACCTCCCTTTTGGATGATGTCGATGTATTTTTCTCAATCTCTAATATTTTCTTATTAGAACTCTTCTCAACCTCATTATTAATCTCTTCAACCTTATTATCACTCTCCTTAGGATTCTCAATTTTTTTTCAATACTGGTTGTTACAACATACACATTCTCCTTAGGGGAGGGCCTTATAGGTTTTTGTGAAAGCAGGAAGATTTGAGTCTCCAATGCCTTAGTGTGAGTCGCGAGGGACTCGACCATAATGTTTATTTTCCTAAGGGTTTCATGAGTATCGAGATGTTGTATTCTAAGATATTCATTCTGGAGAGTCTATGTCTCCACAAAGCGCTCCATCATAGATTCTAGCCTATAATTAGTTTTTGTTTCAATGAAATCTTTCATTCATGTTTCGAGGTTGGAATTAATGGCTTCTTGTGGTTCCTCGAAATATTGGGAATGGTTATCATAGAGGAAATTTGGGTGAGGATAAGTTAGTGTCGCATTGTAATCCTCCAATTATGTTTCGAGATCAGATCTTTGGTATTCTTGCGACTCCTCAAAGTGATGGTATTGGTAGTTGTAGAGGTAATTTTGGTGAGAATAAGTTGGTGACACATTGAATTTCTTCATAAGTATTTCGAGGTCGGATTTATAGGTTTCTTGTGATACTTTGAAATACTGAGAATAGGGGTTCTAGACAAAGTTTGGGTGATACATAGTAATTAAAGTAAGAGTGCCTTAGTCTATACAGCGCAATACTAGAGTTACGACAATTGACTTAATTGGTCCCCGGCAACAACACCAAAAACTTGATCGCGACTTTAAGAGTCTATAATATTTGTGACTACAACTGCACAGTCGTATCGCATAGTTTTAAAAGATATCGAACCCACAGAGATCAAAAATCAAACTTATTGTTATCTAATGTTACTGTGTAAAGCTAAGGCTAATGAATGATTGGATTTTGGGGAAAACTAAGAATTAAAACAGAAATAAAATAAATATTAAGATAAATATAAGAAAAGGCACCGACATGTAATTTGTCGGACATCAGGGGTTAAATACGTCGTAGGCATGGTTTAAGAGACTAAAAATACTAATTCAGCAGAGGCTATTGATTTAAAAACCCTATCTCAAACTCTCGTTCTATTGACTCAGGTTATGCTATTAAGCTTAAGTGGTCACTCTCGATATTTAATTTAAAACTCAAAGGTATTTTTTGAAAACAAATAGGATCTAAATAACACTAAAGCGCTCTTGTTGTATTTAAAGCTAATGTTCAATTACTACTATCTGGCTAAAACCACAAACTCTCGCTCTGTTGATTTTACCCTTAGTTTGTTTTTACTCTCGTACAAAACAGTTTAATATTAATTTTGAAATCAAACAAGAAAAAGATATTTTTAGATTATGAATATTAATTGCCTATTATTATTGAAACCCTTCGGTTCTTATGACATTACATACCGGTATCTAATAAATTAGCCAGACATATTAATTAAAAGCAACATAATATAACTATAATAATAATAATATTGCAAATATTATAAAGAACCTGTAGAAACTTGAAATAAATGCAGAGCTAAAATAAATTTGATTAATGACGACAAAATTTGATCCAAGAAATTACAAAGATTATAGGCATAACACCAATGGTGTGGTAGTTCCTCAATATAAGAAACTACCACTTTTACATGAGTATTTGCTGCCTAAAACTATGAACAGCGTTTCCGTGCACAAAACTTAGATACTTCTAAAATGAATGCTAGCTAGTTTATATATTGAGAAATTGTGGAAGTTATCATGAGAGAAGTAGTGAAGATACTGGAGAAAGTGGAGAAACAAGTGGAAAATGGGAAGATGAAAAGATCATGGGGTGATAATGGGAAGTTGAGCTTCGTGAGTGGTTACGTGAAGAAGACGTGGAGAAAATTTAGGAAAGATATCCGTGTCGTTCGCAACAGCCCGTGACGTGGGGCATGGCATATATTGGAGGTGTGCCGATCGGTACATGGGTGTGTGACGAACGTCACACTTCCTTGATGGGCCACGTCACTCCTTCGCTTATGAGCGGGCTTGTTTCTGGGGCCTTTTATATTTTGTTTTATATTTTGAGACTTTTTCTTCATGTCTCCTCCATTTTTACTTCTTTTCTCGAACAAGCCCTGTATAATTAAATATCTGAAATACAAGGAAAATACCAGTGTAACACTAATATAAAGCAACATAATTATAATAAAAATGATTAATTAATATATGTTAATTGAGTCGAATAAGCAATATAATTTCGGGTTATCACACTCGGGGGGGATAAATGCTTGTTTTATTTACTGTTGGATTTTATTATGTTGGTGGAACATTTTTGGTTGTTTCTATTATTGAAGATGCTATGATTGTTTGAAGTTAAACACTGTTTCTTTTTGAGTTATTTTGAATTGGTCGTGATACCAGGATATTTTGGTTGAATCCTATGAATCCGCTGCGTAGAGATAAAAGTTATATATTTTGAAGACTAAATAGGTTGTTAATGTTTTACCTGAAACTATGTGCTTTATATCTGAATTACAGGTGATTGATTGTTGTTTGTTTTACTTTGAATGTGTGACACTCCATTTGTTGTTGGAGAATTTTTATAACTCTGATTTTATATAATTACTTGGGTAGAAATAGGGTGTTACACCTTTCCTCGAGCTTGCTTTGGTTTCTAATAGTTAGTATTAATATGTTTTGCATCACCATAATTGTAGCAAGTCACTATGTTATGTTTGTAGATAGCGATTAGATGTCCAATCTTACCACATTTGAAACACTTCTTCTCTGCACTAGTACATTCATTAGCGTGATGACCATATTCACGACACCTAAAACACTTCAAAAGAGTAAAAGCACATCCCTCACTTGACCTTTACCATCATGAACTCTCTACTTCCCCTTTTCAGCTGAAGTACGATAAGGCTTCCCATGGTTCTAATTTTGCTTCCCTATTTTCTCACTCATACCCTTATAATGAGTTGAATGAGCTTTTCTATCTTCTTCGTAGATTGTACAACTATTTACAAACTATGGAAACCTGCATATCTGCTGATACCCTATAGCCCGTTTGATCTCCTGATGAAACCTATTCTCAAAGTTGATACACTTTGAGAATTCAGCATTCGCTTCACTGTAATGAAGATAAAACTTTTCCAGTTCCACAAACCTAGCAGCATACTCAATTACAGGCAAATTTCCTAATTTCAATTCTAGGAACTTTATCTCTTTCTTTCTGCGAACATCTTCTAGAAAATACTTCCTCAAGAATTTTATGTTGAACACAACCCAAGTAGTAACCTCACCTACACCATCTAATCTCTGATGGGTGTTATCCTACTAGTCATCAGCCTCTTTTGCCAGCATATGTGTACCAAATCGCACCTTACGGGCCTTAGAATAGTCCATGACTCAGAAGATTCTTTCAATATCCTTGAGCCAAGTTTGCACTCCATCAGGATCATACCTACCCTTAAAGACATGCGTATGATTCCTCTGAAATGTCTCCAAGACATGATATCTTTCATTCTCACCAGCATCAGGCTGATGTTGCACAACCTGCAAAGTAGGAGCAATAACTACATTGTTTCTTCCATCCAATTCTCTATTTCACCAATAACAATAAATAATGGTCAAAAGAAACATGTCAACAATATTCAACTGTCACACTACACTACTGACTCAACAACTTGGGAGGAGTGACCAACGTGCTCTGATACCACTAATATAACACCCTAAATTTCCCCGTATAATTAATTAAAAATTCAGAGTAAATTAAAACAATTCAAACATTTAGGATGTCACCTTCAATCATCAAACATGATCATGTAATAGGATATGTAACACATTTAAAACATAAACCACACTTTATCATGTCTGAAATTCAATGGCTTTATTAGTAGTGGAAAAGATCAATAACAAATAATCTTAACTCTACAACATGAGTTATAATCATAACAATTGCATGCGAACAAAAATCATCAACTAATCATCAAAACAAATGTAATTCCCTAGTGTTACGCAACAGAGCAGACAACGACTCAAACTACACAATATGAGGCAATCTCCACATATATTTCTCACACCCCACATGGGCACACGATAACTTTACACTTGTACAAAATGTATGCACGACATATGTACAACTTACAATCAATAATCATATGCACATCGATCTTCACCATGGTCGGTGTACTTCTCCACTACGGGCCAACCACATCATTTACCTGCCAAACATGCAGTAATAACAATCAACAAATACAATTAGAATTCACACTGCATTTACAACATTCCACAAAATCCACACAACTCGGCTCATACAAAACACATGTCCTCGCGTCGAATAATTAAAATTCTGGCACTGGAAATAATTTTAATGAAAAGTTCATTAAACCATCTTTCTAACGCCTCAAACAACGCATCAATCGAACACCCGAAACAAAAGTTACTTATTTTTAAAGAATTAAAAAAATTATGTCCAATACAATGGTAAACTGTTACCCTTAGATTGATAATTGGCTACACCCCTAGTAACCAAAACACACACCTTATCTTTCATCTGGTAATCAGTTCTCCTCGTACTTGTAACTGGTTACACTCTTGTAACCAACACAATACCCTTCATTTTTTGATGTGGTAACCGATTATCCCAACTCTGATAACCGGTTACACGCCCTGCAGAATGTATTTTCTGCTACAAAAATCAATTTTGCACACACCCAAATATTATACGAGGCAAAATTCCAATTTCTAATTTTAACACCTATTCTCATACATCATTATAAACAATCTATTTTGTTCTAAAATATGATTACACATAATTAAATAATTCAATTGCAAGCATTAATATAAACTTCGACGCTCACACACAAATTATACTAAAACACCATATAATGTGTTGTTTATTTAAAAATAACAAAAAAAAAATAAAAAAGATAGAAGTGTAGTGTTAGTAATTTTTAAAAGTACAAATAAAATATACCCTCAATTGAAAAATTCATAAAATTTAGTATTATTTGCATTGATTGTTTTTAATGATTACATAATAATTATTTTATTTAGATAAATATACTTATTATTTTTTTATTTTATAAATTAATTTTAACCTATTATATTTTATTGAAGTAAATCAAATCTTATGCTCTCATTTATACCATATAATGAAAACGGTTTCAAATAAAATCATATTTCTTTTTAACTATAGACATATACCATGTAGAATAAAATACAAAATATTATATATTTTAAATATAGAGTCACATAAGCTACCATAGTATTATGGACATATTCATTTTCAAGCTTTCTTAGCATGTTAGGAAAGAAGTAAAAATAGCTTCCGATTCATTTTCTATTCCATTTAATCCGTTTAAAAAATGAGACGGGACGAACCAGGACGAATTTTGCCCGCAAAATTTTTATTCAATTTTTTATATTTAGAATGAAAATTTAGGAATTTATTAATTTTGTCTCTTTAATAAAAAGAAAATTGAACAATCTCTCATCTTATATGAATATAATCTTATAACATCCTCTCTAAAATTATGTTTCTTTATTCCTCCTTTTCATTGTTGTTCTATTTGATCATCCAAGCCTTCGCGTCTATTTTGTTCTTCGATCCTCTCCATAACCATACACATTTAAGATAAATTTCAACTCAATCTTTCTGTTTTTTAATATATTCAGAATGAAACAAATATTTAAATACATCAATGAACATTATAGAGATGACACATTTACAAATGAGTTTTAAATTTATTGCAATTCTAGTATATTATATTTAAACTATATTGATCTCAAGAAAAATTTCACATAAAATCTTGATTATTTTCCTGTTCTGATTATGCTATGACTTTGAAGTTTTTGCATCTATATTTTTTAATATTTGATATTGGATTTGATTATTAATTTGATATACCTAATATTGGTCCTTTACTAGCAACCAATTGTTGTGTATCTATCGATAGATGTTTTTTTTTTTGACAAAAATAATGTGTTCCAAAAACATTAACTTAGTTATTATAATTATTTATATACAAAATATTATCTTTTTAAAATTATATGTTAGCACTCATAACATAGACCACATATTCTTCTTTTCTGACTCTAATTTTGTTATTTATTTTTTTAATTGAATGTTCAGTTCAATTTTATCTTCTTATGTAATGTGTTGTTGAAAAATATATATTTTTCACCGATATTTTTGATAATGATTAAAACATTTATAAATTATCAGTAAATTAAACTATTAAAAAAAATAGTTATTATTACTTTTGTCTTCTGTCGTATAGGTCATTTTTGGTTTACCGTTTGTAATTTTTTTTTCTTTTTTTGTAAAAATAACCTTGTCATTTCAAAATACCAACATGTTAGTCCCTAAAGTCAAAATTTAGAGATTTTCTGCAGATTTTCTTTCGGATTTACCTACAGATTATCTTGTTGTTTTCAAACACCTAATAATTTAATCCATAAAATCAAAATCTGAATCAAATCCGCAGGGTTTCCTACGAATTTTCTTTCGAATTTATTTGTGGATTTTAACTTTAAAGATTAATTTGTTAATTTTTTAAATGACAAGATAATCCGCATGTAAATTTGAAAGAAAATCCGCAGAAACATTGCGGATTTACCTAAGAATTTTGATTTTAGCTACTAAAATGTTACTATTTTAAAATGACAAAGGTTAGTTTTACAAAAACATTTTACAAGGAGATAAACCAAAAATGATTTATATATACGAAAGAGGGGCAAAAGTGATAATAATCCTTTAAAAAATTAGCAAATTGACCGCTATCCACTAATTCGTTAGTAAATACAGCAGACTTGATTTTTAAGTTCATTCGTCTAAATTGATCCGTTTCCTCCACACTTCATTTTTAAACGGATTTAAACGGAGCGGACCAACGCTTTGCCACCCCTACCAAACACACCCTTAGTGTTTGTTGAGGTAGTAGTATGACTAGAAAATATTAAATGAATTGTTCGTACACATGATGATGCTCTTACAGACTAACTAGTAGTATATGATCAACAAGACAAGAGTACCGCAGCATTATTTTTCAGTCTGGATTCTACCGAACATGATGGAACCGGCACACAAGCAAACTTTATAACCAAGCTCCATTGTTCACCTATCTTCTATAATTACAGGCACTTTGAGTACTGAGAGGTTCCATCTCAGACACAACACGTTTGTATGCTGTGATTTTTCTCTTAGTACGTTCTCGTACATCTAACATAAATGACCAAACAAGCCTCACAACATCTCTCAACTCAATTAGAATCTTTCAACTCTTTCAACACATCCACTTATTATGACTAGCTTTAAGCTTTTGACATGTTCCCTTAGTGTTAAAAGATGTCAATCTCAAATTCAGCAATGATTTAGACAATTATTTCTCTGAAGTGTATTCAAATGACTAGCTTGAATTATTAGACTAGCTTGAATAACATTGGTTGTACATTTCTGGTCATTCAAAAATATTGGCACAATTGCCACATTCTTGAAAATATAATCTCAAAATATCATAAGTTGAAAAAATTATTTAAAATGTCACTTTTATATCAGAAGATTGGTTATGCATTGAGCGAATTGAAACAAAATATTTTCTTCTTCAAGGGTACGGCCATCCAATGGCCGAACGGCTTCTAGAGTTTTATTTTTTATTTTTTTTTCGTTTTTTATATTTGAGAGTAAGTTATGTTGTTTTCAATAGATATAATAAATTTTTCATATTTTAAATAATATTTTTTCTTTCAACAAATAATTTTATTCAATATTATTTATATTTGACTTAAATGCACTTTTAATTCTCTTATTTTGATATTTTTAAAGTTTTGATTCCTCTTTTTAAAACTCCCTACTCTAATCTCTAAACTTTATATCATTTGGAGTTTAGGTGGTCCCTCTCCGCTTTTAAATATGTGGCAGTGTTGATTGGGATAAAAAAATTATTTTTAATTAGTGGCATTGGTGACTGAATTAATATATTAATTAGTATTTTTTATTAAAAATAAATTAATGAATAATTTATATTTATATTTTTTATTAAATAATACTAATTAATTAAGATATTAATTAATATTTTTTATTAGCTAATTTTAATTAAATTAATTTGTCAAAATATTTATAAAATATATATTGAGCCTAGCTTTCGTGGCTGATATAGTCGGTTTCTTTTATAATACATTTGCATATATACACTTAACATTTTCTCAAGCTAAACAATGTGGGACTTTAAATATACCACCAAAATGTCTCTCTCATATACTGTCTCAAGAACTTGGAGAGGATTGAGGTGTCTCTCTTGGTCTGCTTCTCTTCAATTAATCATGTGTCTTGATTCTTCTTATTGTAATTGTTTTCAATACTTTTTACGGTCACAACCACCAGGAGCTTTAAGATTAGCACTTGTTGATCAAACTCATAGTCATCCATATATCATATGCAACAATAATACCAACAATATTAACACAAGTATTTTTATGTTTATGTTTTATATTTTTTTTCATTATTGAAACACCAACCATTATTTCATATTACTGATGATGTCTCAACTCATTCATTCAGCAGGTAGTAATTCTTCTCGGAAAAGAGGAAGAGAAACAACCAGAACATCATGACATACTCTAATTTTCTGCACTGCATTCCAACACTGTAACAACACATGACATAGTCTAATTTTCTACAATGAATTCCAACACTGCAACGCAACTTCTAACTATATAGTACAACATTGTCAATTGAATTTGAATTGATGAAATGTATATCCTATTCTCATTGTTTTACTAGCAGATGCATCCAAGGTACATATATAACTAAATTGGATTAAATATCTGTAACTGTTGAAAATGGCAGAAAATGATGAGTGAGATGGCGAAGAAACCAGAGTTAGAGGCATCGAGTGTGGTGACCCATCTGCTATGCTTCAATCCTCTCCAAGTTCTTATGAAAATTTTAGAATGAAGGAAGAAGATGATATGGGAGGACATTTTGGTGGGACATTGAAAGTCCCGCATTGAACTTTTTAGAAAAATATTAAGTGTATATATAACTACCTCATGCAACATTAGATGAAGTGAAAAGTGACTATATATATATATATTATGTATTCAAATATATAAATAATTTGTAATAAATTATATATAAAAATATATAAATATTTTCACAAACTAATTTCAATAAAATATTTAATTATTAAATAAAAACATTGATAAATTATCAATTAATTAATTTATTAGTTAATAAAAAATATAATTAATATATTGTATTCATTAATTTTATTTTTTAATAAAAAATACTAATTAATATATTAATCTAGTCACCAATGCCACATAATTAAAAATAATTTTGTTATTCCAATCAGCACTTCCACTTATGCAAAAGTGGAAGGGGATCAACTAAATTCTAAATGATATAAAATTTAGGGACTAGAATAGCGGGTTTAGAAAGAGGGGATTAAAACTTTAAAAATATCAAAATAAATGAACTAAAAGTACATTTAAGCCTTTATATTTTATGTTCTTCACTTTACTTTGTACACTATTTTATCGCACATTCTTAATTACTGTTTACCATGTTTATTTCCTTCTTTCAAAAAACTATTATTACTTTTATCATAGGTATGTCTAACTTATTTGTTAATGTTGAAATGTGAGGATCGTCATTCGATGGTACTTTGTATGTTATTTCATTAGAATTTAAATTGTGGGCTGTTTTGATTTTAACACAAATTTTTCAAACTTAATTTTAATTTGTCATTAAGAAAGCGGGGCATTGAAAATGTCGCTCAGGTAAGATCGAAAGTCGTTCAATACTAAAGAATAAATTTGGTTTGTTTTTTATTAATGAATACCACGAAAACACTTCATTAATTAATTAGGAGAGTCTAAGATTTCTAGAAAGTGTTACTAAAACTACTTTCGAAAGTGTGCGTTTATAGGTTGAGGATCTGGTTACTTGCGCGAAAGCCTGGAACCCTTTTAAGTTAAATTTTCGAATCAAAAGTACTTTTCAACTTAGTAAAGAGTTTAATTTCTTAAAATATATTTATCTACTTTAATGCATAAAGCGGCGACCATCGCGACAATTGATGATATAATTTAGACAGTAAATTCTGGTTCTGAACACCGAAGTGACAGTTCTTGTTCGATTAATTCTTTTTAAAGTAAAAAATATTTTTCCATAAGTGATCCTATTTCCTCGTATTCTTAATTCAACCGAATTGTGATATTATTACTATTAATTACTTCCAGTTCATTATCATATCCTGTTTTCACAACTCAAAACACTTATTTTTATTCGCCTTAAACAAACACCGTAACAATAGATAATGATAGCTTGACTAATATATTTATGTGAGTTTGACATTCTTTATATTACTTTGATACTTTTCGTGCACTTGCAAAATACCCCATCATCCAGCACGGACAGTTTCAAGGCCTAGCTACCCTGGCAGTTGCCCGAGCTCTGGCTCAAATTTATTTGATAAAAAATAAAATAAAAATTGAAAGAAGAAAATAAAGCATGAGAAACAAATTAAAAGGGAAAAATAATTAAAATATTAAAAATTGAAACGTCAAAACAAACAAATACCAAAATAAAAGAAGACAGAATCGACACATCCACCACCACAACAGACAACAACATCGCACGAACTATAAAGCTTCTGCCATCGACATAGACGATTACACTCCTCCATTTCCGACTACCACATTTTTCCTTTGTTTCAGTTAGTTAATAATACCACATTTTTCCTTTGTTTCGGTTAATTAATAATTGTTTAATTTTAAGTGTTTGTGGTTTTATTGAAACAATCACCACAATTTACCAATACACCGCCATAGCCTAGCAGTAGAATAAAAGAAGAAATAACTTGAATTTATTAGGTTTGTTTATGAAATATTTAAGATTTTGTTTTTATATTATATAGAGGCACCAACCAATAGCTTATTATATTGTGAAAATGGGTCAACCGTTTTCTAGTTTATCTCAAATCTCATGAAAATGTCTTATATAAACTTGTTTTGTTTTTTGTTTATAAAATGTATTATAAGCTTTTTTTGTCTTTTTTTTTAAAATTTGTTTAGTTTTTTGTTTTTATTAAAAGCTTACCACTTGTCAAGCAGCTTGCTTGCACTTGTCAAACTTCCACTTACTTTCTCATATTCTTTGTAAATCGTAAGAAATTATTTATTTTAGTTCTTATGATTGTTAATTGTTAATTGAGTATTATTTTTGTTGCATTTAATTTTAGAGATGAGGATTTTTTTTGGTTGATAGAGCAAGTATTGAAAATGTGAATATTGTACAACTGAAAATCGAATTAGAATTACCGTCTAATGTGGTTAATGAGTTTAATCCAAATGAGATTGTGTGTGATCCAGGTCGTAGGAAACAAATTAGTAAGTACGTTACAAATATTCAAGATCAAGTGGGGAGGGCATATATATTGAAGAGTCCAACGCAACTAGATTTTCCAAGTTTTTCTCGTACTCCATTCGGAAGTGTTAAAAGAGAATTTAGTAAATCATGGTATAAGAATTATACATGGTTAGAATATAGTGAAACCAAGGATGCAACTTATTGTTTTTATTTTTTTCTCTGTAAGCAACCCAGAAGGGTCGAGCAGTTTGGTTTTGAAGTCTTCACTAAAAGTGGATATAGAGATTGGAAGCATGCATCTAAAAGCTTGAAAGGTCACATTGATAGTCAAAATAGTTTACACTACGATGATTATAATAATCAAAGACAAAGTGTGACAAGTAAGTTTTCTTAATTAGCCAAGGAATTAGAAGAATTGTATAAGATTCGCTTGACTTGTTCTGTAGATTGTTCAAGATATCTCATGGCACAAGACATGGCTTTTCGTAGCCATTATGAATCCTCTACTACTCTAAATAAGGAAAAGTTTAGAGAGATGGTAGATTGGGTAAAAATTTTGAATTAACAAGTGAGAGATGCTTTTGACCGTGGTGGAAAAATTGCTCAATGACTTCCTGTGATATTCAAAAGGAGCTTGCAATGTGTTGTGCACATGAAGTTACCAAGGTGATTATGGAAGAGCTTGGTGATAGACAATTCTCCGTGCTTATTGATGAGTCATGTGCTATATCTATCAAAGAGAAAATGGCAGTGATGTTGAGGTTAGTATTGTATTTTCCAATTTCCAATTTTCATTAACTATTATTCTCTATGCCGCCAAGTAAAATTGTTGAATTTGTTGTAGGTTTTTGAACGAAAAGGGGAGTGTTGTGGAACGATTTATTGCTCTACATTATTTCAAAAATACTACATGTGAGTCATTAAAGGATGCTCTTTATGGAATTCCCGATAAGTACACGTTATCTATTTCAAGGATACAAGGGCAAGAATATGACGGGGCTTCAAATATGAGAGGTAAATTGAATAGTTTGCAAACAAAGTGAAGGCTTAGAAAACACTTAGAAGGGGGTTTGAATAAGTTTTTCCCTTTTAAAATTTCTTTTACTTAACAACAATCTAAACACACAACGATTTTTATCCTAGTTTGTTTGAAACTCAAACTATAATCAAAAGATTACAAGTGCACAACCAACTGTTGTGACTAACAAACAGTGCACAAGCCAACTTCAAGTGACTAAAACCTCTAAGACTCTCTAGTCCTAGCCCTCTTGAGAAATCTGACTCAACTGGTCTCTCAAGGAACAATTCACAAATGAAGTTCTAACTTAAGTGTATAACTTGCTTCTAAAAGATTTATCACTAAAAGTGATTTTTTTACACAAGAATGTTTTAGCTCAAATTTGAAAATAAACTTAACACAATGATATTTTGATTTTGACAGCATAAGTTTGCTTTCAGGAAGTTGTTATTTTGCTTCTTTGAATGCTTCCTCTTTATATAGCTTCTAGAAATTTTTTTGTTGCACTGCTTTGCATGTCTTGGTTACTGGAAACATAATTAAGGTTTTTTATGAGCATGTGCTTTGTTTTCTCAATGTGCCTCGAAAGTTGACGCACTCAAGTGATTATGCCGTTTTAGAGTTAGTAGAGTAACGATACTGTAGCAGATTTTGTCTTAGAAGATGACGTATTGATACTTCATGATCTTCTGAAAGCCTTGTTCAAAGTATCTTCTAATCAGAGGTTTCCTTGGTGCTTCTATCAAAGTTTGCGTTAGCAAGCTTCCTTTATAAGTTGCTTTTCAACGTGCGTGTCCAGAAGTTCCATTTATCATTAGAACTTCTAACAATTCGGTTACTTAACATAGTTTGATATTTCTTTTATTCTAGAATACTTGAGACAAAACTTTATCTGAAATGGAAACAATACACATCATAGTATCATATTTATTATACAAAATTTATTTCACTTGTTATCATCAAAACTCTAAGATATGATTAGAACCAAACTATGTTCTAACAATCTCCCCATTTTTGATGATGACAAAAATATTATATTTTGATAAAACTTTTGTATATTTGAAAAACATATCTCCCCCTGAGATAGACAATCTACCCCTGAGATAAATAGTTAAGAAAAACTAAGTGTATCTTAGAACTTCCCTGAGATGTTCTTTCAAAGCTTCCAGATATGCTTCTTTCAGAGTTTCCTTTTCATTTCAGAGCCTTAGTCATTTCAGAGTTTGAGGCTTTAGAATTTGAGTTTGTCTTTGCAACGTCTTCTTTCAGATCTTGTATAATCTTGTATACTTCAGAAGCAAATACACTTGTATATTTGTTGTTAGAAATGTTTGACATTTTTGTCCTAGTAACATGTTATAATTAATCAGATCAAAATCTCAATTTTCTCCCCCTTTTTGTCATAATCAAAAATTCAGTGTAAAAACATTGTAAAGTAAAATACAGTACTGATAACATTAATTAGAAATCAAGGTTACAGAAGTTGGACAAAAAGAAAACACTTAAACAATGATGCACATAAGGTTTTAAAATAGAAGGACTAAGTAGGACGAGAAACTAGGGAAAGCAGAAGATTCTTGATTTAATTTGAAGATTCATCTTGCTTCTGCATCCAAGTCTTGATTTCTTTGTTCGTCTCATCTTGTTTGTCTAGACATTCACGGACATCTGTATTTTCCTTCTTTAACTCCTTCAGAGTTTCTAGTACCTCAGAAGTTGAAGCAGTATCTTCAGTAGAAACATCCCTTGATGTAGAACTAGCAGATCTGGGACTAAAGTTACTTGAGAAGAGTGTGTCTAGATCAACCATAAGTGTCAGCACCTTTTTACGTGTATCTCCGGGACAAAAAAGAGGTGGTTTATACAGAACTAATGTTGTAGAGTTTGGATCAGCAACTTCTGATTAAGAAGATTCATCATCAGAAATATCCATATGGTCAGCAGGTGGCTTCCATGGAGCATTATCAAGCTGTAGTAGTGGCTTCTCGTTCCAAATATTGTAAGCTTCTTGCTTCAGACCATTCAGACACTCAATAAATTTCTCATAAACATGAGACTAACACAACTCTTTGAGTTTTAGGGATTCAACATTGAATCTCCTTCTGAATGTTTTCCATAGATCAGCTAATGGGGCTCTGGTTGCTGGCGTAATCTTCCTTCAGCAGTTTTAGCCAACTCAACATTTCTGTTTTAAACTTCTGCAAAAGTATACTAACATCTATATGCACAGGTTTGGGAACAACTTTCTTTATGGTTAGGGAGTTGAGATCAACTATGATTTTGAGAAATTCTGGGGAGTCAAGATTTTTGTGGATAGGGAAGTTTTGGAGTGGAGACTGGTGGTAAGTTTTGTGTGACAGGTGTAGGTTCAGAGGTTGGATTGATAGAAGTTTCTGCGAAGTTAGGATGTGGAAGTGTTGTGGTGATGGTGGTTTGTTCTGGTGAGGGAGTTGGTGGAAGTTCTGTAGGAATTGTAGTTTGTTCAGAGAATGATGTATCTTCCAGATTGCTGAGAAGTAGGTTGAACAGTGGTTTCTGGGTTGGTAGAAACAGAAATTTTTGGGTTATTCGTTTATGGGTTGTTAGGAATGGTGGATTCTGAGCGAGAAGATGAATCCATGTTTTAATTTCTAGGTTTAGGGTTTTGGAAAAGAGAGAAAAAGAGGCAAAAATGCATAAGCTTGCAATTGAGAGAGAAAAGAGAGAAGTATTTGGAAAGAGTATTTATAAGAAAGAAAAATGCATGCATATGAGAAGTTTTAAAACTGATAAAAAAATAAATCAAAACAAATTAATCATCATACGCATTAAATGGCATCTGACATTTAGAGGGATTTCTTGAGATTTGAAGGGATTTCAACAGTTACCTAGGAACTTTATGTCAATAGCTAGCACGCGTGTGTGTAACCTATCAGAAGTGTTGAACACGTGTTCAACTTCTAGGTTAAAGGCGTTACAGCTATTTGATATAGAGAACTTCTGAACCATTCTTGTAATGAAACGTTGGAAAATATTTCAGAACTTCAATGCATGGCTTCTAATTGAACTTCTCTTCTAAGTTCTGAAGAGAGGTTAATTAGAACGTTCATTAAAAAAAATAGAACTTCTAACTATATTGAAAATAAACACAAATTTCATTCAGGGCAAACTTACATACTTATATTTTTCAAAATATATTTAAATCTATCTTCAGAAAGATGTTTAGTGAAAATATCAACCCATTGATGGTCTGTATCTACAAAGTTTAAACTCAAAATTATTTTCTGAATATAGTCCCTTATGAAAAGATGTTTTATTTCAATATGTTTTGCCTTAGAATGTAAAATTGGATTCTTAGAGAGGCAAATGGCAGAAGTGTTACCACAGAAGATAGAAATCATACACTCATACAGATGATAGTCTTCTATTTGACTCTTCATCCAGAGCATCTGATTGCTACAACCAGCAACAGCTACATATTCTACTTCAGTGGCTGAAAGTGCAATTGTGGCTTGCTTCTTGTTGTACCATGAGATCAGATTTTCACCAAGAAATTGACAACTTTCAGAGGTGCTTTTTCGTTCTACTCTGTCTCCAACAAAGTTAGCGTCACAATAACCTACTCATTGAAAGTCTTTGGATGTTATGTAACATAGTCCAACATTAGTAGTACCTTTCAGATACATTAGAATTCGCTTAACAGTAGTTAAGTGAGATTCTCTAGGATTTGACTAAAATCTTGCACATAAACAAACGCTAAATAGAATATATGGCCTAGATGCAGTTAGATAAAAGAGGGATCCAATCACACCTCTGTAGAGTTTCTGATCTACCTTCTTACTTACCTCATCTTTTCCCAAAATGTAGGTAGGATACATTGGGGTCTTTGCTTCCTTACTTTCTGATAATTGGAATTTCTTCAAAAGTTCTTAACATACTTAGTTTGATGTATGTATGTACCTTTTGAACATTTATTGATTTGAATTCCCGAAAAGACTTTTAGTTCTCCCATCATACTTATCTCAAATTCTGCCTGCATAGACTTAGCAAATTCTCTTCCAAGAGAGATATTAGAAGTTCCAAAAATAATATCATCTTCGTAAATTTGACAGATCAGAATATCATTTTTAAATATCTTCCTAAATAAAGTTGTGTCCACTTTTCCTCTGGTAAAATTATTTTCTAATAGAAAATTGCTTAAACGCTCATACCAAGCTCTGGGAGCTTATTTTAATACATACAAAGATTTTTTGAGTTTAAAAACATGTTCTGGAAATTTTGAATCTTCAAATCCAGGAGGTTGACAAACATAAACTTCTTATTCTATATAGCCATTTAAAAATGCACTCTTAACATTCATTTGATATAAAGTAATATTATTTTGAACAGCAAAAGAAATTAATAGTCTAATAGATTCTAACTTGGCGACTGGATCAAAGGTTTCATTATAATCAATACCTTCTTGTTGATTGTACCCTTGTGCAACCAATCGTTCCTTGTTTCTGACAACTTCTCCTTGCTCATTTAACTTATTTTTGAATACCCACTTTGTTCCAATAATGTTAAATCCTTTAGGCTTAGGAACTACACCCCACCCATTATTTCTTGTGAATTGATTCAATTCTTCTTGCATGGAAATAATCCAATCATTTTCTTGAAGAGCTTCATATATTGAGGTGGGTTTAACTAAAGAATCCAGACCAAACAATGATTCTAAATTGTTTCTTAGAGAAGATCTTGTTCTGATAGAATCATCTTTCTTTCCAATGACAACATCTTCTAAATGTGATGATGTGATTCTTGGAAATCTTTTCTGTGAGGGTTCTTCATAAATTATTAAGTTGTCCAGAACATCTTCAACAACAGGAACTTCTGAGTTGTCTTTTTCTTCTGTTCCTTCAGAGTTTGTTAGATGAACTTTTGTACCTGCAAAATTCTCAATTTGCTTTGGCTTTTGTTGGCCAAGCTTATCATCAAATCTTACTTTGATTGATTCTTCAACAATCAGAGTTTCTGTATTGTACACTCTATAGCCTTTTGAGCATTCAGAGTATCCAAGCAGAATACACTTTTGTGCTTTAGAATCAAACTTGTTCAGATGTTCTTTAGTGTTTAGAATATAGCAAGTGCATCCAAATGGATGAAAATATGAAATGTTGGGATTTCTATTCTTCCACAATTCATAGGGAGTATTTTCAAGAATAGGTCTTATAGAAACTCTATTTTTAATATAACATGTTGTGTTCACTACTTCTGCCCAGAAGTTTTTAGCCATATTGGTTTTATTGATCATAGTTCTGGCCATTTCTTGCAATGTTCTATTCTTTTGTTCTACAACTCCATTTTGTTGGGGAGTTCTAGGACAAGAGAAATCATGAGAAATGCCATGTTATTTAAAATATTTTTCAACAATTTGGTTTTCAAATTCTCCACCATGATCACATCTAACCTTTATGATTCTAAACTCCTTTTCATTCTGAACTTGGTTACAGAAATCAAAGAACATAGAATGTGACTCATCCTTGTGTTTTAAGAACTTTACCCATGTCCATCTGCTGAAGTCATCTACAATGACCAATCCATACTTCTTGCCTCTAATGGATGCAATTTTCAATGGTCCAAACAGATTAATATGCAGAAGTTCTAATGGCCTAGAGGAAGAAACAACATTTTTTGATTTGAAAGAGGGTTTTGAAAATTTTACCTTATGACATGCTTCACACAGAACTTCTGAGTTGAACTTCAAATTAGGAAGTCCTCTGACCAGATTGAGTTTTTTAATTTGCGAAATTTTTCTCATGCTAACATGTCCCAATCTTCTGTGCCAGACCCATTGTTCATCGTTAACTGACAAAAGGATTTTTACGTTTTGAGATTTAAGATCTGAAAGATCAATTTTGTATATGTTGTTCTTTCTCTTTCCAAAAAAGAGGATTGAGCCATATTTTTGACTTACAGCTCTACATGACTTTTGATTAAAGATAATGTCATAAACATTGTCACTTAGTTGACTTATGGACAATCAATTATGCGCTAATCCTTCTACTAACAGAACATTAGAAATAGAAGGGAGGTTATTGTTTCCAATGGTTCCTGAACCAATGATTCTTCCTTTTTGGTTACCTCCAAACTTTACTTCACCTCCAAATTTAAGTTTGAGGGTTTGGAACATAGACCTTATTCGCGTCATATGTTGTGAGCATCCAGAGTCCAGGTACCATGATTGGTGTTTCAACTTCACTATTAAGGACGTCTGCAACATAAATTGTTTTCTCCTTAAGTACCCATATCTTTTTGGGTCCTTTCTGGTTAGAGTTTCTAAGGTTCTTTTTGAACCTTGGTTTAACATGAAAACTTTCAGAATAAGATGTGTATTTTATATCATGTGTGTGACCATAACTAAATTTTTTGTGCAGTGATTTATATGTGATAGTATTTTCATCAACAAGTTTAGGTGGATATATTTCTTTCCCTTTGGGAGTTTCATATCCAATACCTCTTATGTTGTTTCCACTAACACCATAGATCATTGAAGCCATTTTGCTTCTATCTATGCTTTTAGTGAGAAATTTCTGAAAGTTATAGTCATATTCTTTAAGAATATCTTTTGAACTTGAAGCAATATCTGAACTAGAGATTTTTTGAACTTTTTGGAAATCATTTTTGAGTTTAATGCTATTCTCTTTCAGTTTAGCATTTTCTGCTTTAAGTTGCTCAATTTCAAATACAAGACTCTTTTTAGGTTTCTTGTATTTGATCTTGAGTTGACTATGTTTTTTTAGAAGTTATGATAAACTATCTACCAATTCTGCTCGAGTAAATTCTAAAAATACCTCTTCAGGTTCTGACTCAGAGTATGAGTCATCTGCTGTTGTGGCCATAAAATCTAGGTTGGCATGCTCATCTTCTGAGTCAGATTCAGGTTTAGAAGATTCTGAGTCGTCCCAGGTGGCCATCATTCCTTTCTTCTTTTCAAACCTTTTCTTTGGATTTTCTCTCCGTAGCTTGGGACAATCACTTCTGAAATGTCCTAGTTCTTTGCATTCATAACAGATGACGTTTCTTTTACTAAAATTCTTGTGTCTAGAAGATTCTCCTCTATCATATGATCTTCTGTGATTTCTGAATTTCTTTTTCCTGTGCTTCCACATTTGATTTATCCTTCTGGAAAGCATAGAAAGCTCATCTTACTCTAACTTTGAATCTTCAGAACTTCCTTCTTCAGCCTGAAAAGCATTAATATCAACTTCTTTAGTAGATTTCAAAGCAACAGACTTACCTTTCTTCTAGGGCTCATATTCATCAAGCTCTATTTTATGACTTCTCAGTGCGCTGATAAGTTCTTCTAAGGATATAACGTTTAGACCTTTTGAGACTTTGAAAGCAGTGACCATTGGCGCCCATCTTCTGGGTAAGCTTTTGATGATTTTCTTTACATGATCTGCCTTGGTGTATCCTTTGTCTGGAACTCTTAGGCCAGCAGTTAAAGTTTGAAAGCTTGAGAACATTGCCTCAATGGACTCATTTTTATCCATTTTGAATGCCTTATACTTCTGGATGAGAGCCAGAGCTTTAGTTTCTTTGACTTCAGCATTTCCTTTATGTGACATTTTGAGTGACTCAAAAATATCATGTGTTGTGTATCTGTTGGTAATATTTTCGTACTCCAATTTTGAAATGGCATTCAGTAGAATATTTCTTGATTCATGATGATTCTTAAAATCATTTTTATATGTTGTATCCATTTATTTTCTATCTATCTTGTTTTCGTCCTTGTCTACAGGGTGTTTGTAGCCATCCAAGACCATATCCCAAAGATCAGGGTCATAGCCTAGAATAAAACTTTCTAATCTATCATTTCAGTACTCAAAATCTTCTCCATCAAACATTGGAGGTTAAGTGTTGTTGTTGTTGTGATATGTTGCCATAGTGTTTTCCTTATGGATCTTTTTCTGACACGGTTAAGTGTTTGCACCCAGAACCAAAAGCTCTGATGCCAATTGAAGGCTTTAAAAACACTTAGAAGAGGGGGTTGAATAAGTTTTTCCCTTTTAAAATTTCTTTTACTTAACAACAATCTAAACACACAACGATTTTTATCCTGGTTCGTTTGAAACTCAAACTACTCCAGTCCACCCATCAAGGTGATTTCGCCTCTCTCAACGAGGACTTAATCCACTATACTCAAAAGATTACAAGTGCACAACCAACTGTTGTGACTAACAAACGATGCACAAGCCAACTGCAAGTGACTAACACCTCTAAGACTCTCTAGTCCTAGCCCTCTTGAGAAATCTGACCTAACTGGTCTCTCAAGGAACAATTCACAAATGAACTTCTAACTTAAGTGTATAACTTGCTTCTAAAAACTTTATCACTAAAAGTGATTTTTTTACACAAGAATGTTTTAGCTCAAATTTGAAAATAAACTTAACACAATGATATTTTAATTTTGACAACGTAAGTTTGCTTTCAGGAAGTTGTTATTTTGCTTCTTTGAATGCTTCCTCTTTATATAGCTTCTAGGAATTTTTCCGTTGCACTGCTTTGCGTTTCTTGGTTAGTGGAAACATAATTAAGGTTGTTTAGTTACATGTGCTTTGTTTTCTCAATGTGTCTTGAAAGTTGATCCACTCAAGTGATTAAGCCGTTTTAGACTTAGCAGAGTAATGATACTGTAGCAGACTTTGTCTAAGAAGATGACGTACTGATACTTCATGATCTTCTGCAAGCCTTGTTCAAAGTATCTTCTAATCAAAGGTTTCCTTGGTGCTTCTATCAGAGGTTGTGTTAGCAAGCTTCCTTCAGAAGTTGCTTTTCAGCGTGCGTGTCCAGAAGGTCCATTTATCATTAGAACTTATAACAACTTGGTTACTCAGCCTAGTTTGATTCTTTTATTCTAGAATACTTGAGTCAACTTCATCTCAATCTTCCTTGCATCTTTAAAAACCATTTGGAACCAAGTCCTGACGTTACAAGTTGTTATTAAGCATTTTCAAATAGTTGTAATTGGTTATTATCTTCTACTTATAATCAGTTACAACATTATAGTAATCAGTTACCGTTAATGAACTTGTTTTTGCTAAGAGATCGCAAAACAGAGAGACCCAGATGTCCCAGGCATCAGTGCCATAAACTGGAAATGAGAGTTAAAAAAGTGGATGGATGGGAGACTGGCTAACTTTTAGTAATGGGATAAAGATCCATAATACTATCATAACTCATTAGTGGCATCCCCCGTCTGAAAATCATTCACAGAGAATCTAAAAAGGACAAAAGCAATAGAAAAATTATTGTTAGAAGTGAGGCGTAGCGCTAAAATTATAATTTTAATAATTTGAGAGGCATGTAGGACATTATATAGTTTTAAGGGTTCTGTAGGTTTAGAAAGGGTTTATTTTCTATAATCACGAATTGGAATTTGTTGTCCACTGCCAAAAATAATATTTTGATTCTAATTTTTTCTATTAGAATAAGACAAGAGATTACCTTGTGATTATGTCATATAAGAGGTTGCTCTAGTATCCATATACCACTGACCATAGGGGATTGAAGGACATGGTATGCATGGCAGCTTCAATGTCCGAGGAAGTGGGCCCAATATCCCTAGTTACTTTTGAGGACTACTCGAGCGAGCTCATTGAGAAAACGAGTATGTGCAAGGAGGGAGTTCCCATGGGGGGTGGTATACATCCCCAATGATATAGCTTCCAAGGAACGGGATGAGGCTTCTAAGGTGTGGCTTTAGCTTGATGGTATGGTTTAAAGGTGCAACAAACATAATAAGTGGAGGGGTTTAAATTAGGTTTCACCAAATATAATATTTTTGTAAATCAAAACACTAAGATAACAAGTGAATAAAAATAGATGAACACAATTATTTTTGTCCTGGTTTACTGTTAACTAAGTTACTTCAGTCCATCCCGCAATGTGATTTTCCTTTTACACAAGAACTTAATCCACTATAATCAACCAAATTACATATAACCATAATATGTTTGATCAACCCTATTGGATCCCTCAATAAGTTTGTTGATCCTTATTGGAAACCACTATGACAGCAACCCGAGTCTTCTTGAGTTTACATACTTTCACTCGGCCACTCAAGGAATAATCAACTCAATAGTTGAGTATAATTGTTTGTGTTTACAATATTCTACTATAAATTAGATTACACAATGTTTAAGTACATCATCACAAAAGTGTTGATAGAAAGGTACGAGCAACAACTCCTTGCTTATTTAAAAAACTATACAAAATATTACTATACAGAGTTTTTTTGCAGCGATTTAGTATAGATTTGTTGAACTAATTCGTTAATTTCAAATTCTTCCAAGTACTTCTTATATAGATGAAAAAAAGAGATTTATTGGAGGGTAGAATAGGAAATACAAATATAGTTGTATTGTTCCCAACAGTCATGGTGAGACTGGTAGACAAAGACAATAATACAAAAAGGTTTGTCCTTGCGCCACTCTATAGAGTAGAGGTCATTGTGTACTTTTGTACTTTTCTACTCACCATCGCACCCAATCCCTTAGACTTGATCTTTGTCCTTCAAGTCTTCATAGGCTTCTAATATATTTGTTGATGAACCATATTGTAGAAGGATTCGAACTAGTATCTTCCAAAACCTAAGTCTTTAAAACCTTAACAAAGGGATTTTTCAAAGAGCTCTTGACTCCACAATCTTCAGCATTTGGTCATCACAAGAATGTCTGCATATCTTCAAAACTTCATTCAATAGAACCTTTGTCTTCAACATCTTCAGAACTTGGAATAACAAAATTAAATATTTAGAAGGCCTCCAAAGTTTCCTTGAGTAAGTTCTTTTACTAATGTTCTTAGAATCGTTTCATAAGACGCATTCCTTAATCTTAACTTAAATTTGTAACACACCAAAGGTATTCTTCTAGAGTGTTGAATTCATAACCTGATGGAGGTATAACATATGCCGTAAGCTCACGCCATCACTGAGCATACTCTTTGAATGATTCCTTATATTTTTGAACCATTTCCCTTAGCTGATCACAGTCGGGTGAGTATAAAAATGCAAGAATGTGTGGGTCACGATGCATGACATGAAATGTGTATGATTCACTTTATTTATCATTGTTATTATTATTGTTCAAGGAACTTAATAACGACATTTAATTCGCACAATATCAAAGCATGACACATTTGAAATACTAAATAAACTCATTTCATTAATAAAATATTTGAGGATTACAACTCTTCAATACAAGTTTCAATGAACCCAAGTACAATAGGGATAATATAGAAACTAAGAGTCCCAAGGAACCAAATCCGCAGAAGATCCTTCCTCAGATGACCTCTTCCTCTTGAGCTTCCTGATCTCTTCCTTTAGTTGTTCGTTCTCCACTACATACCTGTCGACATAACCTTTCCAATCACCGGACTCGGGAGGAGTGTGATAATGAATCGGGGTGCTAAGAACTGGGTGAACACGGGAAGAAAGTAAATCCTCCTACTTCTCCATCATCTCTACAACATAACTCTCAAGAATCTAAATCAAATCATCATTTTCCTTCAACTCTGTTGCATGAGACATCTTCAAAGTATGACACTTGTTCTTCCAATCTTCCTTCTCATATTGCATCCTAACCAAAGCAAGGTGAAGATCCTCTATGTCATCTGATCTATGAGTAGTAGCCAAGAACAAATTAGTAAGAGGTTCCTCTCGAGAATACGGGATCTTCAATTCAATAGCTCTTGCTTGAACCCATAAAAGATAAGGCTCCAAAGAAACAGCTCCTCTCTGCCCTAGATTCTATTTTTCTTTCCTATGAATATGACACCAAGCTTTTTCTATATCCTTCCTAGCTGAAATATGGTCTTCACCCTCTTTTAGAAAGAAGCCACTCACATGAAGGCTTATCCCTTATCGGATAACCAAACTGACGACGCGCAAGAATAGGGTTGTAGCTGATACATCCCTTTGTACCAAGAAGAGACACATTGGGAAAGCTACCACAACTATCGATAATCTCTTCATCATAATAAACATGACGATTACCACACAATATTGGAATGAGCGAGAGCCATAATCTTTGGTGCCCAACGAGGTTCCTTCCTAAGACTCCAAAAAGCATCAGTTGTAGGTAAGTGAGAAACAAACCAACAAAATAGCAATGGTGCACAACAGATAATCTCTCATTCTCGGCGGAAGTTTCGAAGATGAACAGAATAATAAATCTCAGCAAGAAGTGTGGGAACTGGATTCCTAATCATGAAGATCCTGATAGCATTGACGTCAACAAAGTTGTTAACATTGGGAAATAAGAATAAACCATAGGCAAGCAATGGAAAGATAGCTTCAAAATCTTTCATACTCTTCATATCAGCAAAATAACGAGGCTTCTTCAAAAGAAATGCAGCCGGTAATCCTCTGATACACCCCTTGGTAGTCATATTGTCTTCAATATCATACCTCTTCATATGGGTAATAGCAGCAATCTCATGATACTTAGGCTCCTCCTCAAACCAGTAAAAGGAACAACATTAGTAATAGTTCAACCGAACAGATAAGAGTACTCTTCCAAGGTATGAACTAATTGATAGTTAGGAAAAATGAAGCAATGGTACAACGGATCATAAAACTGAATCAAGGTGAAAAGAAGACCCTCCTTCATCTTTGTCTTCATCAAAGATAAAATAGTCTCATACTTCTTCTGGAAATCCTCTGGACTCTCAATCTCATCAATCAAGCTCATCAATCCCTCAATCTTAGGTTCCTTGAAACTGCATTTCCAAGTCCTCCTTTGTCCATAATCCATGGTCAAAGTATACCTGAGATATTTGCAAAAGTCAGTCTTAAGTTCCTTGAACAGCTGTCTGAAAAAATGCGTATGAGTTCATGAATGCATGATGCAATAATCACACACAAAGATCACAAACATGAGGGTCCATAGGTTCGACGTTACGAGCATGAAGTCAAAAGGTACTATCCACAAGATATTCTAAGCTTTGTCACATGTAGATTAAGGTTCTAAAATGAATCCTCATAGTTTTAATTCCTCCATCCAATACTACAACCTTCCCGATGTACTCGGTAATTAGCAATACCGTCAAGTGAAACTCGTCTTAGTGCAGCATCGCGTAGGAACTACTTCTAGATAACTCCGTAATAGTCCCTGCACTACCCCTAAAAAGGAAAAGATGGGTTAAGGGTTCTACGGCTGCTCAGCTTCATGGACTCTCAGGTCAAAAGCAGTGATGTCCTCCCGATTGCTCGGTTAAATAAAATACTACAGTCAAGGAGGTCTCCACTGAGTGGGGATCTCATGTCTCCTTCTTCAGGATTACTCCCTAAAAGTTAACATTGCTATATTGCCCGTCCTATCTTAAGTTTTCCCGAGTCCGGGTATAGGACTCAAAAGAAGATCACCAAGCACCCCTGAAAACCAGAAAAACATCCAGACAAACAAGTACACAATATATACAAAAATATAACACATATATAAAAATAATCAAAAATAGGGTTAATCCACTTAGAGATGGTCCAACAATAGGTCAAACATCCCCAGAAGAGTTGCCACTTTTATTTAGTGGCAAAAACTGCGAGTATAAGCCATTGAATTGACTTAACTCAAAAAGTAACAAAAGAGTCGTCACCGCACTTTAATTTTATCCAAAGGGCTAGGAAAAAGAGCGAATAAAATCCTAACAAAAAATAGATCAAAGATCTGGGGAAGGTGTTAGGCACTCAAAGCATCTACGGTACTCTGTAGGGACCTTTTTGAAAATTTGTATTTGTGTGCTAAAAAAGAGTATATGTACAAAATGGATGGTCGGGGGAGAAAATAAGTATTTTTTATAATTTTTGGTTTGATATAACTTCCAATGAGTTCCAGGCCTACAAACCAACAATGTGCAATGTTGAAATCAAAACCTAGTAGTTCATATAAAAAATACTAAAGTTGTTTGTTGGTTGATTTTAAGAAAATGTTTGTTAGAAAAGCTACAAAGAGCTCAAAAAGTTTGAATGAAGTTAGGTGTTATTTAGTCTTATGAAAAGAAAAGTCAAAGTATTATTAAATGAATTGAAAGTTTATTAAGAAAAGAAGTTTGAAATTCCTTGGACCTAAGTACATGTTTTTTATGAAAGCGATTCGAGTTTTGAAAACAATAATCCTTTGAAAAAGAGGGAAGATTTTGAAAATTAATGAATGGGGAGGAGATGAAGAGGCTAACCTGAGTGCATAAAGTAAAATGTAAGGGTAAAGAAAGATCTAACAGGGTGAGAAAGCTAGTACTTGACATCAAGAGTGTTAGAACATGGTTTGGTTCTACAGAGGTTTTGATGATAATAAGTATTGTTGATGACGTTTATGTTCTGACCCTGTTGAATAAATATTTTGTATGAAATATTGTTGTCTCCTAATTTTTAATAAAGTATGAAGATGATGTTCTGATTCTGAATGGAAAAGAAGAACTAGTTACAAGTTTGAAGACATAAGAAGTTCTGATAGTTTGTAAAATAAATTCTAAGCAGTCTTCAAGACTATCACGCTCATTAGAAGAAGTTTTGTTATGATCAAAAGACAAACTTCTGAAAGCACCATGCTGCACTACAATCTCTTATTCATATATGTTGGCTGCTTATCTCTGATTCTGATGCGTTACAAATCTCAAATGGAAATACTCAAAGTAACGACTATTTTTAGACAGGATCTATATTTAAGGAAAGGAGCACTTAATGCATTTATCAACATTCCTTTTGCAAATTCAGATGACTTCCAACGGTTCAAATGCAACGCCTATATAAACAAGTATCATCTTCAAGCTTCGTGGCCAAATCTTTCTCACGCAAAAACAACGCACAAGCTTTCATCTTAAAATTACTTAAAGTTTTTTTTTATATTTTCATTGAGTCTAAATAGTGTATACATCACAGTTGTGATATAGCTTATAAGAAGCACTATGACAACAACTGGTTCTAGGTGTGTCAAGACCTGATATTCTATACAGTGTTTGTGTCTGTGCTAGATTCCAATCAGATCATAGAGAAACTCACTTAACTGCTGTTAAGAGAATTCTCAAGTATTTGAAAGGTACTACTAATCTTGAACTGTGTTACATAAAATCCAGAGAATACAAACCTGTAGGATACTGTCACGCTGAGTTTGCTAGAGACAAAATAGAAAGAAAAAGAACTTCTGGAAGCTGCCAGTTTCTAGGAGAAAATCTGATATCTTTGTCCAACAAAAGACAATCCACTATTGCACTATCAACTATAGAAGCAGAATATATAGTTGCAGCTGGATGCAGCAATCAGATGCTCTGGATGAAAAGTCATCTTGAAGACTTTCAAATATTCGAGAGTAACATTCCTATCCTCTGTGACAATACTTCTGCTATTTTTTTTAATAAAAAAAAATCCTATTTTGCATTCTAGAGCTAAGCACATAGAAATTAAACATCATTTCATTAGGGACTATATTCAGAAGGGGATACTTTCTTTAAAATTTATTGACACGGACCATCAATGGGCTGATGATTTTACAAAAGCCGTTGCTGAAGATAGGTTTAATTTCATTCTAAAACATCTTAGTATGGAATTATGTCCAAAATGAAAAGTTTAAATCTATACGTTTAACTCTTAGAACTTTATTGTTTGGTGAACTTATGATCAATTATCCTTCAGAAAGTGAGGAGGGTAACTGAATTAGAATCTATTAGAAGATTTGAAAAAATGAATCAGCTCAAGATAGAAGCATGCAGTTCACCAGAACAACACCTGTCAATCTTAATCATTAAGTCATTCTCAGAAAACGAACACGTGTTCAAATTCTGATAGAAGTGAAAACGCTTGAGTTGATGCATTGAGACGCTGGTCACATCGGTAACTGTTCATAAAATCCTCACGCTATCTCCTTTGTCACCAATCATTATTATTTTCTGCATTTAAATCTCTTAACTTCTTATTTTCAAGAATTTTTTTTCCTATAAATAACCCTTTATTTACAGTTTTCAAATTCACAATTTACTCTCTTCCTCTTTTAGTGCAAAATCTTCTTTTTCAAAAAGCTCTCTTCTTTCCTTCCATTTCAAATCCTTGTCAGTGAACATCGCATCCCCATCTCAACAACAACAACAACAACCTCAACCCATCAACAATGAAGAAATGTTTCTTGATCCCCTCAGAACGTTGAACACTCCGTTTGAAAATCTTGAGGTTCTCTGTGAATTCCTTGTTGATTTTGAAAGCATGAGAGAAAATGGGAATGATCTCCTTGAAGAAGTGTTGTTTCAAGGATGGTCTTAGTATTTTGATCGTTTGATTGGTCAAACTTTTCCAACATTGGTAAAAGAATTCTAGATTCATGCATCAGCTGCTCAGAATCAAGTCACGTCATATGTGCTAGGGAAGAAAATCATCATTACTGAAGACCTAATTGGAAAGCTTATTGGTCATAATGGCAACAAAATCAAATGTACTGAAATGGTTGAAAAAGCTGGCTCTAACCTAGCTGCTGTTTCCAAAAAGAATTTCATCTATGGAAACCCTTCTAATAAAATCAAAGATCTGAAGGATCATTTCAGAATTTGGGCCAACATAATTCTAAGGTGTATCAACCACAGGAAACCTTCAACTTCTACTGACTACATTAACATCAACCAACTATATCTTCTTTACTTCATCGCCACAAAACAAAAAATTCATCTACCTCACAGTCTGTTCAATCAACTGAAGACCAACGTTAAAGAAACCAGAGAAGGAGAACCAACCAAAAGAGACTGGATTCCTTTGGGAAGGCTCATCTCAGACATTCTGAGATAAAACAAGTTGATCAACCATCTGAGTGACGCTAAGCTTGTAGATGATTTGAATCCTATTGTTGGGAAAACTCTGAATGCCAAAAATCTGAAGAATATGAAAATCATTCCCTCTCTCAAGAAGAAACCCACATCTATGGTGAATGAAAACATCTCCATCAGAAGAATTCCCTTGGATGACTTTCCTCTGTTCTTAGATATTGATGCTTCAAGACCTGATATCATCTGCCACTATATGCAAGTTTGCAAAGAAAGTGGTACTAATCCAAATCTCAACATCTCAGATATTCATCAACAAGCTCCTAATGTTGCTCTTGGAAAATCTAAGAAGCAAAAAGCAGATGATGAAGGAACTTCGCAGAAGCAACCCAAAGTTGCCAAAAAGAAAGGTAACTCCCTGTTTGTTTCAGTTATTGAACCAGTATTGATATCAACATCTATTTCCACTCCATCTTCTCCTTCCAAAAATACCATACCAGAAAATTCACCTCAAACCCTTGATGATTTTGACATTGAAATTTATACCTTTATTCCTACAACTGAATCTATAACTACTCCCCAACCAGAACTTGCAAAAGTATTGTTTGATATTGAAACTCAAACATAAATTGCCATCTCTACTACTCCATTGTCTCCTTTTGCTCCCCAACCTGATAATCCAAAAGAAACTTCTAAGCCACAACCAGAAGATACCATCACTACTACATCATTAGCAATTGCTGCTCCCCAACCACAAAATCCAAATGAATCCTATAACTTCTCACCCAAAAAAATTCCACTATTCCTGGCATCACCTTCCCTCTCAACTTTTCTCAATCAGATCCCAGGACCTTCACCGTTCCATCTTCCACACATCTTACAATTCTAGATATGCCATCTCCATATGAATCCACACCACCAAATTCTCCAAACTCTCCAATCGTCCTCTCTGATTTACCATCTCCTATGAAATCTCTAGATGTTCCCTGCAAAACCATAATTGATCTTGATACATGGAACTATCTTATGACCGCACCAAACAAAGTAGCAGTTCCCAAACCAAAACCCAACCCCTCTCAAGAAGATGTTGGTGATTCTTTATTGGTTTTTGGAACAAAAATCCAAGCCTGGGTTAACTCTCTGAAGCAGGCTTCTTTGGATAATTTGAACCCAGCAACGTCTGACTACCTCTGAACTCAGTTCAGAAAATGGTTTATGTTTGAATCAAAGAGGCAGAAGGAGCTTTGCTATGGTCTGTCTCAGCAGAAGTTTGGTGAATGGCTGAAGATGTTTGAAGAACATGTTGCTCGGTTTAAGGATTTCCATAATATGATCCTAACAAATTCTCCATGGGAATCCATAGCAACAGAATCATCTCTCCAGAAGTAGGAGTTTCAACCTCTGGTTATTTTTCAAGACAAAGGATAATCTATTGCGGAACCCTCTGAAGCTCCCGCTACTAAGTCTCTTGCAACTGCTGAAAATGATACTTCTCCACCATCTCTTGTTATTCAAACTCTGGATACTTTAAAGAAGGAAAATGAGGAGGTCAGAAAAAGATTGGACAAGCAAGATGAAACAAACCAATAACTCAAGGAGATGATGGGAAAACAATAAGCTTCAACATCTGAGATCAAAGGGATCTTGGAAACATTGTTCACAAGAATTGCTCCACCTTCTTAAAACTTTGTTTTCTCAATTCTTTTTCTTTTCCATGTTTCCTTTTCTCTCCGTTTTATTTTTCTACAACTTTGTTTCTGTACTTTGTTTTACCCCATTAATATAATTAGCTTCTTCTATTTTTACTTTTTCCAACTAGATTTACTTTTTGATTAATGACAAAAAGGGGGAGAATGTAAGATATTTTTAACATCATAGTTGTTGTTAGACTAAGTCTCAAATATTCTGTATCACCCTTGATTCTACTTTTTCTAAGTTTAAAACGGGGAACATCTATGCTGGAAAGCAACTTATACTACTTGGAACTATGAAAACTTGCAACATACTCTGGACGAACATTCTTAGGGAAGTATAATGTTTTAAAGTTTTTATGAATATTAAACTCAGGGGGAGACCTATGTTAGTCAAAATATTTATGATTTGTCATCATCAAAAAGGGGGAGATTGTTAGAACATGGTTTGGTTCTACACTGTAATACGGTGGGAGAACTAACTTGTTTGTTTTGCGGTTATCGCAAATGTTGCGGATATCAAGAGTCGCCACCAACTTTTCTTTTATCCAATTAAGGGAAGGTGAAAAGAACAGGAAAAAACCTTCGTTAGATTCTGAGTACGGGAGGCAGTTATGAAAAGGGAAGGTATTAGCACCCTTTCCATCCGTAGTTATCTACGGGCTCTTAATTGCTTAGCTCACTTTATAAATTGTTTTTTGTGTGTGTGTTTGAAAATGTTTTTGAAAAGGACATTTCAATATGACTTTGTAATGATTCACGTTGGAATGTATACGAAGTGTTTGGAAATGTTTTGTTTTGGAAAGGACTTTGTAATGATTCACGCTGGAATGTATACAAAGTGTTTTGAAAAGATTTTGAAAAAAACAGTGTGAGGTGTAAAGAGCATTTTGATTGAGCAAGCAAAAGAGACTTATTACCTACCCAGAACGGTCGTTTCCGTGTTATTTTTCTTTCTTTTAGAATAAGGCTATCCATACCATTAGTTAGTAGGTAACCCTATTCGTTGGATGTAGATGGGACATTCGAAGGGACATCAGATGGTCATAAAAGGCAACTTGTAAGGATATCTTAACATATTCGTAGGGACGATCATCACTTTTTGTAGGCAACAATCGAGGGATGAGATCATATATTCGTAGGCAACATTGAGGGTCATCGAGGGACTATGATCTTTGTATCGAAGGGACTATGATGATATGTTTGTAGGCAACTGTGCGAAGATATCCCCACGTTCGAGGGACATGACCATTGTATTCGTAAGGCAACAAGAGAGGACACCCTAAGGTGAGTGCATATGTGAAAAAATGTTGTATTCAGATATTTTATCTCGTGATTAGGGTTAGCTATGTTGATTGAATTAATCTTGCCATACACGCCTAGTTACTAGTAGTTAATATGTGCGGAAAATAGATTGCGGAAATGTAAAGTGCGGGAAAGTAAAACCCTAGAGTATTACATGGCTTTGGGGAAGATACATAATAAGGAGTGCGGAAAGTAAACCCTAATTAAACTATTACATCCCATGAGCAGTTACATAATATTGAAAAAAATGTGCGAGAAAATAAACCTAACTATTACAACCTGGAAACAATCACAATAATCGGAAAATATTACAAGAAGGATTGAATTGTAAATAATGGAAAATAATGTTAGTAAAAAGAAAGTTTTGAGTTAGAAGATTTTTTTAGGGTTAGTAAACCTAATTAAATGTAAAAAATATTTTTTGGGAATTTTCTGGATTAATTTTATATGGAAAAATTGATTAAAAAGTCAATTTTCGATTAATTAATAATTAAATAAAATAAAGATGAAAAATAATATTTTTTTTATGTCAAAAATCAAATTAAAGTTTTTCTAACCTAATTATGAAAAGAAATATTTTTTTGGTGATTTGTTTGTGTATTAAATTTTTTTTTGAAAGCAATTAAATAAAATAGAAAAATAATGAGAAAATATGAAAAAAGAAGTTAGTTTGTAAAAGTGTTAAAAAGAATGTTGGAGCCAGGAATCGAACCCTGCTCCTCTCCCTCACACGTGCGTTGCCTGACCAACTGAGCTGCATGTGTTAGTTGTTTAACAAGTGAAACAAAATGAATATAAAGGAAATACTTTTCTAAAAATTAATTAAAATAAAACACGCGCGAAGGAGTCATCTTCTTCGTTTGAAATATTCAGACTTTTACCAACGGACAGGTATCGTTGTTGAAACCTATACCCACGATTTCATCCATCACTATACCCCTGCAAGAAATCAAAATCAAGAAATATGCAATATAAATTTGTTATGGGGACATGGATCAACTCGGTTTGATCCCCTGAGCACAATGGTGCCTTTGGTTTCATCCAATTTTGCCTGAATCGAAGGATCCTAATTCAAAGGTCAGAAACCCTAGCCATGACATGTCACGATTCCTGCATCTAAACTTCAATTAAATAACCCAGATAGCTTCAAAATAATCAGACAAACACTAATATATGATCAAATCTTATTAAAAATGCATGAATATATGAAATCGATTTTGAGTTTTGAATATGCTAATCGTGATTGGTATTGAGCGATTCTGGAGGTTTCAAAGCTTGGTGAATGGCTGGATCGATTCAGAGGACTCCCAGGAACGTGTTGGGATGTTTGGAATGGCTTGAATTCGGCTGGAACCTTGGCTGTCAATTGCTTGTATCACACGGTTTTTTCAAACTTGGTTAGGGTTCTTGAGGCTGCAAATAATTCTCCTCTATGGTTTAGAAACCTTCTAAATTTATAGAGGATGGATCCAGGTTGAGAATTGATGAGAAAATATATCTCATTCAATGAGAAAATATTTGATTTATCAATATTTTCAATTTTGATCAAATATTTCCGATCTTGTACCAATCTCTTTCCAATCACATAATTTCGAAATTTAGGCCATTTAATGGGTATCTTGGACCTCAAGAATGTCAAATATTCAGCCTTGCATTGATTGATTTATTTTTGCTATTTTATTTAATAAAATTGACTTTAAATGAATAAAAAATAAAAATAAATAAAATAAAAAGCTCAAGGACGTGGAATTGGGCTTGGAGGTTCTAATTGAGATTAGAAACAAGTTTGAACCAAGAAAAGTTAAGTCCATTTAGAAAAAAATTGGTTTTTTCAAGTATTTCTCTTTATGCACCTCCTAAAAAATGTTCAACTTGCACAACTTGTATCTTGCTCAATTTTTAACATTTTTGGGTGTTCTTTGACTTTTTAGAAAGATCAAGATGTTCTATAAACAACCCTTTTTGTTTCATCTTCATTGAAGTTTCCATGTTCATGAACAATTCTCTGCAAAAAGATGACTTTTTGTTGACTTTTATAAGGACCTGTAATATTTTGATCCATAACTTCCAAATGAAGCATTTCTAGCCAAAGCTTGTGAGACATGAAGTTGTAGAGAATTGGATTCCCTTCAAAATGAGCTCTGGTGAAAAAATTCTAATAAAGTATGTGAAAGTTATGCCTGGTCAAAGTTCTGTTGACTTTTATCTGAAAAACCCTAATTTAGAAACTTTGACGTTTGATCAAATCTTGACTTTTCTTGAGGAATCATGATCAACCCTTGATCAAATGATGAATATTACTTCAAAATATGGATGCTGACCAAAAATTATGAAGTTTGACTATATGTTGACCACAGTTGACTTTTTGTCCAATATAGTTGATTTTCAACCATCTGAGCAACTGGGTGAGCAATTTTGACTTGTAAGGCTTTAAACTTGACATGGTGATACCTTGAAGCATATGATGAGGTATTATGATCACTTAGAGCACTGGAAATCCATCTTGACTTGAGAGGAGCAAAACTGTAGTTTGGATTGATTGCTTAGGAGAGAGTTTGTCTAGTCAACCCTTGTGAAATCCTTGAGTATGGAGTTGTGGATTGTCTTGAGAAGTAGGAGGGAAAATTTTGGGGTATAACAGTTGCCCCTATTCAATCTTCTTGTATCGGAAGGGTTAGATTTGTATGCTTGCCTTTCGTGGCCTGAAGGTAGAAGATGATTGCACACTCGAGTACACCTAAAAATTTGCACTCGCTGTTGTATGGAATGGGATTATAGATGCCATTTGGAGAAGCTGGTACTGGAGAGTGAGTCATACGCTAGACTCTGTATTCGTCTTTTGGGTGAAAGAGAAACCGGAGATGGGCTTAGGATGCCATCCGGGGCGGTTGATAATAAGAGAGGATCAGAATAAACCTCCGTCTTGGTTATTTCTGAGATGAATAGTTGTTAGAATGTAGATAGTTTTCCCGACTTGTTTCGGGTGTTAATCTATGATCTGTTGTTTGGAAATAATTTGCATGGTCGTTTAGATAGCTCTTCCGTTTTGTTTCGGGCATTAATCTTTGACCTTCCGTTTGGAAAATAGCTTTTACCTGCTGGGGAAATAAAATCTTGACAGGATATGGTTAGTCCTATGCAGATTATGATGCATGCGAGTATATGACAATGTTATTATGATATATGCACATGTTATGACTTTTATGAATAATGTATGAATATAGATGTTGTGGTATTTCAGAACATATCCATCTTGAAGAAGATAGGAACGTTCTGCTGGAGATCTTTGATTTCGCTTGGGGAAGAAGTTGTTGAAAACCCTGACTGGGGAATAAGAGATGATTCAGATTCCTCTGATGCACTATCTGACCAAGTTTCGAGTCAGGATATTGCTACTGTTGAGGAATGATAATCATTGAGAGATGCTCAGCTGAATATTTTGTGTATAGACCTTGCTTGGAATGATGTGATATGGAATAACCTGTTACTGCTTGGAGACTGATGTAATGTGGTGAAGTTGATAGGATCACTGCTTGGGGACTAACGTGATGAAGTTCAACAAAACCACTGCTCGGGGATTAACGTGATGAAGTTTGAAGCTGATGAAGCTGATAGGATCACTTCTCGGGGACCAAAGTGATGAAGTTTGAAGCTGATGAAGTTGATAGGATCACTGCTCGGGGACTAACGTGATGAAGTTTGAAGCTGATAGGATCACTGCTCGAGGACTAACGTGATGAGGATGATAGGATCACTGCTCGGGGACTAATGTTATGAATGTAAAGGATCACTGCTCGAGGACTAATGTGATGAATGTAAAGGATCATTGCTCAGGGACTAACGTGATGAGGTTGGAAATCTTGGAACACTGTTGGGAGGAGATTAGTACTTCGTCGAAGAAGATTTGTCTTTGTATGGTTAGCGATGACTCTGTGGGGATTGATGATCCTGTGAATGTATTTCTTGTGAAAGTGACTATGTGGGATGTAATAATGACTTTAGTCGTCATCTCAAATCCTAGAGCCTGTAGTAATTACTGTTTCTGTTCGCTTTTCATATGTTTGTGAACAGATGCTTATTGTCAGATGCATATAATCATTCAAAACAATCATTGGACTTTATGCAAACAAAACAATAAAAATTGGAACAGGAAAAGAGTAATTTGCATTGAATTTGAAAAGTGGCCTATAGTCAGGCAGTTTGTATAAAAGAGACAAATATCCTAGTGAGAGGAAATTGTCAGAATAGTAAAAAGCTATGTGGGAACAATCTTGTCAAGTTTCAACTATGTTATTGCTCATATATTTTTGACTATCTCATCTCCTTGCTGCCGGAAGAAAGTGATTGAACTGATTTGCGCCATTCGAATCTTGAAACTGATAGTAGTGTAGTCTGTGAGTAGGTGATCTGGACGAGACATAGTCGTACACTTAAATCCCTAACTTTTGCGTAGACCTCCCTTTCCGGTTTTTAGTCTACCGGGATACCCTTTTTTGCCCAAGCCGCCTTTGCAAGTTTTTGACTTTCCGGGTGTACATTTTTGTATACATATCCTTAATTTTTGCCCGAACCTTTTTGGTTCATCAGGATGCCCTTATTTTTGACTATGTTTGCGTTCACAGGGTGTGGGAAGTCTTCTCCATCCATAGTGCTTAGTATCATAGCTCCGCCAGAAAATATTGTTTTGACTACAAATGGTCCCTCATAGGTGGGAGTCCATTTGCCCCTGGGGTCACCTTGTGGAAGAATGATGCGCTTGACTACTAGATTACTGACTTGGTAGACTCGGTGCTTGACTTTTTTATTGAATGCTTTGATCATTCGCTTCTGGTATATTTGTCCATGGCAGATGGATGCAAGCCATTTTTCGTCGATCAAGTTGATCTGGTCAAGACGAGTCTGGACCCATTCGTCTTCGTCTAACTCTGCGTCCTGGAGTACTCTGGTTAAGGGTATCTGAACCTCGATGGTAGGACTGCTTCCATACCATATACGAGAGAGAAGGGGGTTGCCCCTGTAGATGTTCGTGCTGTAGTGAGATAACTGTGGAGAGAAAATGGCAACATTTCATGCAATTCCTTATAGGTCACTATCATATTCTGTATGATCTTGTTGAGATTCTTGTTGGCGGCTTCCACTGCGTCGTTCATTTTTGGCCGATATGGAGAAGAGTTGTGATGCTTAATCTTGAACTGCGTGCAGAATTTGGTGATCATTTTTTTTATTGAGATTGGTACCATTGTCCATGATGATCCTTTCGGGGACGCCGTACCGACAGATAAGATTATGCTTGATGAATCGAGCCACAACATTCTTGGTAACAGATGTGAACGAGATTGCTTCTACCCTTTTGGTAAAGTAATCAATAGCAACAAGGATGAAACGATGTCTGTTGGAAGCGGTGGGTTTAATCTCTCCAATCATGTCAATGCCCCACATTGCGAAAGGCCACAGAGAGGTCAGAACATTCAATGGATTTGGAGGTACGTGCACTTTATCTGTGTATATCTGGCATTTGTGACAAGATCGAACATAGAGGTAACAATCAGCTTCCATGGTGGACCAATTGTAACCTGCTCTTAGAATCTTTTTAGCCATTGTGTGTCAACTGGACTGGGTATCGACTTCTCCTTCATGTAACTCTTCCATGATTCGTTCCTCTGTTTTCTGGTCTACACAGCGGAGTAAGCACAAGTCATGATTGAGCTTGTATAAGATGTCGTTGTTGAGAAAAAATTTGGATGCGAATCTTCTTAAGAACTTCTTATCATTGACAGATTCCCCTGCGTGATATTCTTGAGCCTCGAGATACCTCTTTAATTCGTAGAACCAAGGTTTCAATTTTGTTCCTCCGATGTCAAGTTCACAACAGTAGGACGATTCATCTAGTCTTTCAATAATGATTTGTGGGGCTTCGTTGTCCTATCTGACCTTGAGCATAGATGACATGGTAGCTAATGCGTCTGCCAACTGATTCTCTTCTCGTGGAATGTGATCAAAAGTGATTTCTTCAAAGTAAGGGATCAGACTCTACACATGCTCCCGATATGGAATGAGATTTGGTTGCTTCGTATCCCAATCACCTTTAACCTGACTGATCACCAAAGCTGAGTCTTCATACCCTTGTAAGAATTTGATTCTTAAGTCAATAGCAGCTTTGATACCCATGATGCATGCTTCGTATTCGGTCATGTTGTTTGTGCAATTGAAACATAGTCTAGCGGTGAAAGGCGTGTGTCCGCCTGTAGAAGATGTAATGATGGCGCCAATACCATTGCCAAGTGCATTTAAGGCTCCATTAAAGACCATGGTCCATCGGGATCCTGGTTCAGGTCCTTCGTCTGGTCCAGGTTCTTCGCAATCAGTGACTAACATAATATCCTCGTCTGGAAACTCAAAATACATAGACTGATAGTCATCTATGGCTTGATGAGCTAAATGATCGGCTACTATACTTCCTTTGATCGCCTTCTGAGTAGTATACTGGATGTTGTATTCGGTCAAGATCATTTGTCATCTTGCTATTCTTCCAGAGTGAGCAGGTTTCTCGAATATATATTTTATCGGATCCATCTTGGAGATCAACAAGGTAGTGTGAGTTAACATATACTATCTTAGTCGGCGAGCAGCCTATGCCAAAGCACTGCAAGTTTTCTCAAGCTGTGAGTATCTTGTTTCACAGTCAGTAAACTTTTTGTTAAGATAATATATTACATACTCTTTTTGACCATACTCGTCATATTGCCCCAACACACACCCCATTGATTTCTCTAATACTGTTAAGTATATGATAAGAGGTCTTCCTTTGGCAGGTGGTATCAGGATAGGAGGATTTTGCAGGTACTCCTTGATTTTGTCAATAGCTGTCTGGAAATCATCGTTTCATTCCACTACTTGATCTTTCTTCAGTAACTTGAAGATTGGCTCCTCATGTGGCTGTATAACCTGTTCTTCCTGTTGTAGTAGCCTGACAAGTTCTCCTGGCACTTCATAATCTTCCTCACCTTCGTCTTCGGCTTAGTAGATTGGATTACCAAAGTCATATTTAGCAATAGCAGAGTCGTTATCGACGAGATTCGGAGTGAATCTGCAATGTATCACGTGGGTGTGTGTAAGAACACATAACTTTTTGAAAGGGTGATAAAGTACAAGAAAGAAAAGAGAACAATATTTTAATGCAAAAGTCCAATGATTTATTGAATGAAAATATGCAAATGACAAATAACAACCCTCACAAACGAGCCGTGGTTCCCCGGGCAAGGCACTAGGCTTAAAGTTTATTATTCGAAAGGTAAAAAGCGAAAAGCATAACAGAAAAAGCAATTACTCATGTCTAAAGGAGATTGGTATGACATCTTCTGTCTTCCAATTGTTGAGTCTGTCGTCTGGAGTTGGGAAGATCCAATTGTTGATGTCGAAGTTGTCGTCATCGTCTTCTATAGCATGGACTCCACTTTTGTTGATGTGGAAAGGAAGTTTGCCAGCACGTTCGTGGCGTATCATCTTCTGACCTTTGATAGTGAAGCCTAAACCAGTCTTGTTAGATTTGAATGGAAAATCGGGGAGCTGACCCCAAATAGTACAGTCTCCTTCTTCAATCGCAGCTTTGGCGTCTTTCAGTGAGGCCATCTTCGGTGGAACTCTAGTAACTTCAGGAGTGACAGGAGGGTCAACAGACATAACTCGTGGAATTGCTTCGAAAGCTTGACAGGGAGTTTTGACAAATTCACCTTTTATTTCGATGTTTCAGAATGACTGCAGATGGCTTACCATATATTCTTCTTCCCCGCATACTGTAACAATATTCCCCTTCACTGGGTACTTCAACTTTTGATGCAGGGTAGTGGTGACAACGCCTTCCCCATGTATCCAAGGGCGTCTGAGTAGGCAAGAATAAGTTGGACGAATGTCCATGACAAAGAAAGTAGAACCAAAAGTCTGGGAACCGACTTTAATTGGCAGGATGAGCTCTCCAAGTACCATTCTTTTCAAACCATCAAAAGCTCTTACAATTATGTCACTGGGATTCATGACCACTTCTTTAGCACTAAGTCGGTCGAGAGTGCTCTTCGGCAGAACATTCAGAGTAGAACCAGTATCCATCAATACGTGAGACAATGTAGTGCCCTTGCATTCAATGGAGATGTGCAAGGCTTTGTTGTGATTCCTTCCGGCAGGAGTTAAATCAGCACCAGAGAAACCTAAACCATTGTTGACGGTCAGGCTAGCAATATAACCTTCGAATTGATCAGTAGTAGTGTCTTGCGGTATGTGAGCATTCTTCAAAAAATTTACTAAGGCTTTAGCATGAGCCTCAGAGCATAATAGCAGAGCTAGCATAGATATCTTGGACGGAGTTTGTCCCAATTGTTCAACAACATTGTAGTCGCTCTTCTTGAAGATCTTCAGAATTTCCTCCATTTCTTGTTTGGAGGTATCTTCAGCAGCTTCCTTTGGTACTTCTGTCTGAGCAGGATGAGTTACTGGTTCTTTCCCTCTTGCTTCGGGAATTGGTTCGATAGCAGGAATGCGAATTAGTGTAGTAGTGTCTTTCGGAGGAGAGATCTCTGGAGAAAATACTCTTCCAGTTCTGGTTACTTTGCTTGATCCGGTGATGTTGCCGATGTCAGGATTGGTAGCTTCAACTGCAATGTCTTTAATGGTCAAAGTTTCTTGCTTGACGCCATGGTAGTAAACTTCGGCTCCATAATTCCAAGTTATAGCTTTGTCAGAGGAATATGGAATTGGTCTAGGCGAGGTAATAATGAGAGGTGCCACCCTAGGCGCAGGATCGACAGAGGTTATCCTTATTATGTTCACATCAGCATACTCTTCTGGGTAATCGTCTCCCCATTCGGTTGCTTTGATGTCTTCGATTGGAATCTTGTAACTTTTAGGAGCGGTATATTTAACCATGAAATCAAACTTCTCACTTGGTTGTCCCAAGGTATCCCAGACTTCTGGTATGGCTTCGCTTACGTCTTCGATCTTCAGATTCTTATAAATGTCTTCACACATATTCTCCATAGATGGAGGTTTCAGAAATAGCACTTCTTGGTTGTCCATCATGCGTTGAATACGCCTTTTCAACCAAGCACATCCATCAGATTCAGATGCACACCAACGACAGTCATCAGGGCATCCTGGAAATACACCGGCTTGTAGCAAATCTTTCTTAACAGTCATCAAAGGAATAGTCAGCTTGTTCACATCATAAACATAGGAGTCATCGTCAATAGCATTGGAACTTTTACCATGGTCAGGCATTGGTGCGTTGATCACATTCAGAGTTTCGACGGGAGGGTCGAATTCAATTTCCCTTGCTTCAATCATGTCTTGAATCTTGTTCTTTAGAGCCCAACAGTTATTGGTGTCGTGCCCTGGGCTGTTGGAGTGGTATGCACACCTCGCATTAGGATTATACTTTGGAGAGGAAGTGTTGACGCGCTGAGGAGGATCCCTCAAAGTAATCAGCTCTGCCTTCAACATGTGTTGTAGTGCTTGAGACAATGGCATGTTGATCTTCGTAAACTATCTTCGTGGCGCATTCTGGCTACACACGTTGTCTTGTTGAGGTTGCACTGGTGTAGGATTGGAGATCACGACTCCCTCCACAGATTGAGTACGATCAGCTTTGTCACGGCTCTTTTGACCATCCATAGCATTGGCTTCTTTCTTACCACCAAAAGATCTCTTCGCAGTGTTTGAAGATGATGTAATACGGTGGGAGAACTGACTTTGAGATTTATTTTTCTTTTTATCGCAAATGTTGCGGATAGCAAGAGCCGCCACCGACTTTTCATTTATCCAATTAAGGGAAGGTGAAAAGAACAGAAAAAGACCTTCGTTAGATTCTGAGTAAGGGAGAAGGTTATGAAAAGGGAAGGTATTAACACCCTTTTCCATCCGTAGTTATCTACGGGCTCTTAGTTGCTTCTAGCTCATCTTTTGAAAAATTGCTTTCTGTGTATTTGACAAAAATGTTTTGAAAAGGCATTTCGCTTTGACTTTGTAATGATTCACGTTGGAATGTATACAAAGTGCTCGAAAATGTTTCATTTTGAAAAGTGTTTTAACTTTGACAAAAGTGTGAGGTGTGAAAAGTATTTTGATAGAGCAAGCAACTAAAAGTCTTATTACCTACTCAGAATGGTCGTTTTCGTGTTGTTTTACTTTCCTTTAGAATAGCGCTATCCGTACCATTAGTTGGTAGGTAACCCTATTCGTTGGATGTAAAGGGACATTCGAAGGGACATCGGATGGTCATAGAAGGCAACTTGTAGGAGTATCCTAGCACATTCGAAGGGTCGATCATCACTTTTCGTTGGCAACAATCGAGGGACGAGATCATGTATTCGTAGGCGACACAGTGGGTCTATGATCTTTGTATCAAGGGACTATGATGATATGTTTGTAGGCAACAGTGCTAGGATGCCTCTACGTTCGAGGGACTTGACCATTTATTCGAAAGGCAACGAGAGAGAATTACCCTAAGGGTGCATGTGTGAAAAGAGTGTGTCAAATTCAGATATGTTATGTTGGAATTAGAAGTGATCTATGTTCGTTTTTATCTTGCCATACACGCCTAATTACTAACAGTTTATAGGGTGCGGAAAGTAAATTGCGGAAAGTAAAGTGCGGAAAAGTAAATGTCCTACGCTATTACATGGCTTTGGGGCAGTTACATAATATAGGAGTGCGGAAAGTAAAGGTAGAAAATATAAATCTACGCTATTACATGATAAAAACTTTGCGACCTATACATCCTTTTTAGAATTGTAAATGCGGAATAAGAAATAGATAATCGTAATAATAAGAAAATGTTTGCAAAATGTTTTGGAAATTAGTAGAAAAAGGTTTTTAGGTTAGTAATCCTAATTAAATGATAGAATAAGTTTTTGGGAATTTTCTGGATTGGTTTTAATGAGAGAAAGTAATTAAAAGTCAATTTTATGGTTAATTAACAATTAATTAAAATATGCATGCAAAAATATTAATTTTTATGCCAAAAATTAAATAAACATTTTTCTGACCTAAATGCAAAAAGAAAATATTTTTGGTGATTTTTTAATGCATGAGAAAATTATTTGAAAAGAAATTAAATTAAATAAGAAAAATATTAAAATATGAGAAATAAGGTTAGAGAGGAAAATCAGAGGGCTTCTGATGGAATTCTCCTAGCCGGGATTTGGAAGATTCGTGGAGGTGCCCGTAAATTGGGATTGGGCTCGGCTCGACATGCCAGTGTGCACTGGGGTTTCGGGAGGATGCGCCGTAAGTATGCACTGGGGCGTAGCCTTGAGGCCGGTCGGAGCTGGGCATGTCTCCTGAGAAAACCCGAAATTTCAAAACGTTAAGTAAAAAGGAGGGTTCGAACCCAGGACCTTCTGAATGATCACGCGCTGTCTTGCCATCTGAGCCATGTGGGTTATCTGTTAACAATATAAAACAAAAAGAATACAAAGGGTTTCTGGAACCCTTTAGAACAGAAAGCGTGCGCAGGGTCATCTTCTCCAATTCAAATTCTCAGGCTTTTGGCTACGGTTTCTGCTTCTCCGTTGTTAGATCCCTGCAATTCATAACTCAAGCAATACGTAATATAAATTAAATGTAAGACCATGGATCGATTGCAAATTGTCCCTTGAACATGAATATGTCCTTAGATTGGTCCAATTTTTCCTATTCTGAGCATCCCTAATTCGAGCTCAAAAACCCTAACAATGGTGGAATTCGGTTTATGCATCAAAACTCAAATCAAACCATCCAGATAGCTTGCAAACATCATTCTAAACACAAACAAACAATCAAAACGTGTTAAATATGCATGAATAATCAAAATCGATTTTAAAAGTTTTAATGCAAACCGAAATCGTGATTTCACGTTTCTGGATGTTTGGATGGCTTGTGAATGTCTGGATCGATTCAGGGGACCTCCAGGAATGTATTGGAATGCTTAGAATTGATTGAATTGAACTAAAACTAGGGCTGCCAATTGCTTGAGTGACACGGTTTTTTTGAAGTTGATAAGGGTTCTTAGAGGCAAGAATTTCGTTTTTGTGTCATGTGAATGCATTGTGTACTTATAGTGGATGAATTTAGGTCAAGAATCATGAAGCAATAATGTACCAATCAATGAGAAAATATTTGATTTGGTATAAAACCAAATATTGCCTTTTTGATCAAATTTCAATCAATTCCTTTGCCAATTAATGCCAAATTCGAATTTGCCAGCTTGTGTGGCTTGCTTGGACCTCAAGAATGAGAGAAAAATCCAATTTGCATTTAATTTTGATTTTCTACCTTTTATTTTAATTTAATTGGCTTTTAAATGATTAAAATCCAAAATAAATAGAAAATAAAAGATAAAATTCGTGGCCTTGGGCTTGGAGGTTCCAATTCAGCTGAGGAACAAGTTTGAACCAAGAAAAGTTAGGCCCATTTGCAAAATTTTGGCTTTTGTGAAGTATTTCTCTTTGTGCACCTCTTCAAAAATGCCCAACTTGTGCAAGGTGTATCTTGCTCAATTTTTAACATTTTTGGGTGTTCTTGGACTTTTCAGAAATCTCTATATGTCCTCTAAACGACCTCTTTGGTTTCATCTCAATTGAAGTTTCCATGCTCAATAACACTTCTTTACAAAAAATTGTCTTTTTGTTGACTTTGAAAAGGACCTGTAATGTTTTGATCAATATCTTCCCAATGAAGCATTTTCTGACCAAGCTTGTGAGACATGAAGTTGTAGAGAATTGAATTCTCTTCAAAATGAGAGGTGGTGGAAATTTTTTTGATAAAGTATGGGAAAGTTATGCCTGGTCAAATTTATGTTGACTTTTGTCTAAGAAAGCCCAATTTAGAAACTTTGACTTTTGATCAAATCTTGAGTTTTCTTGATGAATCATGGTCAACCCTTGATCAAATGATGAATGTTACTTCAAAATGTTGATGTTGACCCAAAATTATGAAGTTTGACTGTATGTTGACCACAATTGACTTTTGTCCAATACAATTGATTTTTCAACCATCTGAACAATTGTCTGAGGAAACTTGATTGTAAGGATTGAAACTTGACATGGAGATTCTCTGAAGCATATGATGAGACATGATGACCACTGGAAATGTTGGAGGCTACCTTGATCTGAGGATGGCCAAACCCTAGTTTGGGTTAATTGCCTAGGAGAGAGTTTGTCTAGTTAACCCTTGTGAAATCCTTGAGTGTGGATATGTGAAATGTCTTGCGAAGTAGGAGGGAAAATTTTGGGGTATGATAGATGACTCTACTTGAATCTTTCCGCTCTTGATTCCAGCTTCAATATGTTCGCCTGTCAATATCAGCTCGGTGAATCTGGCTGAAGAGTTTTCAATCAAATGATTGAAGAAACGGGCCTGTCAGTGTTCCCATAAACATGTCAACCAACTCCCTATTGGACAAGGGTGGTTGAACTATGCCTTCTAAATCTCTCCATTTCTGAGCATACTCCATGAAATTCTCGTCATGACCCATAGACATGTGTGATACGGTGAAGTGACTTTTTAGTGTTTGGTATCGCAAATGTGCGGATAGCAAGAGTCGCCACCGACTTTTATTTTTATCCAATTAAGGGAAGGTAAAAGTACAGAAAAAGACCTTCGTTAGATTCTGATTAAGGGAGAAGGTTATGAAAAGGGAAGGTATTAGCACCCCTTTCCATCCGTAGTTATCTACGGGCTCTTAGTTGCTCTTAGATCACTTAAAAATGTGCTTTCTGTGTGTTTGACAAAAATGTTTTGAAAAGGGCATTTCGCTTTGACTTTGTAATGATTCATGTAGGAATGTATACAAAGTGTTCGGAAATGTTTCGTTTTGAAAAGAGTTTGAACTTTGACAAAAGTGTGAGGTGTGAAAAGTATTTTGATAGAGCAAGTAACTAAAAGTCTTATTACCTACTCAGAATTGGTCGTTTTCATGTTATTTTACGTTCCTTTAGAATAGTGTTATCCATACCATTAGTTGGTAGGTAACCCTATTCGTTGGATGTAAGCGGACATTCAAGGACGCCGGATGGTCAAAGAAGGCAACTTGTAGGAAGTATCCTAGCACATTCAAGGGACTATCATCATTTTCGTAGGCGACAATCGAGGGTCAAGATCATGTATTCGAGGCTTACATCGTGGGTCTATGATCTTTGTATCGAAGGGACTATGATGATTTGTTTGTAGGCAACGGTGCTAGAATACCTCTACGTTCGAGGGACTTGACCATTTGCATTCGTAAGGCAACGAGAGAGAATTACCCTAAGGGGTGCATGTGTGAAAAGAGTGTGTCGATTCGGATATTTTTATCTTTGAAAATTAGTGGGCTATGTTCATTATTATCTTGCCATGCACGCCTAGTTACTAGCAGTTTATAGGGTGCGGAAATTAAAATGCGGAATGTAAAGATGCGGAAAGATAAATGTCCTACGCTATTACATGGCTTTGGGGCAGATACATAATTTAAACTTGCGGAAAATAAAACCCTAATTTAAGCTATTACATCCCATGAGCAGTTACATTATTGAAAAAAGAAAACGGTAAAAGAAACCGTCTGAAACGGAATAACCTGTAAAAGAATGAGAAATCGGAAAATACGAGATGAATCGAATAAGAGAAAAAATGTTAGAAAAATGCAAGTTTTTGAATGAGAAAAATATGACATGCTGGAAATAACAAAAATATGCTAAAATAATTTTTTGGGATTTTTTGGATGCAATTTAATAATTTAAAACTAATTAAAATTGATTTAAATGCTAAATTATGAATAAAAATAAATATGCATGCAAAATAAGATTTTTTAATTTTATAAATTAAATAAGTATTTTATGAAAATAAATGCAAAAGGAAAAAATATTTTGATCAACCAACTCCCTATTGGACAAGGGGGGTTGAACTCTGCCTGCTAAATCTCTCCATTTCTGAGCATACTCTTTGAACTTCTCATCACGACCCATGGACATGCTTTGTAGTTGCATGCATGCGGTGTCAATTCAAAGATTGTACTCATACTGTCTGTAGAAAGCATCAGCTAAGTCACTCCAAGTACGGATACAGTCATTCTCTAGCTGATAATACCATTCCAACTGGGTTCCGGACAAACTCTCTTGAAAATAATGCATCCACAACTTTCTGTCATCAGTGTGGGGATTGATCTTCTGAACATAGGATTTCAAATGCAGCTTAGGGCAAGACATGCCATCATACTTAGCAAAAGTTGGAACTTTGAACTTGGGAGGAATCACAACACTAGGGACAAGACTCAAATCATCAAAATTCAGCCCGGACATCTTCAGGTTTTCCACAGCATTCAAACGGTCTTCAAGTTGCTTGTACTTGTTATCTTCATCAGAGTATTGGCCATCGTCATAGACTTTTTCAGGCTCATGCTGACTACCTTCACCATCACCCTTGTTACTTTGCTCATCCTCCTTCTTGACACTTCCTTCAGAGAGCTCAATTCGACTAACCACTCTAGGACCTCCTTTGTAGCGTCTGCCCATGTTGAGAAGACCAACAACCTTCTTCTTTCTGTTGATGAGCTTCTTCGATCTTGTTGGCCTTGGACCAAGTCGGTAAACATCTCTGAAACCGAGCACTCGAGCTTGAAGATCTTTGATGATCGCTCAAGAGCCATTTCGCTAAAATAAATAGCGAGCAAATGAGAAAACCAATCTCCAATGTACTGATGCAATGTTATGCTATGATATGCAATGTTTATGCGGATGCAATGCAATGTTTTCAAGGACCTTAGAGATTTAAATTTGTTAGACAAGCAATGAACAAACATTTATTAGTACTTTTATTCTTTTTCTTTTTAAGTACAAAAGATAGTTCAAACAAAATAAAAGAAAACATATAAATCCCAAAGCTCTAAGTCTCCCAAGGTATGATGCTTCGCCTCGTGAAGTAGCTTGGTCAACTCTAGCACTTTCTTCTCGCCATAGCATGAGCTTCAAAGGTATCTCTTCAAAGGATCTCTTCAAGTCTTAATCTGAATGGTAAATAGCAACAGTTCCATAAACGTGAACGGCATCATGAGGTTTTGAGCTCGAGCTCGCACCCATTTGAGGTAAGGTTCCCAAGGAATGGAGTTCGTGCCCCAAAGTCTTGGTATCGCTTCTTTACCATGCCCCAAGCGTGTATGAACCTTCGTCGGTAATTCTGGAGATCATGGTTGTAGTCGAACACAATATCTTGGAGAAGCATATCATGCGGACCATCTCTTCGGGCAAAACCAAACTAACGTAGAGCTAGAGAAGGGTTGTAAGTAATACCTCCCCTTATACCAAGTAGTGGTACATTAGGGAATTCTCCATAACGCTCAATGAAGGTGAAATCCTTTTGAGAGAAAAGATTCCAACGGATATCTGAATGAGAGAGTGACATTAGTCTTTGAGACCATCTCAACCTTTGCTCGTTCTTCAAAACTGATGGAGGAAGGTGCGAAATAAACCACCTTGAAAGTAACGGTATGCAGCACATGAGAGTTCCTTGTCTCTTAGTAGTACGAGTGGAGAGAATGTAGGATGTCTCCAAAGTAGGCACGGATCGGGTAAGAAACAACTTGATGGCGCTGACATCTATGAATTGATCCGAGTTAGGAATAGAACCGCACCATAGATTAGCAGGCCACAATGTCTTCGAATGCATGGAAACTCATAACTTTGAGGAATTCTGCTTTCTTAATAAGGAATTTGGCAAGTAAACCCTTAACTCCACTCGGTTTCCCAATTGGCTTCAATGTCCGAGCGCTTAAGATGTAAGGTTGATGCGATGTCTTCGTACTTAGGAACCTTTTCCAAACCGTGAATGGCATTTGGTCAAGAATAGGTATCCCAAGTAGCTTAGAGAACTCTTCCAAAGTAGGAACCAACCGATAATGGGAATGTAAAGCAATGGTGCTTCGGATCAAAGAACCGAAATAGACATGCATCATATCTTCTTCAAACCGAGATAACCAAGTCAAGCAGATAACCATGTCTTGTGATGAATCGAGCATGGTCGGGAATTTCTGAAACCAATTCTTTGAGCTGAGAAGGTATACCCATGAAGTTGATTCAGATAGTCTTTCTAGAAGCCATAATACCCTACAAAATAAAAAGCAAAGATAAATCCCTAGGTCCTTGAAATAGTTAGAAATGATATGCAATGCAAATGATGTCATGATGTCATGTTTAGCGCACACAAACAATTCACACAATGAGCCTAGGTTTAAGGCTTGCATGAAGTATAGGTGATTACCCCACCAAAAGTTTGAGTTGGTTCATCCTGTCCTATAATAGTAACCGGGTTCTAGGAATCTCACATCATTGATCTTTCTCGTAGGCGTTTATTTCAATACGACTACCAAGTGGTCGATCGAAAATATCCCAAAAGTCTGATCTCAATGAACGTAGCATCGAGTATCAGCCAACCTCGGTCTACACCAAAGCCGGCCATCTCACTACCTTCTAATGGCCAAGATGGGTCAATTAAGGTTCTAAAAGTTTAGTTAGCGCTTGATGACACCACGCAGAAGCCAAATATTATCCTCAACTTGGGAATGAAGAGTATCAGGACATCCAAAGTGTCACGCTAACGTAGCCATCATGTTCACCATTTTGATATACGTCTAACGGTCGCGACGATTTATTGCTACTTACCTAAAAGGAAACCCGGATCCGGGTGTAGGATCCCCCACAAATATAATACCCAAGCAACCCTTAAAGATAAAGCAAGCAAGTCAAATAGAAAGCAATAAAGGTGATCTAGAAATCCCTAAGGCATTCTCTCTTTGGGTGTCTCTCAGTAGTCGCCACGTGATACGGTGAACTCGACTTTTAGTGTTTGGTATCGCAAATGCGGATAGCAAGAGTCACCACCGACTTTTATTTTTATCCAATTAAGGGAACATAAAAGTACGTAAAAGACCTTCGTTAGATAAGGGAGAAGGTTATGAAAGGGAAGGTATTAGCACCCTTTCCATCCGTAGTTATCTACTGCTCTTAGTTGCTCTTAGATCACTTAAAATGTGCTTTCGTGTGTTTGACAAAAATGTTTTGAAAAGGGCATTTCGCTTTGACTTTGTAATGATTCATGTAGGAATGTATACAAGTGTTCGAAATGTTTCGTTTTGAAAAGAGTTTGAACTTTGACAAAAGTGTGAGGTGTGAAAAGTATTTTGATAGAGCAAGCAACTAAAAGTCTTATTACCTACTCGTAATTGGTCGCTTTCATGTTATTTTACGCCCTTTAGAATAGTTCTATCCATACCATTAGTTGGTAGGTAACCCTATTTGGATGTAAGCGGACATTCGAAGGGACGTCGGATGGTCAAAGAAGACAACTTGTAGGAAGTATCCTAGCACATTCGAAGGGACTATCATCATTTTTCGTAGGCGACAATCGAGGGTCAAGATCATGTATTCGGAGGCGACATCGTGGGTCTATAATCTTTGTATCGAAGGGACTATGATGATTTGTTTGTAGGCAACGGTGCTAGAATACCTCTACGTTCGAGGGACTTGACCATTTGCATTCGTAAGGCAACGAGAGAGAATTACCCTAAGGGGTGCATGTGTGAAAAGAGTGTGTCGATTCGGATATTTTTATCTTTGAAAATTAGTGGGCTATGTTCATTATTATCTTGCCATGCACGCCTAGTTACTAGCAGTTTATAGGGTGCGGAAATTAAAATGCGGAATGTAAAGATGCGGAAAGATAAATGTCCTACGCTATTACATGGCTTTGGGGCAGATACATAATTTAAGCTTGCGGAAAATAAAACCCTAATTTAAGCTATTACATCCCATGAGCAGTTACATTATTGAAAAAAGAAAACGGTAAAAGAAACCGTCTGAAACGGAATAACCTGTAAAAGAATGAGAAATCGGAAAATACGAGATGAATCGAATAAGAGAAAAAATGTTAGAAAAATGCAAGTTTTTGAATGAGAAAAATATGACATGCTGGAAATAACATAAATATGCTAAAATAATTTTTTGGGATTTTTTGGATGCAATTTAATAATTTAAAACTAATTAAAATTGATTTAAATGCTAAATTATGAATAAAAATAAATATGCATGCAAAATAAGATTTTTTAATTTTATAAATTAAATAAGTATTTTATGAAAATAAATGCAAAAGGAAAAAATATTTTGATGATTTTTAATGCATGAAATAAAAATATGAAAAGAATTAAAATGATATGCAAAATATTAAAAAATAAGAAAAATAGAAAATATATGAAAAGGTTGAGTTTGTGAAAAAGGTAATCAAAACCGGTCCTGGGGAGATTCGAACTGGGGACCTGAGAGAGCATCTATGCACAGGAAACACCTTAACCAACTGAGCCAGCTTGCTTCACTGTTTGAAAACCGGAGCGAGTAAAAGAAGAACAAGTGTCATCTCCTGGCTTCCTCAATCACGCGCCAAGCTTCGTCTTCATCGTTTTGAATTTTTAAAAGCTCAGCGTCGGCCATTGTTCGACGCTACAGACCCTGGCTAAATCAAAAATCAAGCACACATAATATAAATAAATTCTAAAGCCATGGTTCGATTCCAGACATCATTCCGAATGCATTGGTACTAGTCTCGTGGTCCAATTTTTTCTATTTCGTGAAACCCTAAAACGGCATGGGAAACCCTAACAATGGTGATACGTGTTCCTGGCCATGGAAATTCAATTAAAGTGCCCAGAAAGCTTGCAATCTTCCTACTAATCACAAAAACAAACACAAAACATGTTAAAGATGCATGAAAATTAAAACACGATTTTGGATTTTTCAAGAACAAACCAAACTCGGATTTTCTGATTCTGGATGGATTTGAGCAAAGTGAGGGTCTGGATCGACTCAAGAGGTATCAAGGAATGTGTTGGACACCTCAAAATCGATTGAAAACGGCAAATAGGATTGCACTTTGCTTGTTGCCACGGTTTTTTGAGCTTGGAATAGGGTTCTCGAGTCAAAATTTCTACCCTAATTCGTGTGGTATGTATCATGTATATATAGTAGAAGGATTCGTAGTTGTTTTGGGAAAGATTTAATCAATGATCAATGCAATCAAATTTGATTTTGTACAAAATCAAATCTTCAAATTTTGATCAATTTTCAATCCAATCTTGCCATATCCATCAAATTTCGAAAATTGCTGGCTTTTAATGAGTTGATTGGATCCCAAGGAAGAAATAAAAATCAAGTTTGCAATTAATTTTGATTTTATACTTTATTTTAAATTTAATTTGTATTTAAATGAATAAATTCCAAATTAAATAGAAAAATAAAATAAAAATTGTGGCATTGGGCTTGGATATTCCTAATGGTGTGAGGAATAAGTTTGATGAAGAAAAGTAGGCCCATTTGCAAAGTTTTTGATTTTAGAAGTATTTGTGCACTTCTTCAAAATTGCCCAACTTGTGAATGGTGTATCTTGCTCAATTTTTCACATTTTTGAGTGTTCTTGGACTTTTTGGAAAGCTCTAAGAGTCCTTTAACCAACCGTTTTGGTCTCATATCAATTGGAGTTTCCATGCTCAATATATCTTAAAAACAAAAAGTTGACTTTTTGTTGACTTTGAAAATGACCTGTAATGTTTTGAGCCATACCTCTCAAATGAAGCATTTTTTGGACATTCTTGTGAGACATGAAGTTGTAGAGAATTGAATTTCCTTCAAAACAACAGGTGGTGGAAAAATTTCTGAGAAAGTATGAAGAAGTTATGATCACCAAAGTTCATTGACTTTTCATCTAGAAACCCTAATTTAGAAAGTTTGAGTTTTGAGCAAATCTTGAGTTTTCTTGATGAATCATGATCAACCCTTGATCAAATGATGAATGTAACTTCAAAATAAGGATGTTGACCAAAAATCATGAATTTTGACTGTATGTTGACCACAGTTGACTTTTTGTCCAATACAACTGATTTTCAACCATCTGAGCAATTGTTTGAGGAAACTTGACTTGTAAGGCTTGAAACTTGACATGGAGAATCTTTGAAGCATATGAGGAGGCATGATGAACATTGGAGATGTTGGAAATCCATCTTGACCTGAGAGTTGCCAAACCCTAGTTTGGGTTGATTGTCCAGGAGAGAGTTTGTCTGATCAACTCTTGAGGAATCCTTGAGTATGGATGTATGGGATGTCTTGAGAAGATGGAGGGCAAATTTTGGGGTATGACAGCTGCCCCTGTTCAATCTTCTTGTACTGGAGGGGTTAGATTGGCATGCTTGCCTTTCGTGACCTGGAGGTAGAAGATGATTGAACACTCGAGTACACCCAAAATTTGCACACTGTCATCATGATGCGGAATGGGCCATGCCATTGGAGAGGTAGAGACTTCACTGGGGATGAGTCGATGCTAGACTCGAGGTTGCTGACATGAGAATTGACAATGATGGGCTTAAGATGCCATCAGGAAAGGTCGATGCTGGGGAGTGAGCCGTACGCTAGGCTCTATAGACGTCGAAGGGCACGGAGACGGGCTTAAGATGCCATCCAGGAGTCGATGTTAGACCTCGTGCTCATCTTTGAATGAAGTTATTGGTTTGTATTGATTTTAACCAAATATGCAGATTCCAAAGGTGGAGGAACACGATAAGTAGTCGGAGACGGGCTTAAGATGCCATCCAGGCAACCGAGTCGCACTTCGTAGTTGTTGTTGATAAGAAGGGATCGAATAAATCTTCGGCCGATTACTCGAGGGAGGTAGTAGGAAAAATGTGGATATCTTTGCATCGGTATTGATCCACCGCTCGGCTATCTATAGGTCGATCCGAGCTTAATCGACCACCGTCGGAGGACAACTAGGGGCGGTCTTTCGATAGTTTTCCACGAGATTCGGGCTTAATCCTGGCCGAGGACAACTATTCGATAGTTTTCGAGATTCGGGGCTTAAGGCTGGCGAGATTTCCACTGCTTTGGAGAAAACAAGAGAAACTTTGATAGAATATTTGTTAGTCTTATGCAAAGTATGATGCATGACAATGTGTATGAATGACATATGCATGAATTATGACTTTATGAGTAATGTATGAATGATAGGTGTTGTGGTATTTCAAAACATATCCATCTTGAAGAAGATGTGGATGTTCTGCTTGAGGATTTCTTTCACTGGGACTGAGGTGAGAACCCCGCTTTGAAGGAGAAGAAAGATATCCCGATTCCTCCGATGCACTATCTGACCAAGTCTTGGGCCTAGATATCGTTGAGGAAGGTAGAGATTGAGAAACTCGTTGTTGGAGATCGCATACATAGACCCTGCTGGGGAGAGTCTGGGAGGCGATTTGTTGGGGATCTTGCATGTAGATCCCGCTGGGAAGAATTAGAGGCGCCCATCGGGATTTTGAGTATAGACCCCGTTGGAGAGCGCTTGATGGTTGGGAGACCGGGTCAGCCCGCTGGAATCTCTCGACCGGGAATAAGATGTAGATTTTCTTCTGCACTATCTCGACCAAGTCTCGAGATCCGATACCGGAGAAAAGGGGAATTGTGAGAGATATCCGCCGGATAAACATCTTAGGGGATGAAGTGTTATTGATGTGACATTGCTCATTGAGTGGAATCACTCGTGGATTAACATATACTACTGGAGAGGTTTAGTGAGTGACACCTTCATGGAGATTATGCTTTATGGGGAATGTTTTGGTGACCTTTGTTGTCATCTCAATTCCCGGAGCCTCGTAGTAATTACTTTTGTTCGCTCACTTTTCGCATGTTTGTGATTAGATTCTTATTGTCAAATGCGATAATCATTCAAAGCAAACGTTATACTTATTGCAAACGATAATAAAGAAAGAATCCGATTTATTTGGAAGGTTATGGCCAAGTAGTTTATACACAAGAAAAGTAAAAGCTATGCGAAACAATCTCGTTAAGTCCGACTATGCTAGTACTATATATTTCAACTATCTCATCTCCTTGTTGTCAGAAAGTGAGTGATCTTCGCCATTTGAATCTTGAATGTTGATAGTAGTCCGAAGAAGGTGATCCGAAGAGACATAGTCGCACGCTTAAATCCCTAACTTTGCCTAGACCGCCTTTCGGTTTTCACCATCGATACCTTTTGCCCAAGCCGCCTTTTCGTGTTTTCGACTTGCCGGTGTACATGTTTTGTATATATCCTTAACTTTTCCCGAACCTTTTGGTTCGCCAGATGCCCTTATTTTTGCCTAGGTCACCGACCTAGCGGGTCTCATTATGCGTAGTATTTTTGACTATGTCTGCTCGGGTGTGGGAAGTCTTCACCATCCATGGTGCTAAGTATCATAGTCACCGAAAACACTGCCTTGACTACAAACGGTCCCTCGTAGGTGGGAGTCCATTTGCCCGGATCACCTTGTGGAAGAATGATGCGCTTGACTACTAGGTCACCAACTTGATAGACCTTGCTCGACCTTCTTGTTAAATGCTCGATCATTCGCTTCGATAGATCCGTCCATGGAAAATGGACGCGAGCTTCTCATCAATCAAATTAATGGTCAAGGCGTAGTCGGACCCAATCGCCTTCATCTAACTCGTCCCGAGGACTCGTCGAGGGTATCCGAACCTCGATGGGTAGGACCGCCCATACCGCACACAGAGAGGGGTTGCCTCTGATGTTCGTACAAGCGTAACCATGAAGAGCAAATGGTAACATCTCATGCCAATAGTTACCGTCATCTTTCAGATAATCTTCTTAATGTTCTTATTGGCGGCTTCCACTGCGCCGTTCATCTTAGGCCGATATGGAGAAGAATTATGATGCTTGATCTTGAACTGCATGCAGAGTTCAGTGATCATCTTATTGTTGAGATTAGAGCCGTTATCTGTGATAATCCTTTCGGGAGTGCCATACCGACAGATAAGATTATGCTTGATGAAACGAGCCACAACATTCTTAGTAACAGATGCGAACGAGGCTGCTTCTATCCACTTGGTGAAATAGTCAATTGCCACAAGGATGAAACGATGTCCATTGGAAGCGGTGGGCTTGATTTCTCCGATCATGTCAATGCCCCACATTGCAAAAGGCCAAGGAGAAGTTAAAACATTCGAGGTACCGAGGTACATGCACTTTATCGATAACCGCATTTGTGACAAGATCGAGCGAAGCGGTGATAATCGCCCATGGTAGACCAATAGTAACTCGTTCTCAAAATCTTCTTAGCCATGGTGTGTCCACGGAGTGGGTACCAAATGCGCCGTGTAACTCTTCCATGATGCGTATTGTTTCTCGTCTACATACGAGTAAGCACAAGTCGTGGTCAAGGCTTGTATAAGATGCCTTGAGGAAGAATTTAGAAGCGAACCTTCTCAAGAACTTATCTTTATCGATGCCCTGCGGGATATTCCTGAGCCTCAAGATACCTCTTCACGTCGTAGTACCAAGGTTTCTCTTCTGTGTCAAGCTCATAACAGTATGCTGGTTCGTCAAACTTCTCAATGATGATCTGGGGAGCCTCGTTGTCCCATCTGACCTTGAACATAGACGACATAGTAGCTAACGCGTCTGCCAACTGATTCTCTTCTCGTGGAATGTGATTGAAAGTGATCTCTTCGAAGTAGGGGATCAAACTCAAAACATGCTCTTGATATGGAATGAGGTTCGGATGCTTCGTATCCCACTCGCCCTTAATCTGACTGATCACTAAAGCTGAATCTCCATACACTTGTAAGAACTTGATTCTTAAGTCAATAGCAGCTTTGATACCCATGATGCACGCTTCATATTCGGCCATGTTGTTCGTGCAATCGAAACATAATTCGGTGAAAGGCGGTGTCCGTAGGGATGTGATAATGGCGCCAATGCCATTGCCAAGTGCGTTTGAGGCTCCATCAAAGACCATGGTCCATCGGGATCCTTGTTCAGGTCCTTCATCTGGGCCTGGTTCTTCACAATTGGTAACTAGTAAAACATCTTCGTCTGGAAATTCGAACTACATAGACTGATAGTCATCTACGGCTTGTTGAGCCAAATGATCGCCACCACTTCCTTTGATCGCTTCGAGAAGTGTACGATGTCATATTCAGGATCATTTGCCATCTTGCTATTCTTCCGAGAGAGCTGGTTTCTCAAATATGTATTTTATCGGATCCATTTTGAAATCAACAAGGTAGTGTGAGTCAACATATACGTCTTAGTCGCGAAGCCCAAGTTAAAGCGTTGCAAGTTTTCTCGAGTGAGTATCTTGTTTCACCGGTAAACTTTTGCTAAGGTAGTATATTGCATGCTCTTTTCGCCGACTCATGTTGCCCCAACACACACCCCATTGAGTTCTCTAACCGTCAAGTACATGATGAGAGGTCTTCTTGCAACATCGTGATAGGAGGATTTTGTAGGTACTCCTTGATTTTGTCAAAAGCAATCTGGAAATCGTTATTCCATTCTAACACTTGATCTTTCTTCAGTAACTTGAAGATTGGCTCACAAGTAGCAATTAAATGTGCAATGAATCTGGCAATGTAGTTCAATCGGCCCAAGAAACCTCTGACTTCCTTCTCGATGCGGGGAGCTGGCATCTCTTGAATAGCTTTAACCTTAGCGGGGTCAACTTCAATACCTTTACCATTGACAACAAACCCTATGAGTTTTCCGGATCTGACTCCAAAGGTGCACTTGTTAGGATTAAGTCTCAGTCTGTACTTCTTCAACCTATCAAACAGTTTCTGCAAATGATTAAGATGTTCTTCTTCTGTCTGTGATCGAGCTATCATGTCGTCAACATAGACCTCTATTTCGTGATGAATCATGTCATGAAATAATGTCACCATAGCACGCTGATAAGTGGCGCCTGCGTTCTTTAGGCCGAACGGCATAACCTTGTAACAGAAAGTGCCCCACTGTGTAACGAAAGTAGTCTTTTCCATGTCTTCAGGAGCCATTTTAATCTGATTGTAACCGGAGAAACCATCCATGAAAGAGAAAACCTTATGCTAAGCGGTGTTGTCAACCAGAACATCAATATGAGGAAGTGGAAAATCGTCTTTCGGACTTGCTTTGTTCAGATCTCTGTAATCCACACACATTCGTACCTTGCCATCCTTAGGTACGGGTACCACGTTTGCAACCCACTGTGGATAGGAAGTAACAGCTAAGAAACCGACGTTGAACTGCTTCATAACTTCAGCTTTGATTTTCTCTGACATCTCAGACGCGCGATTTAACCTTCTTTTCACCGAGAAAACCTCTTTTTAAGCAATCGGTGTACCACAATATCAATGTCTAAACCCCATGTCATTCGTATGACCAAGCAAAACCTCAATATAGTCTCGTAGTATCCGAACCAACCTTTCTTTAACACTGCTCTCAAGACCCGCTCCTATCTTGATCTCTTTTCTGCCTTCGTTAGTACCCAAATTCACAACCTCAACTTGCTCTTCATGGTCAGTATAACTCGATCTTCTTGTCAAGCCCCGACAAGTTCTCTCGGTACTTCACAATCTTCCTCACTTTCGCTTTCGCTTGGTAGATCGGATTATCAAGTCATATTTAGCAATAGCATAACTTTTATTAACGAGATTCGAGTGATTCCGCAGTTGTATCACGTGGGTGTGTAAGAAACACATAGCTTTTGAAGGGGTGATAAAGTAAAAGAAAGAAAACAAACAATTGAATGCAAAAGTCCAACGAATTTATTGAATGAAAACGCAAACAATGATAATAACCCTCGCAACGAGCCATGATGCCCGGCAAGGCACTAGGCTTTAGAGTTTATTGTTCGAATCATAAAAAGCAAAACAAAACAAAAGCAATTACCCGGATAAAGGAGATTGGTATGACGCCTTCGCCTTCCAATTCACGAGTCCGTTGTCCGAGTTGGGAAGATCCACTGTCGATGTCGAAGTCGTGGTCGCCGCCTTCTATAGCATGGATTCCACTGGCCGATGCGGAAAGGAAGTCGGCACGCCGCGCGTATCATCTCGACCTTTGATGGTGAAGCCTCAACCGCCTTGTCAAATTTGAAAGGAAGATCGTGGAGTCGTCCCCAATAGTACTCTTCCTTCTTCAACAAAGCACTGAGCATCTTTCAAAGAGGTCATCCTAGGCGGAGCTTGTACAACTTCAGAGGACGGAGAGTCACAGCATGACTGGGTATTGTTTCAAAAGTTTAATAAGGAGTCTCAAAGAATTCACCTCCATTTCAAGGTATCGAATGACCGTAGATGACCGACCATATACTCTTCTTCACCACATCGTAACAACCTTCCCTTTCATTGGGTACTTCAACTTCGATGTGTGGGTAAAATACCACCCCATGTATCCAAGGGCCCAAGTAGGCAAGAGTAAGTCGGACGAATGTCCATGACAAAGAAAGTGGAATCAAAAGTCCGGAACCGACTTTGAGTGTAATGAGCTCTCCAAGCACTGCTCAGAACCATCAAAAGCTCTCACGATTATATCACCGGGTCTCGAACCAACCCTTCGATATCAAGTCGATCAAAAGCGTCTTCGTAGGATATTCAGAGCGTAACCAAGATCAACCAAAACATGAGACGGACGCCTTGCATTCAACAGATGTGCAAGGCTTTGTTGTGTTTCTTTCCTATAGAGTCAAATCAAGATCGAGAAGCCTAGGACATTGTTGGCAGCCAAGTTAGCAATACAAACTTCAAACCGGTGGTAGTGTCTCGGCACATGAGCATTCTTCTAAACTTCACCAAGGCTAGCATGAGCCTCGAGCACAAGAGCGAGTAAGCATGGAGATTTTGGACGGAGTCTGTCCTAACTGTTCCACAACATTGTAATCACTCTTCTTGATAATCTTCAGAATTTCCTCCATTTCTTGTTTGGAGGTGTCTTCAGTAACTTCCTTCGGTATTTCTGGTTGAGCAGGATGAGTCACTGGTTCTTTCCCTCTAGCTTGGGGAATGGATTGAATAGCTGGAATGCGAGCTGGAGTCGCAGTGTCTTTCGGAGGAGAGATTTCTGGAGAGAATACCTTTCCGGTTCTGGTCACCTTACTAGATCCGGTGATGTTGTCAATGTCAGGAATGGTGGTTTCAACTGTAAGATCTTCCATGGTCAGAGGGTCTTGCTTGACGCCATGATAGTAAACATTAGCTCCATAATTCCAAGGAATAGCCTTGTTAGAGGAATATGGAATTGGTCTTGGAGAAGTGATAATGAGAGATGCCACTCTAGGCACAGGGTCAACAGAGGAAATCTTTATAGTGTTAACATCAGCATAGTCTTCTGGGAAATCATCACCCCATCCGGTTGCCTTAACATCTTCAATAGGAATTTTGTAGCTTTCGGGAACAGTGTACTTCACCATGTAATCATACTTTTCACTTGGCTGCCCCAAGGTATCCCACACAGATGGTACAACTTCACTCACATCTTCGATCTTCAGCTTAGCCATATCTTCACACAACTTCTGCACAGGTGGTTTCAGAAATAGTATCTCACGGTTGTCCATCATGCACTGAACTCGTCTTCTCAACCAAGGACAGCCATCAGCGATGGGCGGGCAACCAACGGCACTCGGGCATCCTGGATTGATCCCGCTTGCAAGAAATTCTTCTTAAATCATCGAGGAATGGTCAAGTCATCTATGTTGAAAACATAGGTATCTTCACCAACAACATTGGAACTCTTATCATGGTTAGGCATAGGCGCGTTGATCACATTCTGAGTCTCAACCGGAGGGTCGAACTCAATCTGCTTAGCTTCAATCATATCTTGAATCTTGTTCTTCAGAGCCCAACAATCATCAATACTATGCCCGGCTATTGGAATGGTAAGCACACTTAGCATTAGGATTGTATCTCTGAGAGGAAGTGTTGACATTCGAGGAGGATCCTCAAGGTAATCACTCGCTTTCAACATGTGTTGCAAGGCTCATGACAATGGCATGTTGATCTTGTAAACTGCCTCGTGGCGCTGCTCGATTACGTGCGTTGTCTCACGAGGTTGTGCCGATATAGGATCGAGATCACAACCGCCCCACAGATTGGTCTTGGCTTGGCTCCTTTTCGACCATACACAAAGATTAGCTTCTTTCTTACCACCAAAAGATCTCTTCAAAGATTGAAGATGTCTCTACCGAATTTTTCCACTCTTGATACCAAATTTCAATACGCCGTCATTAATATCGGTGAACCGGTCAAGAATTTCCAATCGATGATGAAGAATGGGCCTGCATTGTTCCATAAACATATCAACCAACTCCCTATTGGACAAGGGGTTGAATCGCTAAATCTCCATTTCGAGCATACTCTTTGAACTTCTCATCACGACCCATGGACATGCTTTGTAGTTGCATGCGAAGTGGGTGTCAATTCAAGATTGTACTCATATCTGTAGAAAGCATCGCTAAGTCACTCCAAGTACGGATACATTCTCTACTGATAATACCATTCCAACTGGTTCCGACAAACTCTCTGAAAATAATGCATCCACAACTTTCATCAAGTGGGATTGATCTTCGAACATAGGATTTCAAATGCCTTACAAGACATGCCATCATACTTAGCAAAAGTTGAACTTTGAACTTGGGAGGAATCACAACACCGGGACAAGACTCAAATCATCAAAATTCAGCCCGGACATCTTCAGTTTTCCACAAAGATTCAAACGGTCTTCAAGTTGCTTGTACTTGTCATCTTCATCGAGTATTGGCCATCATCATAGACTTTTTCGTGCTCATGCGACCACCTTCACCATCACCCTTGTTACTTTGCTCATCCTCCTTCTTGACACTTCCTTCTGAGAGCTCAATTCGACTAACCACTCTAGGACCTCCTTGTAGAAGGCCCGCCCATGTTGAGAAGACCAACAACCTTCTTCTTTCTGTTGATGAGCTTCTTCGATCTTGTTGGCCTTGGACCAAGCCGGTAAACATCCAAACCGAGCACTCGAGCTTGAAGATCTTTGACAGATCTGTTCAAGAGCCATTTCGCTAAAATAAATAGCGAGCAAATGAGAAAACCAATCTCAATGTACCTATGATGCAATGTTATGCTATGATATGCAATGTTTATGCGGATGCAATGCAATGTTTTCAAGGACCTTAGAGATTTAAATTTGTTAGACAAGCAATGAACAAACATTTATTAGTACTTTTTATTCTTTTTCTTTTAAGTACAAAAGATAGTTCAAACAAAATAAAAGAAAACATATAAATCCAAAGCTCTAAGTCTCATGGGCGCTTCCTCTTGGTGCCGAGGTAGGCTGATGCTTCGCTCCTCGTGAAGTAGCTTGTCAACTCTAGCACTTTCTTCTCGCTTGCATAGCATTGAGCTTCAAAGGTATCCCTCTTCTTTAGTGAATCCGTGATCTCTTCAAGTCTTCAAAATCGTAGGCATGCGGGATGGAGAATGGTATAGGACGTCACCTATAGCAACAGTTCCATAATTATCGGTAAACAGCGTGAACGGCATCATGAGGTTTTGAGCTCGAGCTCGCACCCATTTGAGGTAAGGTTCCCAAGGAATGGAGTTATGGTGCCCCAAAGTCTTGGTATTAGTCTTTACCATGCCCCAAGCGTATGAACCGCTTGTAATTCTGGAGATCGTGGTTGTAGTCGAACACAATATCTTGAGAAGCATATCATACGGACCATCTCTTCGAAAACCAAACCGACGAGAGCTAGAGAAGGGTCAAGTAATACCTCCTTATACCAAGTAGTGGTACATTTAGGAATTCTCCACAACGCTCAATGAAGGTGAAACTTTTGAGAGAAAAGATTCCAACGGATATCCGAATGAGAGAGTGACATTAGTCTTTGAGACCATCTCAACCTTTGCTCGTTCTTCAAAACTGATGGAGGAAGGTGCGAAACAAACCACCTTGAAAGTAACGGTATGCAACACATGAGAGTTCCTTGTCTCTTAGTAGTACGAGTGGAGAGAATGTAGGATGTCTCCAAGTAAAGTAGGCAATCGATCGGGTAAGAAACAACTTGATGGCGTTGACATCTATGAATTGATCCGAGTTAGGGAATAGAACCAAACCATATATTAGCAGGCCACAATGTTCGAATGCATGGAAACTCATAACTTTGAGGAATTCTCGCTTCTTAATTAGGAATTTGGCAAGTAAACCCTTAACTCCACTGGTTTCCCAATTGGCTTCAATGTCCGAGCTTAAGATGTAAGGTTGATGCGATGTCTTTCGTACTTAGGAACCTTTTCCAAACCGTGAATGGCATTTGGTCAAGAATAGGTATCCCAAGTAGCTTAGAGAACTCTTCCAAAGTAGGAACCAACCGATAACTGGGAATGTAAAGCAATGGTGTTCTGATCAAAGAACCGAAATAGGACATGCATCATATCTTCTTCAAAACCGAGATAACCAAGTCAAGTAGATAACCATGTCTTTGATGAACCGAGCATGGCCTGAATTTCGAAACCAATTTTCGAAAGAAGGTATACCCATGAAGTTGATTCGATAGTCTTTCTAGAAGCCATAATACCCTACAAAAAGAGCAAAGATAAACCCTAGGTCCTTGAAATAGTTAGAAATGATATGCAATGCAAATGATGTCATGATGTCATGTTTAGCACACACAAATAATTCACACAATGAGCCTAGGTTTAAGGCTTGCATGAAGTATAGGTGATTACCCCACCAAAAGTTTGAGTTGGTTCATCCCGTCCTATAATAGTAACCGGTTCTAGGAATCTCACATCATTGATCTTTCTCGAGGCGCTTATTTCAATACGACTACCAAGTGGTCGATCGAAAATATCCCAAAAGTCTGATCTCAATGAGCGTAGCATCGTAGTATCGTACCAACCCGGTCTACACTCAAAGTCGGCCATCTCACTACCTTCTAATGGCCAAGATGGGTCAATTAAGGTTCTAAAAGTTTAGTTAGCGCTTGATGACACCACGCAGAAGCCAAATACTATCCTCAACTTGGGAATGAAGAGTATCAGGACATCCAAAGTGTCATGCTAACGTAGCCATCATGTTGACCGTTTTGATATACATCTAACGGTCGCGACGATTTATTGCTACTTACCTAAAAGGAAACCCGATCCGGTGTAGGATCCCCACAAATATAATACCCAAGCAACCCTTAAAGATAAAGCAAGCAAGTCAAACAGAAAGCAATAAAGGTGATCTAGAAATCCCTAAGGCATTCTCTCTTTTGGGTGTCTCCCCAGCAGAGTCGCCAGTTCTGTGATACGGTGAACTGACTTTTTAGTGTTTGGTATCGCAAATATGCGGATAGCAAGAGTCACCACCGACTTTTATTTTTATCCAATTAAGGAAGGTAAAAGTACGTAAAAGACCTTCGTTAGATTCGAGTAAGGGAGAAGGTTGAAAAGGAAGGTATTAGCACCTTTCCATCCGTAGTTATCTACGGCTCTTAGTTGCTCTTAGATCACTTAAAATGTGCTTTCCGTGTGTTTGACAAAATGTTTTGAAAAGGGCATTTCGCTTGACTTTGTAATGATTCATGTAGGAATGTATACAAAGTGTTCTGAAATGTTTCGCTTTGAAAAGAGTTTGAACTTTGACAAGTGTCTTGCCATTCCTGCTGGGAACAATGTTCGATTAACTTCTTTCTCCGCTCATTCTCGATAGAACACCGCTCCTGTTATTCACAAAGTCAATACGCACAATTCATTTCTCAAGATTTACCTTGTTATAGTTATCACTTTGTCGATAATTGGTAACATCTTTGAATTCATTACCATGCTATATCAAGGTCGATAATTGGTAATATCATTTCCATTTACCTTAAACATTGTCACAAAGTCGATGAAGGTAATCTTTTGTTTCAAAACGAAAGATGTTCACATTTTTCGTGAATCAATCTTCCCCAACAGGACATATTCACCAATTTCCCTTCACCGTGTCATTTCTTTGATATCCTTGGGTGAAAATTTTTGCAATCATTTTGCATCATCCGCATTTTTGGTATCTTAGGTCCAAAATTATGATTTCGATATTTAAGTCTCTTTACACCTATCAAAAACGAAGATATTCATCTTCATCTTCCGGTTAAAGAAACTTAAATAAGGCATCATACCCCAATTTTTGATCTAATATACCACCTTACATTTACATCATTTCATAACTAACAGTCGCAGAAAGCATTAATCTGTATAGCATTCATGTGTCAAAATTAGGTTTCATCGATTTTCATCCGATTCAAGAACTAACCAATTAGGGTTTGAGATTTTCTCACTCCATTTGATCTATCTTGATCAAATCATCGCCTTCAATCCTCGATATCCATTTTCTTCATGATCAATCGAGGATCGACCAATTGTGGTTTTGATCGAGCATAGGCATTCTTTGATTTTGAGTTGATTGACTTTTTGATAGAGATTGGTCATTATATCTTAGATACAACATCTTGACCTAATTTCGGATTCAAAACATCACAGTTCATAGAATTCATCACCGCTTTTAAACATCCGATGAAATTTCATCTCATTAAAAGTCAAACTTTGACTTTTGGTCAAATTTTCAAAACAAAACTTTTTCCATCATCAAAATACTTCAAATGATCCATCATGATCATAAAAATCAAAGAATTTGAAAAGTCAACAAAAGTCAAAAGTTTTATACTTAGAAATTTTCTAAGTGTTGAAATTTCTTACTTTTTCCAAACTTCAAGCCATTTTTTCACCTAGTTCCAATTTGAATTGAAACAAACTCAAAACATGAAAGTTGTAGCTTAGGAAAGATCTTTCCAAAATGTCCAAGAACTCTCAAATCCATGGAGTCTAGATATACTTTGAAATTGAAACATAAGGCTCCATGAAACTTGATTTTCAAAGTTCAAAATATCAAATTATAGGTCATTTTGTGTTTCTTCATCTGAAGCTCTAACCTTGCCAAGTGGATGGATGAACTGGTAAATATCAGCCTAGAGTGATAATTGAAGGATATGGATCAAGTTGTAAAAATAGCACATGGTGAAAAAGGAGGTTCCTTTTCTTTGCAAAGTCATGTTTACCCCTTAAGGTAACTTTGAATCACCAAAAGCCATGGACACTTGCCTAACATTTCGTAGCCTATTTGCCTATAAAAGGATCACAATTCAAGATCAAACAACACCAAAGCAATGCAAAATCCATGCTTTCATTCTTTCTTGAAAATCAAGTAACATAGAGCAAAATTGATAAACTTGCATTTTTAAAAAATTGAAAACATGATGATCTTTGGTGTCAAACATGTTCAGAATCACTATCAAACTTGTTACAAGCTTAAAATCAAACTGAATTCAAGATAAAATCATTTTCATTTTTCATTTTTCAAACTTACAAACCGCCATAGAATCAACTGAAGCTTGGCTTGATTCCTGGAGTTTTGATCATCCATACACCTTCCATGAACATCATATGAGTGATCCAAACAACAACATCTAATCGAACACGATTTACATCATTTTCCGTTTTGTTTTCAAGCTCGTGTGGACTGAGTAGAGTGATACAAGCATGCTCATGAAGTTCTAAACACTCATACATCATCCCTAGAGGTGCTGTGCTTAGTGATCAAGAACAACCATGGAAACACTTCAAAGATCGATTTCGATCTTCACTTTTCCGTATGAACACGAACTTGGTTCTCATAATTTTTGAATATTTTGACAAAAGCTCGGCCATTCTTTTCGCACTAATAACGACCATTAGCCCTCAATAAAATCAAACAATCATAAACAATACATCATTTAATTTGAAAATCGCTTTAGGGTTCATCACGATTCCTAAATCCAAAACATGATAGCTTAAAATAAATGAAATTAACAAGCATATTCATATTCGTGGTGCAAAACCGATCAAGTTTGATGTTTATTTCACTCAATTTGGTTGAGAAACGAAGATTTGAGCTGGGATTTAACAATCTGAAAATCAAAACGCAAGCCCAGGAATACGCGCGTGTTCTTGGTGTTCTTCAGTTTTAAAAATTCAAATTATCCAATATTATGTCTACGCGTGTTTTAATCCAACAACACGTGCTGGCTTCTAGTGGTTGTATGCTTGCCCTTAAGTTCTTTCTGCCACGTGCCCCACCTCAAGGTCATGGGTTCAAAACCCAGCAAGACCAAATTTTTTACAAACTTGTCATATTTTCATGTTTTTTTTATCAAACTTCAACAATTTTTTTAACCAATCAAAACTTCTCATTTTGAGATGATTTTTTGCACACTTGTCATTTAATATATATATATTTTATGATTATGTCAAAAAAATCCAAAAATATTTTCTTTTGATTATATTTTAATCGTCGACGCTCAACACTTTTCAAACCTCCAAAGGTGAATTTTTCAAGTTTTCGACTTCGATTTTTTTCAAAACTTTTCATAAATTAACCTCACATTTCAAAACATTTTCAAAACATTTTCAAATAATTTTTCAAAACATTTCATCAAACTTGCATCTTTTACCATGATCAATCCGATTTAAAACGATAAAACAAATTCATTCTTTCTCGAATTTCTCGATCGATCATAGGCCTCCTTATGGTGTAAGTCCCAACTTTATGTACATATTTAGTTTTATTTGTACATACTCAAATTATCATTGTTAATATTCAAACATAAACAAATTTCTTCGTTTGTTTTCATTCGCTTGTCTATACCGAATCCATTGGTTCTAAGAAGGCGAGCAAAATTTCTTTAACCAATGGGCCTCCTTACGGTGTAAGTCCCATAACATCTTTTATGTACATAATATTTCTTTGTACATATCAAAAACTTTCCAAACACATTCAAATTTTCATCCATATAACACGATATTTCTTTTTTCAAAACCTTTTATCCAGACATAACACGTATATTTCTTTTCAAAACCTTTATCCTGCATACAATATGATACCTTTCTTTGAAAATACTTTTTACGGATAAACTTTGATCAATCATTTCGCTTTCATCTGTACATTTTACATCAATACCATTGGTATTAAAGGAGCATTATTCTCGTGAAACGCTTTCAAACCAACGGGCCTCCCTTACGGTGTAAGTCCCAACCCTCCTATGTACATCCATCTTTGTCTGCATAAAAACTGTTATCGTACATATTCATTTCTTGATACGCTTCAAACTTGTAAATAATCTGTTACGCTTTAAACGTTTATATTCCATAAACTGTAAATAAACATCATGCATTGTTTATATTTCCTTCATAAACTCCTCGTGAATACATATCACACACACACATTGCTTATAAAACTGCCTAATAAATAACATAACAATTAGACTAATCAATAGGTTTCAGAGTTTAGCCTCCGCTTGGTCTTCATACAAGACAACCATCACTGTTGAGTTTAGCTCTTGGCTTCATACAAGATAACTTATCCTCCGTCTTGGGCTTCATACAAAATATTTTATCTCCAATAGTTTAGCCTTCTTGGGCTTTGTACAAAGAAACTCTCCCACGAGTTAGCCTCCGCTTAGGCTTCATATAAGACAACACTTCGCTGAAGCCTCCTCGGGCTTCGCTCAAAAGAACTCCTCATCAGTTTAGCCTTCTCGGCATCATACAATGAAAGAGATAGGAAATCTCTTAATGCCTCCTATTGGGCTTCCAATACAAAGAATCACCCGCTAAGATAGAACCTCGAAGGATGGTTTCCTGAAATCACTTTCAAATTCCCCAGAGTAAAATTTGAAATTGCTCTTATTCCAAAAGGATGGTTTCTATGAAACCTTTCAAGCCAAAGCCGACCATACCCTATAGCCTCTTGAGCTTCATACAAGGACCCTCGACCCTCGATGACCCTCGAATGCCTCCTCTCGGCAACAATACAAGGACCCATGGGCTTCTTAAAAGCATCCCTTTAATCCAATCAATTTCTCCTTGAGATTTAGACATCTATCATCTCTATGGAAGAAGTATCTCATCCATTACATCACATACAGTCAAAACTTTTCAAAAACTTTTCAACCTCTTTTCAAACAAAAAACATCTCCTAACAGTAAGTGGTAACGCATGTACACTCAAGCAAAACACCCAATACTTACAGTTAAAAGATTCAATCATCTTTCAAAAATCTTTCTTAAACATGTAAGTGGTAACGCTTGTACACTCAAGCAAAACACCTAATACTTACGACGAAAGATTTCAATCAATCAAACTTTTCCAAAAATGTATGTGATGAAATAGATTAGATACATTTTTCATTAAGATGACATTCTGTCTGCCTCTTACTAACATCCCGCTGCTTTCCACTAGCATAAGTGGAACTACGATTGCTCCGACTTTCTCAACATCCCTTGAGAATACGTAGGCACAAGGTCTCATCCTTGCCGAGCAAATTTCTATCTCCTGCACTCAAACAAACCATAGAACCTTGTAGATCCGAGCTACAAATGCTCGATTCCCACTGGGATATGTATGCGTAAGATCCATGATCTTTGCGAGCACAATAATAACAAAACCTAGAATCCCACATAATCTACTGCTTTTAAAATCCCAAAGGAGAAACTTTCCAATCATAGAAATAGCAATTAAAACATACAAACATATCAAACGTATTCATACATAAAGTATAGATAACTACATATATTTAGGGTGCTCCATCTATTCCCTTTATATACCAATCCCCTTACTCGAATCTCCCAATGCGTTATGTCTAGTTTGCGCATTACGCATACCAATATCAATTGAGGGTATTTCACCTTTCCCCTTTTCATAATCATTAAATCATCTTTCTTGTGTTGAAAATAATAAAGCTCGATGCTCGCATCTTTATAAACAAATCAAAAGATTTAAATCGTTATGCCGAGAATCCAACTCACGTCGATCCTCCCGTCACCTTTAACGCGAACAGAAAATGGCGATCTACTGGGGAGTACACTGAACTTTGATTTTTCAAAAAAACGCATTCCGCCCCGAGAGCACCAAGCTTTTTTTGTTTTCAAAAAAGAAAGAAAGGATAAGTTTTCATATTTTGCATATATCCTGCTTTTATTGTATGTTTCATGATTTCACTTGATGGAAAGAAATCCTAACCTGATTTAAGAAACATTTTAAGATCTAGGTGAGGTATTAATACGTGAGAAGCTCAATGCTTTCGGGTTAATATATCCCACGCAGTGGAGGTTGTCTTGAGGGTATCAGGTTTAGCAAGTAATTGGAAAACGCTGTGATTTTTAGGGAACTTAAAAGCGAGTGGATCAGAACACATAAACCATCCCGCCATTAGATGTAGTGCAAATTATTCGTGTAAGCCTAGAGTAATTGTCATGCGATACTACGATCAAGCGTAGCTTTGAAAATATTATTGACCATCGAGTATTCAACAAATCCAATAATGTTTCAGGGAGGGTTGAGCCTCAGACATCGCAGAACCCAATTCACGTATGAATAAGCCCTTAGAACTTAACCCGCTGATTCTTATCGCTGGCTTCATGCTCGTGACTTCGAACGTCACGTGTGTATAACTACTAACCATGTTTGCTGATTCATGCATTCATTCATTCATAAAACAAAAAAACTTCATTTCTCTTCCCATTTCCAAAGAATTTAGAGATTTTTCTTTGTAAAATATTTTAGGTTGTAGTGATGGACGCCGAGGAAGATTCACCAAAAGATACGCTTTAGGATTCCTCGACGTAGGAAAGTTGAAAGAGTTAGCATCCTTGGTAAGATCCCTGATTTCGTAAAACGCTATGGAACTCTTTTAACTCTTCCGAACGCTAACGCCGATGAAGGACTTCAAAACCTTCGCTCAGTTCTACGATCCGCCTATCGTTGCTTCACTTTCCTCGATTATCACCGATGCCTACTTTGGAAGAGTATGATATCCTAGGAATCTCAAGATCGACAAAGTGCCTTCAATGGTTCGAAGCCATTCCTAAGTCACAAGTCATTGCAACAATGACTCATTTAAAGAAACCGAGATAGACAAAACCTAACTACCAGAGGAAAACTCTTAGACTAACTTCAAAGTTCCTAATGGAGAAGGCTCAAATTCTCTCAAGCCAGTATGGTACTGCTATTTTAGCTTTACTCCTCATGGATTGGTGTTGTTTCCCAACGTCCAAATTTCGCTGATATCAACGCCATAAGGATCTTTCCGATTGGAAACCTGCTCCCACCCCTCGGTGACACGTACGCCTCTATTCATCATGAATCGCAAGGAGACGGAACTATCGTGTGTCAGACTGCTTTTCAAATGGATTCTCACACCCGCCTAAATCTCCTATCTTCCGCGAAACAAAGACGAGTGGCATTGGTCCGTAAGACTCATGTCTTTACAAACGACATTTATATCCATTGGTATACTTTGGCAAACAATGAGATGGAAATCATCAGAGTCAGGAGAATTTGCCAACGCATTTCTCATTGGTACGAAGGAGGAATCAACTACAACCCATTCCTAGCAAAACGCTCACTGACAAATTCGTAAACCTCCGCTTTTACAAGAGAAAGCTACTTATCACATGAAGGAGGATTCGGATCAAGGTTGTGATGATTCAAAGCTGGCATCACATCCGAAAGAAAGGAAAAGGTAAGGCAAAGAATTGTAGCCATGGAAACCTACACTTGGATAAAGAAAAGAAGGAATTTCAATGCCTTACGCTTATGAGGATCCCATGTTCTCACCGCCCAAATCAACAAATTTTCCCGCTGAAGCCGTGGAGAATACCAAGAAGCCTCGACCAAGATAAGGTTCGAGAAAGAAGCTTTGAAAGCAAATTCTTAAGACTAACCTGAGAATGAGAAGCTCAAGAAGCAAGTCAAAGATCATGAAAAGACGCCTACTCCTGTGATGAATGGCTCATGGAGAAAGATGAGAAGATTCACGTAAGGATAACGCCATCCGTAAATACGCCAAGGAAAGGAAAAGAAAGCTCGAGAAATGACAACCGAAGCTCCCTCCCAACGAGTGGAAGAGTCATTAGCAAGCTAAAAGCCGAGAAAGCCAAACTAAAAGCTCACTATGGGAAGGAAACTCGTCGTCGCATCAAGCCTTCGATCGCCATCCTAAGATGTTTAATTAGTTTAATTTAGTTTGTAATTTTATCATTTATCATTCAGGTGAGCAATGCCCAACAAAAAAACAATTGTTGTAATCTTCCTTCATTAATCAATAAAATTTGTGTTTTCCATCCAAATATTTGCTAAATATCTCTTTTAGCGTAAATTTTGAAATTCTTTTCTTTACAATCATATTCATGCATCATACTTTGCATTTAAGTCTATCATCTAGAGTCTAATCATTCACGCTTTGAACTGTTTTTCCGATAGGAAAAAATTGTCAAACCTGTCTGTTTTAGAGTTTCTCGATCAGGCCCACGTACCAACTCACGATACTAGATCAAAAAGAAGAAAAGAAATGAAGAATTTCTCACACTTTCCCGATCAAGGAAGTATTTCATGGAGGTTTCTAAACCTTGCTCCAAGCAAGTTAACATCACACCATCAAGAGGATTTAAGACGATCCCTCCCCAATCAAGAATGGCTTTATTTGAACAACTCAATATGTGCCCTCAAGAAGAGTCAGACGTACTAACCGATTAATTCAAAGATACGTCTCTAATGACATGAAACTAATCGTCCTTCTGAAGTTCACAATTTTAGAACCATGGTAAATACGACACATGGTGAACATCACAACAGAAAGTCAAACCGGATTCGAAGATATCCAACCCATGGGATTTCGGTAATACTGACTACTCCTAATCAATCGGGAATATCATTTTCAAACTAATCAATGACGAGGTCCCAAAACGAAGATCTTTGCTTCAACACGCCCTGTGGATTTCACCCGCTAGATCCCGAATACCACTACATCAATACGATCACCGAAGATCAAGAGGGTGATCTCAGATACGACGCGGAAAGAATACAACTAGTCTTTCCACCAAGATCAAACCAAGAACATCCCTTATTCAACACAAGATCATATAAGAAACAAGTATCTCATACCGACCGTTAATCAAGAAGATCTTTCACAGCACAAAGGCGCCATCGCCCGTAGTCTTCAAGCCCGTCACCAAAGAATCAAAGTTTACCGGGGTTAAACCAAGCGGAAAATTACCCGAGTAATTTCACCCAAGGAGTTCGTAATCATTGGAAACCCGTCAAGTTAGGACTAATGTTCATAGCTCCTGTGTTTATCTTGCTTTTGTTTTGAACTCGCTCGCCTAAAGCGTAAGAGATGTTTATTGGGTTTAGCTTTTAACACTTCTTCATTTCCCAAGACAAATGAGTTTGTATTTTAGGTCCTCGTTTATATTGTAAATAAATAAAATGTGTTGTTTTGTTTCCACACTTTGTTTATTTTCATTTTACCCTTTCTCGAAATGATAATCCTAAAACACACAAAAAATTCTCTGTCAATAAATTAATCTACACACTTTCAAATTTTTTTTTTTTTTTTTTGAAATAATCAAACATAAAATCAAAACATGCGATTTAAACAAAAGAACAACCATCAGCAGAACTCACGCCTCTCCCAACTTTGAAACTGGAATTCAACCGAAAGAAGTCAAGAAGAGATCCCATGAGATTTCTGACCTAAACACGGTAGTACCCATTTGGCATCGACAAGATAAGAAAACCCATGAGGCTTTCCAGAATTTCTTCCTCAATGAAGATATTCTATACAAAAGAAACTGACATGGTTCTCGCTTTACGCGCCGATAGACAAGAAGCGCATATCGATCATCCACGGTTGCAATGAAGGGTCCTTTCGAACCCATTCAAACGAAATGCAATGTCCGGAAAGATCTTTAGAGAGGTGGATACTATCGGATAACGATGGAACTGGATTTACGCAAACACGTTAAAAGATGTCCGCGCCGGACTACGCAGATAAGATCCATGTGCTTCCGACTCACCAGCCTAACGCTCTCCCCGCCGCTTCAGCGCAGTATCATACGATTGAATAATCCAAAAGTCATTCAACCCGGACATCGCCTCATTCCGTGGTTATTGATTACCACCAAATGGGTCGGCAAAGATTACGCCAACGTCACAAGACAAGGGTCGTGAGGTTCATCAAGAACAACCTCATTTGCCGACATGGAATTCCAAGCAAGATCATTATCGATAATGGATCAAACTGAACAACAAAATGATGAAAGAACTGTGCGAGGAATTCAAGATCGAGCACTGTTAAGCATCATAACTCGCCTCACCGCCAAAGATGAACGGCAGTCAGTCGCCAACAAGAACATCAAAAAGATCATCCAAAATGGTCATCACTACAAAGACCTGCACGAATGTCGCCATTTGCTCAGATGGGTATCGTGACCAAGACGCACTTCGTGGGCAACCCTTTTCTCTAGTATACGGCATGGAAGCAAAGGTTCTGTAGAAGTCGAGATCCCGCAATGAGAGTTCTCATGGAAACTAAGCTATCCGAGGTCGAATGGTGTCAAAGCGATACAACCAATTGAACTTAATTAAGAAAAGTCACCGACCGCCCGCAGGTCACTTGGACAACTCTATCAAAGAAGAATGAAGAAAGCTGACAAAAAGGTCCGACCGTGAATTTTCGAGAAGGCGACTTTGCTTAAAAAGATCTCGCTTTTTCAAACAGATTCTAGGGCAAATGTACTCCACGAAGGCCCATACATCGCCGAAGTTTCCTCAAGGCAGCATGACCACAACCATGGACGGCGATGAACTCCACTGTGAATGTCGACGCATTAAAAATATTTTGTCTAAAAACAAAAGAATTGCCTAAGTCGAAAACCAAAAGGGCTATTTAGGCAAAATGAAAGGCCCCTATGGATGAAAACCCGAAAAGGCGATCGTGAAAAAATTAGAGACAATAAAATGTAAATTATCCCGATAGATCAAAACCCCAAAAGGCGATCTAGGTAAAACAAGGATACAAAATGACAAAGTAACTGCAGCCATTCGTATTTTGTCCACATGAAGAATTTTCCATCAACGGATCTTCAATCAACTCTTCCAAGCAACAAGCACACTGAATTCAAAGTTGTTAGGATAGTAGTGGTTATTTGCTTTCAATGTAGCCTTTTCCAATAAATTATCATTTCCAACTTTGTAAATAGTTCATGGAATCACTGGTCGATCACCATTCTATTCAATAAATTTGCTTCAGGCCGCTTTGTTTGCAATTCCTACTTTATTCTGCTTTTGCAAATAACGCTTTATCAGAAAATCACTTTTGAAACTAAATGTTTTAAATGAATTTTTACTTCAAAATTTTGAAACAAAAGCAAAATTCTCCTTTGAAACTATGCGAAATAACTTCAACCGCTTCTCCAAGAGTGTTTCATCCTCAGCTGAGTCGCCAATCAACATGCTAGCCTTTCTCATCAGAATCATCAAAGGACGGTATTCTTATTCAAAAAAGAATCCCCAACTGAGTTGCTAATGAAATGCCTTTCTCCGAAAGTTTAAAACATGCAACTCAAATTCTTCATTAGTGAATATCCGCACTATTGCCGCATTTTCACCAAGTATTTGTTCGAATCGCGACGCTGTCCCTTTCCCAAATATCCCTTTAGTGTCTTTGTCAAGTATTGTTAGCATGCATATAATATCTACATATTCATACATATAGCATCATTCATTGCATTTTTGCATCTCTCAAAATGTTTGCCCAAATCACCGGTATAAATCATGCTTACTCATACGAGTACAAGTCTGCTCCTCAGAGAATATCTCCAAACGTAAAAGATACTTTTTCTTTGTTTCAACTGAGTATTCCCAAACGTAAGGATATGTCTTCTTTTCCCTAAGAAAGTCCCCAAATGCAGAAATGCATTTTCTCTATCATATTCGCCACCGAGATTATCCCGCTGGGAACAATGTTCGATTAACTTCTTTCTCTCCAGCTCATTCCTCGATGTAACATCGTTCGCTATCAAAGTCAATACGCAACAATTCATTTTCAAGATTTACCTTGTTATATTACCACGATAATTGGTACATTCTTTAAATTCATTACCATACTATATCACAAGGTCGATAATTGGTAATATCATTTCCATTTACCTTAAACATTGTCACAGGTCGATGTAAGGTAATCTTTTGTTTCCCAAAACGAAACAGATGCACATATTTCTTCTGAATCAATCTTTCCTCAACAGGACATATTCACCAATTTCCTTCACCGTGTCATTTCTTTGATATCCTTGGGAAAATTTTGCAATCATTTTGCATCATCCGCATTTTTGGTATCTTAGGTCCAAAATTACAGATTCTCGATATTTAAGTCTCTTTACACCTATCAAAAACGAAGATATTCATCTTCATCTTCCGTGTTAAAGAAACTTAAATAGGGTATCTATCATACCCCAAATTTTGACCTAATATCACCTTACATTTACACTTTCATAAACTAACAGCCCAAGATTAATCTGTAAGCATTCATGTGTCAAAATTAGGGTTTCAATGATTTTCATCCGATTCAAGAGCTAACCAATTAGGGTTTGAGATTTTTCTACCCATTTGATCTATCTTGATCAAATCATCGCCTTCAATTCTCGACATCCATTTTCTTCATCGATCAATCGAGGATCACATTTTGGTTTTGTTACAGGTATTCTCTCGATTTTTGAGCAAGAATGACTTTTTTGATAGAGATTGGTCATTATATCTTAGATACAACATCTGACCTAATTCTGATCAAAACATCACGGTTCATAGAATTCACATCACGTTTTTAAACATCCGATGAAATTTCATCCGCATTTAAAAGTCAAACTTTGACTTTGGTCAAATTTTTCAAAACAAAACTTTTCCATCATCAAAATACTTCAAATGATCCATCATGATCATAAAAATCAAAGAATTTGAAAAGTCAACAAAAAGTCAAAGTTTTATACTTAGAAATTTTCTAAGTGTTGAAATTTCATTTTTTCCAAACTTCAAGCCATTTTTTCACCTAGTTCCAATTGAATTTGAAAAACTCAAAACATGAAAGTAGCCAGGAAAGATCTTTCCAAATGTCCAAGAACCTCAAATCCATGGAGTCTAGATATACTTTTGAAATTGAAACATAAGGCTCCATGAAACTTGATTTTCAAAGTTCAAAACATCAAATTATAGGTCATTTTGTGTTTCTTCATCTGAAGCTTTCTAACTCCAAGTGATGGATGAACTGTAATATCAGCCTAGAGTGATAATTGAAGGATTGGATCAAGTTGTAAAAATAGCACATGGTGAAAAGGAAGGTTCCTTTCTTTTAAAAGTCATGTTTACCCCTTGGCAACTTTTGAATCACCAAAAGCCATGGACACTTGCTTAACATTTCGCAGAGCCTATTCCTATAAAAGATCACAATTCAAGCTCAAACAACACCAAAAGCAATGCAAAAATCCATGCTTTCATTCTTTTTTGAAAATCAAGTAACATAGAGCAAAATTGATAAACTTACTTTTTTAAAATCGCTTGAAAACATGATGATCTGTGTCCAACATGTTTCAATCACTATCAAACTTGTTATGTTTAAAATCAAACCCAATTCAAGCAAATCAATTCATTTTCTATTTTCAAACTTGTACAAACTTCCAGTAATCGAATCTAAGTTTGGCTTGATTCTCGAGTTTCGATCATCCATACACCTTCCATGAACATCATACGAGTGATCCAAACAATAACATCTAACTCAGAACACCATTTACATCATTTTCCGCCATTTCAAGCTCGCAGGACTTGAGTGAGTGATCCAAGCATGCTCATGAAGTTGCAAACACTCATACATCATCCCCAGAGGTCGCCGTGCTTTGATCAAGAAACAACCATCGGAAACACCCATCGATTTCGATCTTCACTTTTCCGTGTACGAACACGAACTTGGTTCTCATAATTTTGAATCTGACAAAAGCTCTTGGCCATTCTCTTTCTCGCACTAATAACCACCATTAGCCCTCAATAAATCAAACAATCATAAACAATACATCATTTAATTTGAAAATCGCTTTTGGGTTCATCACGATTCCCGTAAATCCAAAACATGATAGTTTAAAATAAATGAAATTAACAAGCATATTCATATTCGTGGTGCAAAACCGATCAAGTTTGATGTTTATTTCACTCAATGGTTGAGAAACTAAGATTTGAGCTGGGATTAACAATCTAAAATCAAAACGCAAGCCCGTGAACACCATGTTCTCGTGTTCTGCTTTAAAAATTCAAATTATCCAATATTATGTCAACGCGTGTTTTAATCCACTCAACATGATGCGGCTTGGTCTAGTTGTATGCTTGCTCTTAAGTTCTTTTCACACGCGTCTCCACCTCAAGGTCATGGGTTCAAAACCCCAAAGAATTCAAATTTTTACAAACTTGTCATATTTTCATGTTTTTTATCAAACTTCAACAATTTTTTAACCAATCAAAACTTCATTTTGAGATGATTTTTGCACACTTGTCATTTAATATATATATTTTATGATTATGTCAAAAAATCCAAAAATATTTTCTTTTGATTATATTTTAATCGAAAAAAACGACGCTCAACACTTTTCAAACTCCTCCTAAAAGGTGAATTTTTAAGTTTTCGACTCCATTTTTTTCAAAACTTTTCATAAATGAACTCACATTTCAAAACATTTTCAAATAATTTTCAAAACATTTCATCAAACTTGCATCTTTTACCATGATCAATCCGATTAAAACGATAAAACAAATTGCTCTTTCTCGAATTTCTCGATCGATCGGGCCTCCCTTATGGTGTAAGTCCCAACTTTATGTACATATTTAGTTTTATTTGTATACTAAATTATCGTTAATATTCAAACATAAACAAATTTCTTTCGCTTGTTTTCATTCGCTTGTTCATAACCAATCCATTGGTTCTAAAGGAGGTTTCTCCCTGAGCAAAATTTCTTTAAACAATAGGCCTTCACTGTGTAAGTCCCATAACATTTTTATGTACATAATATTTTTGTACATATCAAAACATTCCAAACACATACAAATTTTCATCTGCATAACACGATACTTTTTTCAAAACCTTTATCCGTATATAACACGATATTCTTTTTCAAAACCTTTATTCGTATATAATACGACACTTTTCTTTGAAAATACTTTTTCCTGATAAACTTTGATCAATCATTGCTTCATTTGTACATTTTACATCAATACCATTGGTATTAAAAGGAGCATTATTCTCTGAAATCTTTCAAACAACGCCTCCCTTACTGTAAGTCCCAACCTCCTATGTACATCCATTCTTTGTATATAAAAATCCTGTTGTACATATTCATTTTGCATACGCTCAAACTTGTGAATAATCGTTACGCTGCTTTTAAACGTTGGTTTCACAGTACACTGTTTATATTCCATAAACCGTCAGAATAAACATCATGCATTGTTTATATTTCCTTCATAAACTCCTCGTGAATACATATCACACACACACACTGCTTATAAAACTGCCTAATAAATAACATAACAATTAGACTAATCAATAGGTTTCCTAGAGTTTAGCCTCGGGCTTCATACAAGATAACTTATCCTCAAAGATGTGGTCAGCTCTCCGGGCTTCATACAAAATATTTTTATTCCAAGTAGTTTAGCTCTTCGGCTTTGACAAAGAAACTCTCCCACGTAGTTAGCCTCCGCTTAGGCTTCATATAAGACAACACTGCTGAGTCACCTCCTCGGGCTTCTGCTCAAAAGAACTCCTCATCGATTCTCTGCATCATACAATGAAAGAGATAGAAATTTCTATCACCCTCCTATCGGGCTTCCAATACAAAGAATCACCCGCTAAGATAACCCCGAAGGATGGTTTCCTGAAATCACTTTCAAATTCCCAGAGTAAAATTTCCTGAAATTGCTCTATTTAGAAAAGGATGGTTTCTGAAATCCTTTCAAGCCAAAGCCGCCCATACCCTATTCCTCGAGCTTCATACAAGGACCTCGATGACCTCGATGACTCTAATGCCCTCTGGCTAATAATACAAGGACCCATGGGCTTTAAAAGCATCCCTTTAATCCAATCAATTTTCTCAGATTTAGACATCTATCATCTCTATGGAAGAAGTATCTCATCCATTACATCACATACCAAAACTTTTCAAAACTTTTCAAACTCTTTTCAAACAAAAACATCTCTTAACAAAGAAGTGGTAACGCTTGTACACTCAAGCAAAACACCCAATACTTACAATAAAAGATTCAATCATCTTTTCAAAATCTTTCTTAAACATGTAAGTGGTAACGCTTGACACTCAAGCAAAACACCTAATACTTACGATTTAAAGATTTCAATCAATCAAACTTTTCAAAATGTATGTGATGAAATAGATTAGATACATTTTTCATTAAGATGACATTCGTCTGCCTCTTACTAACATCCCGCTGCTTCCACTAGCATAGGGAACTCACGATGCCCGACTTCTCAACATCCCTTCGAGAATACGTAGGCACAAGGTCTCATCCTTGCCGAGCAAATTTCTATCTCCCTCGCACCAAACAAACCATAGAACCTTGTAGATCCGAGCTACAAATGCTCGATTCCCACTGGGGATATGTATGCGTAAGATCCACGATTTATGAGCACAATAACAAAAACTAGAATCCCACATAATCCATCGCTTAAAATCCCAAAGGAGAAACTTTCCCAATCATAGAAATAGCAATTAAAACATAAACATATCAAACGATTCATATATAAAGTCAGATAACTACATATATTTAGGGTGCTCCATCTATTCCCTTTATATACCAATCCCCTTACTCAGACCCCAATGCTATGTCTAGTTTGCGCTAGTCATTACGCATACCAATATCAATCGAGGGTATTTCAAATTTTCCCTTTTCATAATCATTAAATCATCTTTCTTGTGTTGAAAATAATAAAGCTGATGCTCATGCATCTTTATAAACAAATCAAAAGATTTAAATCACATGCACTGAAGAATCCAACTCACGTCAGATCCTCCAAGGCCACCTTAATGCTAATGCGAAACCCTAAAACGTACCGGGAAACCCAACAATGGTGATACGCGGTTCTCGCCATGGAAATTCAATTAAAGTGCCCGTAAAGCTTGTAATCTCCTACTAATCACAAAAACAAACACAAAACATGTTAAAGATGATGAAAATTAAAACACGATATTGGATTTTTCAAGAACAAACCAAACTCGATTTTCCGACTCGGATGGATTTGAGCAAAGCGAGGGTCCGATCGACTCAAGAGGTATCAAGGAATGTGTCGACACCTCAAAATCGATCAAACGGCCGCAAATAGATTGACTTTGCTTGTTCGCTACTGTTTGTTCGAGCTGAATAGGTTCTGAGTCAAATTTCTCACCCTAATTCGGTGGTATGTATCACATGTATATAGTAGAAGGATTCGTAGTTGTTTGGGAAAGATTTAATCAATGATCAATGCTAATCAAATTTGATTTTGTACAAAATCAAATTCAAATTGATCAATTTTCAATCCAATTGCCATCCATCAAATTTCAAAATCACGCTTAATGAGTTGATTGATCCCAAGGAAGAAATAAAATCAAGTTTGCAATTAATTTGATTTATACTTATTTTTAAATTTAATTTGTATTTAAATGAATAAATTCCAAATTAAATAGAAAAATAAAATAAAATTCGTGGCATTGGGCTTGATATCCTAATGGTGTGAGGAATAAGTTTGGATGAAGAAAAAGTAGGCCCATTTGCAAAGTTTTTGATTTTAGAAGTATTTCCTTCAGGCACTTCTTCAAAATCGCCCAACTTGTGAATGGTGTATCTTGCTTAATTTTCCACATTTTGAGTGTTCTTGGACTTTTGAAAGCTCTAAGAGTCCTTTAACCAACCTTGGTCTCATATCAATTGGAGTTTCCATGCTCAAATATCTTCAAACAAAAGTTGACTTTTGTTGACTTTAAAATGACTCAGAATGTTTTGAGTCATACCTCAAATGAAGCATTTTTGACATTCTTGTGAGACATGAAGTTGTAGAGAATTGAATTTCCTTCAAAACAAGGTGGTGGAAAAATTTCCGAGAAAGTATGAAGAAGTTAAGATCACCAAAGTTCATTGACTTTTCATCTGTAAACCCTAATTTAGAAAGTTCGGACGCCTGAAAGCAACCAGTTTTCGATGAATCATGATCAACCCTTGATCAAATGATGAATGTAACTTCAAATGAGGATGTTGACCAAAAATCATGAATTTTGATCGTATGTTGACCATGCTTGACTTTGTCCAATACAACCGATTTTCAACCATCCGAGCAATCACGAGGAAACTCGACTGTATACTGAAACTTGACATGGAGAATCTTTGAAGCATACGAGGAGGCATGATGAACATTGAGATGTTGGAACCATCTTGACCGAGTTGCCAAACCCTAGTTCGTCAGATTGTCCAGAGAGTTTGTCTGATCAACCTCGAGGAATCTTTAGTACGATGTACGGGATGTCTCGAGAAGACTGAGGCAAATTTTGGGTATGACACCCGCCCCTGCTCAATCTTCTCAATCGGAGGGGTTAGATGGCATGCTTGCCTTCGTGACCTCGGAGGTAGATGATGATCACCGAAAGTACACCCGAAAATTTGCACTCGCCGCTGGTCAATGACGCGGAACGGGCCATGATGCCATTCGGGAGAGGGTAGACTTCACCTGGGAGGAGTAGTATGCTAGACCTCGAGGTTGTCGACATGAGAATTGACAATGATGGGCTTAAGATGCCATCGTGAAAGGTCGATGCCGGGAGCGAGCCGACGCCAGGCTCAGACGCTCGAGGAGCACGAGACGGGCTTAAGATGCCATCCTAAGGAGTCGATGTTAGACCTCGCTCATCTTTTGAATGAAGTTATTGGTTTGTATTGATTTTTAACTAAATATGCAAGATTCCAAAGGTGGAGGAACACCGATAAGTAGCTCTGAGACGGGCTTAAGATCCCATCTAGTGGCAATCGAGTCGTGACGCTGACTCAGAGTTGCTGATACAAAGAAGGATCGTAATAAATCTTCGTGTCGATTACTCCGAGGGAGGTAGTAGTTGGCAAATGTGGATATCTTCCCTCAGCATCGGGTATTGATCCACCGCTCATATCGGAGGATAAATTCGGAGCGGTCTTTCGACAATTTTCTCAGATTCGGCTTAATCCTCGACCAACTGCCGAGGACAACTAGCGGTCTTCATATAGTTTGCCGAGATTCGGGGCTTAATCCGACCAACCGTCGGAGGACAACTAGGGCCTTTCGATAGTTTTCCGCCGAGATTCTGGGCTTAACTCGACCTGCCATGCCGTGATTTATTTCAATTGCTTTGGAGAAACAAGAGAAACTTTGATAGAATATTTGTTAGTCTTATGCAAAGTATGATGCATGACAATGTGTATGAATGACATATGCATGAATTATGACTTTATGAAAGTATGAATGATAGGTGTCGTGGTATTTCAAAACATATCCATCTTGAAGAAGATGTGGATGTTTCGCTGAGGATTGCCTCCGCCTGGGATCGAGTAGGTGAGAACCCCGCTGAAGGAGAAGAAAGATATCCCGATTCCTCCGATGCACTATCCACCAAGTCTTGGGCCTAGATATCGCTGAGGAAGGTAGAGATCGAGAAATCGTTGTTGGAGATCGCATACACAGACCTCACTGGGAGAACCGGGAGGCGATTTGTTGGGGATCTTGCATGTAGATCCTGGCTGAAGAATTAGGAGGCGCCCATCGATTTTGAGTATAGACCTCACCGGAGAGCTGCGATGGTTCTGGAGACCGGTCAGCCTCATGGAATCTCTCGATCGATAAACATCTTAATGGGATGGCTTATTGATGTAACATTGCTACTGAAAGGAATCACCGTCAGGATTAACATATACCGCCTGGAGAGGTTTAGTGAGTGACACCTCCTGGAGATTATGCCTCATGGGGAATGTTTTTGTGACCTTTGTTGTCATCTCAACTGAGCCCCGTAGTAATTACTTTTGTCGCTCACTTTTCGATGTTTGATTAGATTATTGTCATGCGATAATCATTCAAAGCAAATGTGGACTTATTGCAAAATCTATAATAAAGAAAGAATCAGATTTATTTGAAAGGGGCGATGGCCAAGTAGTTTATACACAAGAAAGTAAAAGCTATGCGAAACAATCTAAGTTCACTATGCTAGTACTATATATTTCAACTATCTCATCTCCTTGTTGTCAGAGAAAGTGAGAGATCGATTTGCCATTTGAATCTTGAATGTTGATAGTAGTCTGAAGAAGGTCATCCGAAGACATACGCACGCTTAAATCCCTAACTTTTGCCTAGACCGCCTTTCGGTTTTCGCCAACGGATACCCCTTTGCCCAAGCCGCCTTTTCGTGTTTTCACTTCCGTGTACATGTTTTGTATATATCCTTAACTTTGCCCAACCTTTTGGTTCGCCAGATGCCCTTATTTTGCCTAGGCCGACCTAGCTGTCCCATTATGCGTAGTATTTTTGACTATGTCCGCGCTCATGTGGTGTGGAAGTCTTCACCATCCATGGTGCTAAGTATCATAGTCACGAAAACACCTGCCTTGACTACAAACGGTCCCTCGTAGGTGGGAGTCCATTTCCTCGATCACCTTGTGGAAGAATGATGCGCCTACTAGGTCACCAACTTGATAGACTTTGCTCGACCTTCTGGCTCCGATCATCGCTTCGATAGATCCGCCCATGGCAAATGGACGCGAGTCGCTTTCATCAATCAAATTAATCGTCACAAGTAGTCCGACCCAATCGCCTTCATCTAACTCTCATTCCCGAGGACTCGTGAGGTATCCAACTCGGCAGGACCGCCATCCACTGCATACAAGAGAGAAGGGGTCAGCTCCTGATGTTCGTGTCAGAAAAGCAGTAACCATGAAGAGAAATGGTAACATCTCACGCCAACTTGTAAGTTACCGCCATCTTCTCAGATAATCTTCTTAATGTTCTTATTAGGCCTAATCGCTACTGCTCATCTTAGGCCGATATGGAGAAGAATTATGATGCTTGATCTTAAATCGCAGGTAGTTCAAAGGATCATCTTATTGTTGAGATTAGAGCCGTTATCTCGATAATCTTTCTGGAGTGCCATACCGACAGATAAGATTATGCTTGATGAAACGAGCCACAACATTCTTAGTAATGTATGCAAACGAGGTCGCTTCTATCCACTTGGTGAAATAGTCAATTGCCATGAAACGATGTCCATTGGAAGCGGTGGGCTTGATTTCTCCGATCATGTCAATGCCCCACATTGCAAAAGGCCAAGGAGAAGTTAAAACATTCGAGGTACTCGAGGTACATGCACTTTACTCCGCATAACCGCATTTGTGACAAGATCGAAGCGAAGCGTGACAATCGCCCATGGGTAACCAATAGTAACTCGTCTCAAAATCTTCTTAGCTATGGTGTGTCCACCGAGGGTACCAAATGCGCCTTCGTAACTCTTCCATGATGCGATTGTCGCTCGTCTACATAAATGAGTAAGCACAAGTCATGGTTGCGCTTTGTATAAGATGTCGTCGAGGAAGAATTTAGCGAACCTTCTCAAGAACTTCTTATCGTTGACCGATGCCTCTGGATTCCCCGAGCCTCAAGATACCTCTTCACGTCAGTACCAAGGTTTCTTCCGTGTCAAGCATAACAAGATGTCGGTTCACAAACTTCTCAATGATGATCCGGGAGCCTGTCCCATCCGACTGAACATAGACGACATAGTAGCTAACGCGTCCGCCAACCGATTCTCTTCGTGGAATGTGATTGAAAGATCTCTTCAAGTAGGGATCAAACTCAAACATGCTCGATATGGAATGAGGTTCGATGCTTCCATCCCACTCGCCTTAATCGACCGATCACTAAAGTCAATTCCATACACTTGTAAGAACTTGATTCTTAAGTCAATAGCAGCCTTTGATACCCATGATGCACGCCATATTCGCCATGTGTTCGTGCAATCAAACATAATCCGCGCGTGAAAGGCGGCGTCGTCAGTAGGGATGTGATAATGGCGCCAATGCCATTGCCAAGTGCTTGAGGCTCCATCAAAGACCATGGTCCATCGGGATCCTTGTTCGTGTCCTTATCCGGCCCGTTCTTCAATTGGTAACTAGTAAAACATCTTCGTCTGAAATTAACCGCATAGACCGATAGTCATCTACGGCTGACGAGCCATATGATCGGCCACTACACTTCCTTTGATCGCTCGAGAAGTAATCGATGTCATATCTTGTGAAGGATCATTTGCCATCTTGCTATTCTTCCGAAGAGAGCTGGTTTCTCAAATATGTATTTTATCGATCCATTTGGAAATCAACAAGGTAAAGTGCGAGTCAACATATACCGCCTTACTACGAAAGCATTTCGTTAAAGCGCTGCAAGTTTTCTCGAGCCGAGTATCTTGTTTCACACCGGTAAACTTTTGCTAAGGTAGTATATTGTATGCTCTTTTCGCCGACTGGCCATGTTGCCCCAACACACACCCCATTGAAGTTCTCTAGCACCGCCAAGTACATGATGAGAGGTCTTCCTTCAAGGGCGTGACTGTGATGGATGATTCTGTAGTACTTGATTTTGCAAAAGCTAACCGCAATCGTTGTTCCATTCTAACACTTGATCTTTCTTCAAGAATTGAAGATTGGCTCACAAGTAGCAATTAAATGTAATGAATGCAATGAAGTTCAATCGCCCAAGAAACCTCTCGACTTCCTTCTCAAGGGAGTCGCATCTCTTGAATAGCTTTAACCTTAATGGGTCAACTTCAATACCTTTACCATCGACAACAAACCCTAGGAGTTTTCCTTGACTCCAAAGGTGCACTTGTTAGATTAAGTCTCATTTCATTTCAACCCATCACAGCTTCTCAAAATGATTAAGATGTTCTTCTTCCGCTCAGGATCGAGCTATCATGTCGCCAACATAGACTCTATCTCGTGATGAATCATGTCATGAAATAATGTCACCATAGCACGTCGATAAGTGGCCATGGTTTTAGGCCGAACGGATAACCTTGTAATGTAAGGCTCCCCACCGTAACAAAGTAGTCTTTCCATGTCTTCGGAGCCATTTTAATCGATTGAATCGGAGAAACCATCCATGAAGAGAAAACCTTATGCCGAGCGGTGTTGTCAACCGTAACATCAATACGAGGAAGGAAAATCGCTTTCTGACTTGCTTTGTTCAGATCTCCTAATCCACACACATTCGTACTGCCATCCTTCTTAGGTACGGGTACCACATTTGCAACCCATCGTGGATAAGAAGTAAGTACTAAGAAACCGCAATGAACTCGCTCATAACTTCTTTTGATTTTTCTCGACATCTCAGACGACACGACGAACCTTCTGCTTCAATCGGGAGAAACCTCTTTGTTGGCAATCGGTACCACAATATCAATGTCTAAACCCGCATGTCTTCGTATGACCAAGCAAAACCTCAATATAGTCTCGTAGCATCCGAACCAACCTTCTTTAACATCGCTCTCAAGACCCGCTCCTATCTTGATCTCTTTTCTGCTCGCAAGACTCCAAATTCACAACCTCAACTTGCTCTTCACGTGGCAGATAAATCGATCTCACTGAGGGCCCCGACAAGTTCTCCGCACTTCACAATCTTCCTCACTTTCGCTTTCGGCTTGGTAGATCGGATTATCAAGTCATATTTAGCAATAGCATAGCTTTATTAACTAGATTCGAGTGATTCCGCAGTTGTATCACGTGGTGTGTGTAAGAAACACATAGCTTTTGGGGTGATAAAGTAAAAGAAAGAAAACAAACAATTGAATGCAAAAGTCCAACGAATTTATGAATGAAAACGCCGCAAACAATGTAGATAATAACCTCAGAACGAGCCATGCCCGTGCAAGGCACTAGGTTTTAAAGTTTATTGTTCAAAACATAAGAATACGAAAAGCAAAACAAAACAAAGCAATTACTCCCGCTAAAGAGATTGGTATGACGCCTTCGCCTTCCAATTATCGAGTCCGTTGTCCGGAGTGGGAAGATCCATCACCGGCGTCAAGTCGGGTCGCCGCCTTCTATAGCATGGATTCCACTGGCCGATGCGGAGGAAGTCACTGCACGCCTCGTATCATCTCCGACTTTGATGGTGAAGCCTAAACCGCCTTTGTCAAATTTGAAAGGAAGATCGTGGAGTCATTCCAAATAGTACTCTTCCTTCTTCAAAGCTACCAGCATCTTCGAGGCCATCCTAGGCAGCTTGTAACTTCAGAGGACGAGAGTCAATGTATGACTGGGTATTGTTTCAAAAGCTCGATAGAGTCTCAAAGAATTCACCTCCATCTCAAGGTACTGAATGATCAGATGACCGACCATATACTTCTTCACCACATACCGTGAACAACCTTCCTTTCACCGTACTTCAACTTAATGTGGTGGTATGTCAGCCCCATGTATCCAAGGGCGCCCAAGTAGGTAAGAGTAAGCCGACGAATGTCCATGACAAAGAAAGTGGAATCAAAAGTCCGGAACCGACTTTGAAGTGCGTAACGAGTTTCCAAGCATCGTCTTTAACCATCAAAAGCTTCACGACATATCACCGGGTCTCGTAACCAACCTTCGACATCAAGTCGATCAAAAGCGCCTGTAGGATATTCGTGAGAAGAACCCAGATCAACCAAAACATGAGACAAGGTGACGCCTTGCATTCAATGTAGATGTGCAAGGCTTTGTTGGTTTCTTTCCCAGGAGTCAAATCAAGATCGTGAGAAGCCTAGTCATTGTATGTACCAAGCTAGCAATACAAACTTCAAACCTGGTCGCTGGTAGGTCTTTGCAAGACACGAGCATTCTTCAAACTTACCAAGGCTAGCACGAGCCTCGTGAGCACAAGAGCAGAGCAAGCATGGAGATCTTGGACGAGTCCGTCCTAACTGTTCCACAACATTGTAGTCACTCTTCTCGATAATCTTCGCACTTCCTCCATTTCTTGTCGAGGTGTCTTCAGAATTCCTTCGTATTTCCGTCGAGGTGACGAGTCAACGGTTCTTTCCTCTAGCTCGGGAATGGATGAATAGTCGGAACGCGAATGGAGTCGCAGGTCTTTGAGGAGAGATTGGAGAGAATACCCTTCCTGGCTCGTCACCTTACTAGATCCGTGATGTTGTCAATGTCGAATGGTGGTTTCAATCGTAAGATCTTCAATGGTCGAGGGTCTTGCTTGACGCCATGATAGTAAACATCACCCATAATTCCAAGGAATAGCCTTGTCGAGGAATATGGAACGGTCTTGAGAAGGATAATGAGAGATGCCACTTTGCACAGGTCAATGCAGGAAATCTTTAGTGTTAACATCAAAGATAGTCTTTAGGAAATCGTCACCCCATCCGGCCGCCTTAACATCTTCAATAGGAATTTTGTAGCTTTTGAACAAAGTACTTCACCATGTAATCATATTTTCACTGGTCGCCCCAAGGTATCCCAATACGATTGCATACTTCACTACATCTTCGATCTTCAACTTAGACATATCTTCACACTCAGACAAGTGGTTTCAAATAGTATCTCACGGTTATCCATCATGCAATCAACACGCCTCTCAACTGCACAACCATCAGCGTACGGGCACCAACGGCTCCGGGCATCCCGATCGATCCCGCCGCAGCAAATTCTTCTTAATACCATCGAGGAATGGTCAAGTCATCTATGTTGAAAACATAAGTATCTTCACCAACAAAGATTGGAACCTTGTCATGTTAGGCATAGGCGCTGATCACATCTCGAGTCTCAACAGAGGATCAAACTCAATCTCTTTTAGCTTCAATCATATCTTGAATCTTGTTCTTCGAGCCCAAAATCACTGATTATGTCCCGGCTATTGGAATGGTGCACACTTAGCATTAGATTGTATCTCGAGAGGAAGTGTTGACATTCGAGGAGGATCCCTGGTAATCACCGCTTTCAACATGTGTTGCAAGGCTCATGACAATGGCATGTTGATCTTTGTAAACCGCCTCGCGGGCGCGCTCGACACGCTGCCGTTGTCTCACCGAGGGTCGCCGACAGGATTCGAGATCACAACCGCCTCTACGTATTTGCTGGGCCTGCCTCGCTCTTTTTTCCTAACCATACAAGATTAGCTTCTTTCTTACCACCAAAAGATCTCTTCGCAGATTTGAAGATGTCTCAATTTTCCACACTTGATACCACCTCAATATACCGTCATATCGTACTTGAACCCTATCAAGAATTTCCAATTCGATGATTGAAGAACGGGTCACATTGTCCTATAAACATATCAACCAACTCCCTATCGACAAGGGTGAATCCACGCTAAATCTCCATTTTCGAGCATACTTTTGAACTTCCCACGACCCATGGATGCTTTGTAGCTCAGCAAGTATCGGTTCATTCAAGATTGTACCATACATCGTCTGAGAAAGCATCACTAAGTCACCCAACCGGGTTCCCGACAAACTCTCTTGAAAATAATGCATCCACAACTTTCTCCGGCTACTTGGGATGATCTTCCGAATATAGGACTTCAAATTAGGCAAGACATGCCATCATACTTAGCAAAAGTTGGAACTTTGAACTGGGAGGAATCACAACACCGGGACAAGACTCATCAAAATTCACCCGGACATCTTCGTGTTTTCCACAAGATTCAAACGGTCTTCAAGTTGTTGTACTTGTCATCTTCATCGTAGTATCGCCATCATCATAGTCTTTCGTGCTCAGTCGACTCACCTTCACCATCACCCTGTTACTTTGCTCATCCTCCTTCTGACACTTCCTTCGTGAGAGCTCAATTCACTAACCACCTAGGACCTCCTTTAGAAGGCTCCCCCATGTCGAGAAGACCAACAACCTTCTTCTTCTCTGATGAGCTTCTTCGCATCTTCTTGGCCTTGGACCAAGTCGTAAACATCTCAATAAATCGAGCATTCCGAGCTTGAAGATCTTTGATGACTGCTCAAGATTTCTCGCTAAAATAAAAATGAGCAAATGAGAAAACCAATCTTCAATGTACCGTGATGCAATGTTATGCATGATATGCAATGTTTATGCGATGCAATGCAATGTTTTCAAGGACCTTAGAGATTTAAATTTGTTAAACAAGCAATGAACAAACATTTATTAGTACTTTCTTTATTCTTTTTCTTTTTAAGTACAAAGATAGTTCAACAAAATAAAAGAAAACATAAAATCCTAAAGCTCTAAGTCTCCCATGGCGCTTCCTCTTGGCTGTGTAGGTAGGCTGATGTTTCGCTTCCTCGTGAAGTAGCTTGGTCAACTCTAGCATCTTTCTCGCCATAGCATAAGCTTCAAAGGTATCCCTCTTCTTTAGTGAATCCAGGATCTCTTCAAGTCTTCAAAATCGTAAGGCTTGGGATGTGGTATGGAGATAGGATTCCACCTATAGCAACAATGTGTTCCATAATTACTGTAAAACAGCGTGAATGGCATCACGAGGTTTTGAGCTCGAGCTCGCACCCATTCGAGGTAAGGTTCCCAAGGAATGGAGTTCGTGCCCCAAAGTCTTGGTATCGCCTTTCTTTACCATGCCCCAAGCAGTATGAACCTTCGCTTGCACTCGAGATCGGTTGTAGTCGAACACAATATCTTGGAGAAGCATATCATGCGGACCATCTCTTCTGCAAAACCAACCGACGAGAGCTGAGAAGTGGTCAAGGTACACTCCCCTTATACCAAGTAGGGTACATTGGGAATTCTCCACAACGCCAATGAAGGTGAAGTCCTTTTAGAGAAAAGATTCCAACTGATATCCGAATGAGAGAGTGACATTAGTCTTTGAGACCATCTCAACCTTGCTCATTCTTCAAAATCGATGGAGGAAGGTGCTAAATAAACCACCGGAAAGTAACTAATACGCAAACACACGAGAGTTCCTTGTCTCTTAGTAGTACGAGTGTGAGATAATGGGATGTCTCCAAGTAAAGTAGGCATTGATCATAAGAAACAACTTGATGGCGCTGACATCTATGAATCGATCCGAGTTAGGAATGAACCAAACCATAGATTAAAGAGGCCACAATGTCTTCAAATGCATGGAAACTCATAACTTTGAGGAATTCCTGCTTAATTAGAATTTGGCAAGTAAACCCTTAACTCCACTTCCGTTTCCCAATTGGCTTCAATGTCCGAGCGCTTAAGATGTAAGGTCGATGCGATGTTCGCACTTAGGAACCTTTTCAAAACCTGAATGGCATTTGGTCAAGAATAGGTATCCCAAGTAGCTTAGAGAACTCTTCCAAGGTAGGAACCAACCGATAACTGGAATGTAAAGCAATGGTGTTTCTGATCAAAGAACCGGAATAGACATGCATCATATCTTCTTCAAAACCGAGATAACCAAGTCAAGTAGATAACCATGACTTTGATGAACTCGAGCATGGTCGGAATTTCAAACCAATTCTTTGAGCCGAGAAGGTATACCCATGAAGTTGATTCTGATAGTCTTTCAGGCATAATACCCTACAAAATGAGCAAAGATAAACCCTTGGTCCTCAAAATAGTTAGAAATGATATGCAATGCAATGATGTCATGATGTCATGTTTACACACAAACAATTCACATAATGAGCCTAGGTTTAAGGCTTGCATGAAGTATAGGTGATTACCCACCAAAAGCCTGAGTTGGTTCATCCCGTCCCTATAATAGTAACTGGTTCTAGGAATCTCACATCGATCTTCTCGAAGCGCTTATTTCAGACGACTACCAAGTGGTCGATCGAAATATCCCAAAAGTCCGATCTCAATGAGCGTAGCATCGAGTATCGCCCAACCCTGCCTACATTCAAAGCCGCCATCTCACTACCTTCTAATGGCCAAGATGTCAATTAATGTTCTAAAGTTTAGTTAGCATGACACCACGCAAGCCAAATACTATCCTCAACTTGGGAATGAAGAGTATTAGACATCCAAAGTGTCACGCTAACGTAGCCATCATGTCGACCGCTTTGATATATACGCCTAACTATGCCGACGATTTATTATACTTACCTAAAAGGAAACCTGATCCGTGTAGATCCCCTACAAATATAATACCCAAGCAACCCTTAAAGATAAAGCCATAAGTCAAACAAAAGCAATAAAGGTGATCTAGAAACCCTAAGGCATTCTCTTCGTGTCTCCCTGAAGAGTCGCCAGCTCATGATATGTGAACTGACTTTAGTGTTTTGTATCGCAAATGCGCGGATAGCAAGAGTCGCCACCGACTTTTATTTTATCCACTCATGGAAGGTAAAGTACGTAAAAAGACCTTTCATAGATTCTCGAGTAAGTGAGAAGGTTATGAAAAGTGGAAGGTATTAGCACCCTTTCCATCCGTAGTTATCTACTGCCTTAGTTGCTCTAGATCACTTAAAATGCTTTCCGTGTTTGACAAAAATGTTTTGAAAAGGCATTTCGCTTTGACTTTGTAATGATTCATGTAGGAATGTATACAAAGTGTTCGAAATGTTTCGCTTTTGAAAGAGTTTGAACTTTGACAAAAGTGCGAGAAAAAGTATTTGATAGAAAGCAAGCAAAAAGTCTTATTACCTACCCGTAATTGGTCGCTTGTTATGTTATTTTACGCTCCTTTAGAGAGTGCTATCCATACCATTAGTTGGTAGGTAACCCTATTCGCTGGATGTAAGTTGGACATCAAGGACGCCTGATGGTCAAAGAAGGCAACTCTGTGGAAGCATCCCAGCACATCCGCGGACTATCATCATTTTCGTAGGCGACAATCGAGGGTCAAGATCATGTATTCTGAGGCTACATCGGGTCTCATGATCTTTGTATCAAGGGACTATGATTTGGTTCTAGGGCAACTGCATAGAATACCTCACGCTCGAGGGATCAATACTCATATCAGCAACGAGAGAGAATTACCCAATGGGCCGTGTGAAAAGAGTGTGTCGATCTTGATATTTTATCTTGAAAATTAGTGGGCTATGCTCATTATTATCTTGCCATGCACGCCTTAGTTACTAGCAGCTTATAGGTGCGAAATTAAAATGCTAATGTAAAGATGCGAAAGATAAATGTCCCACGCTATTACATGGCTTGGGGCGAGATACATAATTTAAACTCATGGAAAATAAAACCTAATTTAAACTATTACATCCCATGAGCGTATATTATTGAAAAAGAAACTAGAAGAAACCGTCTCAAACTAATAACCCGTAAAAGAAATGAGAAATCTAAAATACTTGATGAATCGAATAAGAGAAAAATGTTAGAAAAATGCAAGTTTTGAATGAGAAAAATATGACATGCAATAATATAAATATGCTAAAATAATTTTTGGGATTTTTGGATGCAATTTAATAATTGAAAAACTAATTAAAATTGATTTAAATGCTAAATTATGAATAAAAATAAATATGCATGCAAATAAGATTTTTAATTTTATAAATTAAATAAGTATTTATGAAAATAATGCAAAAGGAAAATATTTTGATGATTTTTTAATGCATGAAATAAAAATATGAAAAGAATTAAATGATATGCAAAATATTAAAAATAAGAAAATAGAAATATATGAAAAGTTGAGTTTGTAAAAAGGTAATCAAACCGTCCCGGGAGATTCGAACTGGGACCAGGAGAGAGCATTTATGCATGAAACACCTAACCAATCGAGCCATCATTTCATCTGCTTGAAAACCGGAGCGAGTAAAAGAAGAACAAGGTCATCTCCTCGCTTCCTCAATCACAAGCTTCGCCTTCCTCGCTTTGAATTTTTAAAAGCTCATTTACCATTGTTCGCCATGACTCGTTAAATCAAAATCAAGCACATAATATAAATAAATTTAAAGCCATGGTTCGATTCAAACATCATTCAATGCATCGGGTATAGAATCGTGGTCCAATTTTTCTATTTCAGGAAACCCTAAAACGGCAATGGAAACCCTAACATGGTGATAATGCACCTGCCATGGAAATTCAATTAAAGTGCCCGTAAAGTTTGCAATCTTCCTACTAATCACAAAACAAACACAAAACATGTTTAAGATTTATGAAAATTAAACAATTTGGATTTTCAAGAACAAACCAAACCCTGATTTTCTCGATTCGGATGGATTCGAAAGAAGGAGGGTCCTGATCGATCAAGAGGTATCAAGGAATGTGTCGACACCCAAAATCGATTGAAAACCACCGCAAATAGGATTGCACTTTGCTTGTTTGCCACGTTTTTGAGCTTGGAATAGGGTTCTCGAGTAAAATTTCTACCCTAATTCGTGGTATGTATCATGTATATATAGAGAAGGATTCAGAGTCGCTTTGGGAAAGATTTAATCAATGATCAATGTTAATCAAATTTGATGTACAAAATCAAATCTTCAAATTTTGATCAATTTTCAATCCAATCTTGCCATATCCATCAAATTTCAAAATTGTCGGCTTTAATGAGTCGATTGGATCCTAAGGAAGAAATAAAAATCAAGTTTGTAATTAATTTGATTTTATACTTTATTTTAAATTTAATTTGTATTTAAATGAATAAATTCCAAATTAAATAGAAAATAAATAAAAATTCGTGGCATTGGGCTTGAGATATTCCTAATGGTGTGAGAATAAGTTTGATGAAGAAAAAGTAGGCCCATTTGCAAAGTTTTTAATTTTTAGAAGTATTTCTTTTGTGCACTTCTTCAAAATCGCCCAACTTGTGAATGGTGTATCTTGCTCAATTCTTCCACATTTTTAGTGTTCTTGGACTTTTGGAAAGCTCTAAGAGTCCTTTAACCAACCTTGTGGTCTCATCTCAATTGAATTTGCATGTTTATATATCTTCAAAACAAAAGTTGACTTTTGTTGACTTTGAAAACGACTGTAATGTTTTCGAATATACCTCTCAAATGAAGCTTTTTGACATTCTGTGAGACATGAAGTAGAGAATTGAATTTTTCAAAACAAGAGGTGGTGGAAAACGAAAGTATGAATTTATGATCAACAAAGTTCAATCAATTTTTCATCTTAAACCCTAATTTAGAAAGTTCACTTTGAGCAAATCTTGAGTTTTT